>LPNX010392674.1:638794-718190 GCA_001517045.1 Pseudotsuga menziesii | reverse complement strand
TCAACCATGGAGCCTCCCCACATGGTTTGTCTCGGCTGCTAGGACCTTCATAGTCTCACTAGCACCTTTTTCATTACTGCTCATTCTGAGCTCTTCAGGATAGTCACGTGTCCACATGCACCCCTAAGATGCTCTCATAGTCCTCACTCCCATCGATACCTATATTCAAACATTGAATAGATTCACGTGTTTAGATTATTCTGAATGGTTTTTAAGAGCTTATAATATCATAACCAAATCATATACACATGTATATTCATAAGGAAGAAATTGCATAATAATCCATACTTATCTGTATTGTGTGTTTCTTCTCTAGTCCATAGGATCCTGCTTCGCTTTGCAAGCCTTGGGATTGCCTATGGATTTGGATGTTAGGTTAGCACATAGGCTGCTTCACAACATCCTTTTATATATATCAAGCACAGCCAAGTGAACCTACAGTTGGGTTTATTAGATCGTCCAGCCAAGCCAATATACAATTGGGTTTATCAGGATGCAGCCAATCAAGCCAATACATTACTAGGTTTATTAGGCTACTCAGCCAAGCCAACTAACAGTTGTGTTTATCAGACTATAGGTAGTCAAGCCAACACCGTAACATTCCCATAATTTCCACAGCATCAATTAATTACACAGTCAAGCCAACCTACAGTTGGATTTATCAGACCGTCCAGCAAATACACCTTCACGCCGACTGGGCTTGGAACTTTACCATTACCATTTCTAGGTTTCATTTCCAATAGTGAGCTCTAATTCCACTACCCCATACAACACAAGAAACCACTCCCTTCTCTGCTCTTCAATCCCTCGAGAATGTCTCCTTCTATGTGCTCTTCAGTAGAAGGTAGGGCGAGCCCAATCCATTGTCCATTTAGTGCGCAACACCAGACTACATCTGTTTAGCCTGACAACAAAAGCAATATAAGCAAACTCATCAGCGTTATTGCTCTAAAACTGTAATCATATTTCATATCATTCACTATCAAGTATTGAGACACCAGGAGTGCGTCCACTCCCTAGGGTATAATCAATATTGAAAACCCTTTCATGATCTGACATCAGGAAAGTGGGCACCCCTTTCCGATGTGTGTCATGTAGGCCCTATTCATACTCAAGCAATCTACCATAATAGAAATAAAATCAAAACATGCTCTGCATTTGGAATTTAACAATTTGACATGCATATTCTTTGATAGGGTCACAAAACACTTATCCATTTACCGAGGCAGTATTCCTTCATTAAGGAGGAATGGGGACTCCCTTCTTTGAGTTGATAGTCCCTCGGTTTTCCCTCCCAACTCCTTTTTACATTTCATATCCACACATGTCTTATCGACATAATCTATACCATCTCACTCATGTTGCTTACCAAACATGTAGTGTAGATGAGACATTTCCAAAATGTCCAATGGAGTTTCACCCAAAACCCATTTCCAAGATAGGGGAGAATCTCCCCATAAAGTTTGGCTCCTTCAAGCCATCACACATGGTCTTCCTGCAATGTGTACCCATGGCACATTCATCAAGTAGCCAAATAGTCAATCAGTATCTAATAATATAATCCAAATTGATTGTTCCATAACCAAGCAATGACATTAGTAATTAAATTTTAGGAATTTGCAACTCTGTCTACTACAGAAATTGATTTTCTTAGCAATGAGGTGATCCTCATTTGTTGGTCTCTTGTAAGCAGCACCACTATTCCCATTATAATTTTATGCTTACTAGCATCACATGAACATCCACTTACAACACGTCCTCCTGACACAATTCTATGCAAGCCAATAGTGATTAGTAGTTGTCAGCAATTTCTCAAATATGAAATTTACAAATTTAAATTGACAATTCATTTAGCATACAAACTATTTTCACAACCATGAGAGTCTCATGAGGTTTGGCTCTTTCACATGGTAGATTCCAGTCTTTGTCATGGTCTTACCCACTTTTCCATGCCCCAAACAATCTACCTGAAATCTGAACTTCAATTAGCCAAACACTTGGTAAGTCTTGATGCATATAACTTTTTTCATTGCTGCAACAATCATTGAAGCATTTTCAGAATTATAGAATTCAAGTACTTTCATCTCTTAATCACACCAGTATTACCAAAACTCATTTTACTTCACGCGAATCATTATCATACTAAAATTGCAAGGTATGGTCACATCATTCATGCAATCTAAATGAAATGTTTAGAAACTCCTTACTTCACAAGCGTATCATTTGTACCACCTTTCCCTTCCATAGAGAATTTTCGATAGCCAATTGATCATGACTACCCTCTTCATGCACTTACTATACTGCATCGATAACAACTCTTGAAATGGTTCCAGAATTATCATCAATTCATCATTTCATCCATTAGTTATTCATAATGACACAAGCACTATTTCAATGCATTCATGCAATGCATCACAACATTTGCACCCATACTTAGGTATGCATATATACAACATTTGCACCCATACTTAGGTATGCATATCTACAACATTTACTCATACTTTTCATATGCATCTATTCAATGCATAACCACAAGATTTATAAAATATTTTAATGCATATCCACTCAATGCTACCTTGCATTGATTTAGGAATGATATGCATTCAAACATACCATGCATGGCCTAACCATGACTACTTCATATAGGATGCATTACTATAATCAAGACCATCAGTACTTATTTTTTTTGGGGCTACAAAGCTCATAACAGCATATACAGGCATGATACATTTCTGTATGAATGTAGTATAAATTTTAAATAACCACATGGTATGATATCTCTTTCTTTTACCACTCCATGCAATTGTCATAATTAAACCCTTACCTTCATGGGTCCTACTTACACCCTTGACATTACCAATTTGGTTGGTCTCTTGTAGGAGATTGCAGAAGTTGCTCACCAACTTTTTATTCTGGACTTGTTGCTTTATCCCTTTCTCCATAGTGTTGCTGGTCACATTCATCACCATCAACAACATCTTCAGCCAGGTCCATGTTGTCGTTGGCTTTCCCACTAATGCCAACACCAATGCAATAATTACCATTAGTGGTTCATTATAAATGTATAATTCTCACTACTCTTACCAACATGTAATATCCTATGCATGCAAGGCATCTCCTCATACATTTCATGTATGAAACTTATAAAATGTAATTATAATTAGCAAGATAGGGTGTAAGGAAATTTCCCTTTTTAAGTCCCTCATCCTTACATGGAACTCCTCTTCCACACAACAGCTGGTTTGACTTCATGGTCTTACTACCTCTAGGCATGCAATTCCCGGATTTGTCCATATTGATAGCAACACATTTCTTTTTCAAACAGCCACTATTACTTTGTATCACTGCATTCAAATTTTGGTGACTCTCCCTTGTTCCCTGTTGGATAAGCTTTCCAATGCCTATCCACTTGGGTGTGAAAACCACACCATTTCTAAAATGATGATTTTCACCAATTTTATGCAAAACACACCACTGTATTTTGGTCTAGAATGCTAACTTCAGCCACCTAGGATTTTTCTTCTTTTTCATCCCTGAAGCTGCTGAAAGACTACTGAGAATTTCACTGAAAAAATGTTGAAATATCTGAAAAATACCACTTAAAAACCCCCAAAATTCCTTTGCCGAATCGGGTCTCATCTCATAAAAAATTTCGACGTTTTGGCGGTCAGAACAACTAGTTTTCTCTTCTTTTCATCAGCGGTCTGCTCAGCTATTTTTCTCCGACGTGTCGGGTCCATAGTTGTCTAGGATTCTAAACTGTATCGATGCTACCAAATACGGTTATCAGTGATCGGGATCGATAAGCACTACCGCATCACCGTATCGGCGATTAGATCCACTATACATCGGGCGACTAGTTCTCTAGGTAGCCACAATGGTGGCCAATAAACTCTCTATGGTTTTCATGGCCATAACATTATCAACAGTCGGAGAAACTAACAAATGCAACATCGACGGTCGGAACCACTCGCTCATCGGATGCTTAGTCCCATAGTCTTCCGCAACGATGGTCAACAAATCCATTGCGGTGTTCGCGGTCCACAAACCCATTGCCAGATCGGAGCTCTAGACATTATGTGTCGACGATCAGAGCATCAATGGTATAACTTCTAAACGTCAGAGTGCTAGTCCACATGGCAGCTGCAACGGTAGACGCACGGACAACTAAATATTTTCGATGTTCATCAGCGGTCTGATATTGTAATATTTCTCGATGAAGTCCATCAGTGGTCTCATTGTCTAAAATTTTTCGATGTTTTCTTCACTTAGACGAAATTTTGGAAATTTCTCCCTCTTTGCATCGGCTCCTCAAAGAACTAGGCTTCGCTGATGTTTTGGTGGTCTTCGGAAGATCTCCACCGAAACTGCAGCTCTTCCTTCAACTAATAATCACCGATCCACTTCACTAGTCTTTGTAAACTTCATCCTCTATTTGTTGGCGATCCCATCTTCTAGTCATCGACGATCCAATCAGCTAAACTTTTCTGATCACCAATAGTCTCGTGACTTAGAAAAATTTTGGAATTTTCTTCTAAGTATTCCGCCGCATCGGCTCCCCAATGAACTAAGTTTCATCGATGATGATGACATTTCGATGACCTCAGTGGCTAATCATCAGCGATTCAATCCTCTAATCATTACCGATCACTGATGGTTTCATGACTTAGAAAATTTTTCGAGAATATTTTCTTTTTATCCTTCTTTCCGCCGCCACTGTCGGTGGCTTCACCAACTAGAATCTTGTCTTTTCCATCGATGTTTCAGCACTCACGTCCTCTAAAATTTTCCAATCAATCTACTAATCTCCACCGAAACTGCAGGTACTCCATCCTCTAAATCGCGCTGCCGTTTCGACAGTCTTTTGCTGATGGCTTCCGATGGAAGTTTCCTCTCTGCCGCTTTGTCAGCTCTTCTTTCCACTATTCGTCGTCGATCCAATCGACTAACTTTCACCGATCGCTAACACTCAATCATTGGATGTTGTTTTAACTAAATGGTGCTGGTGTTTCGGCGATCTTCGGCTGATCTCCGCCGAAAATGCGGCTCCCACATCCTCTAACTTTCACCGACGGCCAACGAACACTTAGAGAAATTTCACAATTTTCTTCCTCTGTCATTGTATCATCGATGGTTCACTTAGATATACTTCACTGATTAAATGGACTAGCCTTTGCTATTGCTGGGGTCTGTATCAGATAGTCATTAGACTAATCCATCTGCTCCATCGGAAGGGCTTCCCACTAAGTCTTTCGATATGCCGATGGTCTCTCACTTAGAAATTTTTCAACAAAATTTTCCAAAAAATTTTCTAACATAATTTCTGATCTCTGTTGGGCAGAAGGCAACCTGCCTATGCTATCTGATCTTTCATGGCCCTCTAAAGCCCAAATGCTGCAACCTTTGCTCTGATACCACACTGTAACGTCCTTGACCCTCCAACAGGCGAAGAGGACGGTACTATACATCAAACATCCGGGAAACTAGCCCCATGAACATGTACATACATATAAACTGAAGGAAAATGATTAAGGCATCAAACATACTAAGATGCATAATCAGACATATACTCAGTGGAAGCAAAACATACAATTCAGCATTCAACATGTCCATCATCATGATTCATTAAGAGTAAATATGATTGCAAAACAGATTAGTCAAGAATACTTATCTTATAAGAACTATCCTGCAACCAGCTACGTCACTGCAACGTTCCACCCAACCATAGGCCAGCGTGCTCCTTATTATCTCAGCAACACTGCCACCCTCAAGCCGGGCATGATTCCCCAAGGAATAAGGAACTAGAAGGCTTACACATAGCCCAGGATAACAAAATACAACCAAGCCGACATAGTAGGGTTTATCAAGCTATGAAGGAGCTGCGAAAAGCTGAATGCTAAGTTGGGGAGCTCATTGAAGAACTAAGGACTCCTACACTAGAACTAGCCTGACTTCTAGGACACCCACACACACCCAAAATTCGGAAATCAGTCCCTTCTCTGCTACACAGTCCCTTAGGCCCTGACCTCCCCTTTCCAGTGCTACTCCGGCGTTGTGGAGAAGAAATCCAACCCTCTAGCTCTGTCTGTGTGGCTCCCAAACACCCCCAGGTTTATCAAGAAAACCAAACCTTCATCCCACTCCAGCATATTCTGAAGACCAACCATTGCATACACGCAGCCAACAAGCGGTTCATAGCTTAGACAGGGGAAAACAATTCCTGGGTCGTTCTTGGCCCTATCATGGCCAAAACAACTCCATAATAAGAGTCTACAACTGCTCAAATGTAGCTGAAACCATAGAAAACAAGTCGCAGGGAAAGCAACAGCCTGAAATGGTGGAGGAGACCGATTCTCAACCTAGATAGGGGAAACACATATGTAGACCCCAAAATCCATAAGGAGAACATGCACACACAGAACGTGAAGGGATTGTCCACAGGAAATCATGGGTGACAGAGAAAACAGCTCCTCAGCTCGCTGCCTGGGTAAAACGACGCAGAATCCTATGTGTGAGAGGGTGAAAGGACCATCATCTGCATGAGGATGAATAGAAACAATGGGAGTGGGAGAGTGGAAGCGTCCCCTAAAGGTTTTCCTTCCCATGTAAAGGAATGACCTAGCTGGTGGAGCGTGCGTGGGGGCAAGGGCTGAAAGTCCTGCCACCCACCACTTCCTAGCAATAACTACCCAACTAACATCAGGGATTTTAATGGCTGACACATGGCTTTTCCCCATAGGCTCATGGTTTAACAATCCCCTCCCCTTATCCTTAGGAAAATCATTCCCTTCTCATTAACATTGCATCGTCGTAACTGGTTGTATGTTTTTGATTAATTTTGCATGTTTACATGATGCTAGAACTATAATGTGCCGGGTGGCACAATATACCATCGGCAACAATCCCAATTTCCGAAACATAACACAACCAAATCGATGGTGGGGCTTTTTCCTTTAGCTCCTCACCATGATTAATTACAATATATACATCATGTACCTTCAATGCAAACGGGGTCAAAACCGAGGTGTTACATTTTGTATTCCACCAAGTTGGATCAGTTGCTTAGCTATGCTGGGTGCTTATGTGTATTAGGTATGTTCCATCTTCGTGAATACAATTTAACATTGTATATGCAATTGGATCGTGGTAAAAAACAATTAAAATGTACATTTTTTTCATTACATAATATCGTAATTGTGCATTGTTCTCAAATTTATAATTGATATCTCCATGCAATTGTAAAATCTATAAAAAAATTGGGAACATTACACATGGAAACATTCTTGGCCACACATGTATAATCACACTTAAAAGACTGAACCATGAATATCTCAAGAGCCTTGATATGAAATATTTTTTATATCATGAAAGTTATTATACAAAAATAGAAGGCCCATCTATGGCCTGCCAATGTACATGTATCAAAAACATATTTGATGTACATGTGCAAACAAAAGTACATTTGTCCTGGACCGCGCCCCTATACTCTAAATCCGGATTATAGATAAAAATACATATTTGTCCTAGACTAACACATCAAAAATCTAACTTTATCTTATTTTTCCCAGACCTTGATGCTTTTCGCCTCTGTCTACGACCACTGTGCATCTTTGGCGACTGCAAATCAATGACAATATTTCTTGATCAGGTAACTAAACTAGTACTGTCCAACAATAAAAAAGTTTGAAAATTTAAAATATGACTTAGTTGTACATAAAACAAAGACTCACTGCATCCGTCGGGGGTATAGGTGCCTCTAGTGTCAAGGCTATAGGTTCCTCTGGTGTCAAGAGTATAGGTGCCCTTGCATTTATCAACATGTACATGAATGAGAAAGTACTAATCAATTATGTAAAAAATTATCATCTCACAAAAAAAACCATTTCTAGGGGATTATACTGGGACTCTTTAGTAGTAAGAGGAGCCGTAGGTTGAACATCAACCTCAGTTGCATGCACTGATGGACCAAGGTGTGGCTATATTCACCAAATGATGAAATAGTTAGACATCGTGCATGTCCATAAACAATACAAATGGAATGTACAATTACAAATATTCAAGTAATGTACCTCAGTGTGACTTATCCCTATTCTAGATGCAGCATTGAGTGCAACATCAACAACCCCACTAAGGTCTCGCATAGATTACTATACATCCTGATGCTGTAAACATGCGAAAATAACATTAAGAAAAACTACTTTTGAAGTGAATTCATAGCTAACCAACAACTGCAATTGGAAGTGTGTACATTACTGTGGGATGAGTAGGTTGATCTTCATGCACACCCACTCTATTCAAGGAAGAGGGTCGTCTGGTGTAAACAACCCCCTTATCTATGTTTGGAATATGGGGAGATCCAAACAAAAGAGGTGGTGCAGGGATCTGCGATGATGCCTGCAATCATAAAGTGTTACTATAGTTAGACATGGAGTTGAATGGATGGAATAATATGTACTGAAAAACTAACATGTTGTAATATAATTACCTTTGCCTAGGACATATCTCCCCCATGGGAGTGACTGCTTCCATCAATTTCTTGCCCCTCTTCAGATGCTAATCGCATCTGCAAGTTTAAAAATTATAAATACTAGCGATCTATAAAGGAGTGTACAGTAAGAAATTCAAATAATTCGAACAAGATTCAGTCATAACCCATGTACTTACATTCTTCAAGTAATCGCAAATTCCACCTTGGACTATGTCGTTGATATCAATGTCTCCAGCATCACGTTCTAAGTGGGGTTCCTGCAACTTCAAAAATTGGAAATATTAGACAATTTAATGAATTAATCAAGAATAACACATCCATTGACAAAATGATATGTATTAACAAAATGATAAATGTTTAAATATTGCCTCAATGGTGGTTGTTTGGGCCTCAGGTACAACCACACTGGGTGTAGTACCACCCCCATGAGAGGCATCAATCTCCTGCAAGAGTAAATATTGCATATATTATGAATCTTTTAATATGTTACATATAGCATGGAAAAATTAAAAATTGAACAATAATAGAGTCTTAAAACAATGTCCTTACCTGAACACCAGTCATCATAGTGGTATCATGTCTTGGTCCAAGACCATAATAGGGTCCCCCACATGATATGTAGACGTGTGGCTCGATTTGAGGCACATGGGATGGTGGTATATCCCCACCAATGGATGTCCCTCCACCACCAGAAGCTGTTGGTTGTACACCAGTAGAGGAAGAGGGTGCTCTCTGGTCAATAGTGGTCGTGTATCGAGAGACCATCTCAGCTAGAGTAAAAAATACCTCCTGTGTCTGGGAAACCATGTCATGTGCAGGAGCGATGTTTTCCCTCGGTAGTTGGGCATGAGGTGCAGGTATCTATGGATTGGCATCTTTATGCCTAGCATTGGGTCGGTGTTGGGGCATCCCCCTACCAACTCCCTGGAAGCCCAACATGTCAAAATAGTTGACATGTTTCCCCATCACAAGCTCTACAACCAATTTTTGAAGGAAGTACAATGGTACTTCCCTATTGTTATGAGGGGGAATGTCAAAATCCATGTACCACCTATCCATCCAATTGTCTATGATGAGTGGAAAGGTGCACCACTCAATAGAAATATCTGTCCAGCTGATCTACAGAATGTCATCCATCCTGGGAAGTCTAAACAATGTATAGATGTGTTGTTTAGTTATTTTTAGCTTTTTTACCTCGTTTTAGCTCAACCCATCAGTGTATTGTTGTATTTTCCTCTCCCTGTAAGATGCGATGCTATACAAAGCATCATTCGATCTTGCGATTGTATCAACAATAGACAACAAATAATCTGACAAGGAGCGACGGATCTCATCTCCACCCCTCCAAGCAAAACCAATCTCATTCAAATGGCCAATAATCCTTAGTATCTCCACATTGTTATCCATAGTAGCCACTGTAATCATAAATACAAATAAAATATCATTAGAAATATAAACACATGATATATTGACATCTCTAAGCACTAAAAACTGTATAACTAATGTACGACAAATAAAAACATAAACAAAATCTATCATGTAAATTTAAAAATTGAACTTGAATTTTACAGTAAAGAATAAACATTTAACATTCTTTCATTTCATATTTATGTCCTAAATTCAAGTATTATTTCCAATTTTTAAGTATGCATGTGTACATAAAGTGTCTTGAGTGAATATGTTGATTGCGAAGCTCCCCTAGCTTATTTTAAGGCTTGGATTATGAAGTTTCATCGAAATTGTGAGGTGCTGACTATTGCCTTTGTAGGACCAACTCCCAGATTGTGGTTAGAGGCAACAACTAGACCCTAGAATAGGAGGCATTTAATGTGCTATTGATGAAAAAAATCCCAATATAGGCAACGATTTTGTTAGATATGTAATTATTTTTTGTAGCGTTATGTTTTTTGGACTCCAAAGTCTATTTAGCAGACCTTTATGGATTTTATGGTCATAAGGTTTCCACTGGATTATATCATGTATGACAGTATGTGATTGGCATGTTTAATCAAACACATCAACCTACCTATGTATCTTCACATTTGTAGAGTCTATTGTTAAACTGTGTTGTGTTGACCTTAACCAAAAGGTACCCTTCATTCAAGATGAAATATTTGTTAAAAGCATGGGAAGCTTCTATACCTTATTTTAACACCTGGATTAGGAAGTTTCATCAAAACTATAAGGTGTTTATTGATGTTCACCAACTTCAATATTTCAGATAGAGGCAAGGGATTTACCATGTTTGTTTATGTATTTTAGGGGAATATATGAATTCTACTTGATTTGTTTTTAGTTGTATGAAAGCTTGCAACATAATTGACAAAATTTGCATATTTCTTAATTTTGGTTTGGATTCACAATGATGCTTGCAAATATACATATATGCAAATAGTGAAGTTTGTTTGTTTTTTTATGAGTTAATTGGGGTTTTGGTTTACATTGGGCATGTAAATTACTTATGCAAACTTTGCATATTTTCGAATTTTGGTATGGATCCACAAGGATGCTTGTGAATATGCATATGGAAATAGTGAAATTCATTTGTTTTTTGAGTTAATTGGGGTTTTGGTTTCCATTGGGCATGTGAATTTTGGGTATGAATTTTGGTAAATAATCAAAATTATTTAATTTTTATGATTAAATTAGGGATTTGGTTTCCATTGGCCAATTACATTGGGGTTTTTGTTTCCATTGGCTAGTTCCATTGGGGTTTTTATTTCCATTGGCCAATTACATTAGGTTTTTTGTTTCCATTGTCCATAATTTAATTTATTTTGATTTAATTTTTCCATTTAGGGCAAATAAATTGATGAACAAAGAGAAAAAAACATGAAAAGAAATGAGGAAAATACCTCACAAATAGTAGGTTGATCCAAAGGTGGAGGTGGATGGCGTTGGCACACCCAAAAACGCGTTCACCCAGTCGAGATTTGCTCAGTCCAAATCCAATACCCATGCGATGTGGCAAAAAAGACGGGCTTGACCTGTTTAAAAAAAAAGGCTTTCCAAAATGCGAGCACGATTTTATTCACTAAAACGGAGGCACGATTTGCTTGAATAAAATGGAGGTGCGATTTGCATAAGTAAAATGGAGGCGTAATTTGGTTTACTATCCTAATTGGCATGCCTATTGGCATCCTTGGGACTAGGCTTTGCAGGTTCGAGATTGCTTGGGATGATTTCTTTTTTTTTGGATGAAGAGTGATTGACTTCACTCCACCAGTGCATCTAAAAGGTCCCTTAACTTCCTGCACACACCCGGTAATAATATTGATCATGTATTTTATAATGTACCTTAATTGTAAAACACATGCAATTTATAACTTTGGGATTACGTTCTTCAACATTTATCAATGTGATTAACTCAAAATATTTTTCCACAAAGCTACATGCATATAAAATACCTTCTAGATTACGGTCAAAAGATTTAGCTTGCAATAGTAATAACAAATTTTCATATTTGAGGAATGTCTTAGTGTGTAGGTATGCATTCATGACCAATATTTTAACATAAATTTAACATGGCAATTTTTTTATGTTGATTCTCTCGTGTGATTGTTCAATTTTAAATTTTAATTCATATATATTCCTGTAATTATTTGTTACACTAGTTAGACATTTTTCATTTCTAAAAGATATCATTGTACCATGTATATGTTTCTAATGTTTTTTTTTGTATTTTTTATTATACTCACACTATTATGGATCCTAATGTAGATATATTATGAGAGATTATGAGGCTCAAAGAGATTGGGGGCATGTGGAGGGGTGGCGACCATCTACACAACTCACTTGTAGACACACAAGATGTGATTATAAACACCATTACCCAGTCAAATGGTGTTTTATGCAACATTTCATCATATAGAAAAAATGAAAAAGAAATAGTATGCCAATGGATTGAGTTACAATGACATAAAAATATATATAGATCACAAAGGAGCCGATATTTGGATTGTTTAAAGAGCATACAATAGGGAAAATCGCAAACACAAACAAACCCCACATCTAGTCTATTGATTGGTGCTTATATCCACCATTCCAAAAGAATTGGATGGATCGATGGTATATTGTTTTGTATGTGCCACCACACAACAACAAGGAAATTCCTTTATATATCCTTAGAAATATGTACATTGAGCTCATGATGGGAAAACATGCCAATTATTTTTATATCTTGGAGTTCTAAGGCGTTGGTCATGGGATGCCTCAAAACCATCCCAATATTAGGCATCGAGATGCGAATCGACAAATACCTCTAGTATAGCGATGTTTTCACCCCTTCTATGTGCAAAAGCACCAGCCTTATGTCAATGGGACAGTAAGGTAGAGTTCATGGAAGAAAGTAATAGCAATAAACGAGATTAGTAAAACAAAATAAATAAACATATATGGATAAACTAAATAAAAGAAAATACATGAAAGTTATGCCTTCCATTAGAGGAAATTTCAATTCAAAATGGGCCTCCTAAGGAAAATAATAAAATAATAGTAAAAATAATAAAATAATATTTATTAATTTTGGAGGAAGAAAAGAAGAAAACTACTTTTTTGTTTGTATTTTCAACATATATCCCTATGTTTTTACTCAAATTTCGATCAGGAGAGCTTGTTGGATGTGGAATTAAATTCCGCATCCAACAAGTACCCACTCTACATACTTTTGACAGACCCCGCTACCCTAAAAATAATAAATACCTCAGAAAAGGTGATGATGATCTCATCATCACGTTTTTTAGGTATTTCATATGTCATCATCACATTTTTTCAGGTATTTATTGTTTTTCAAGTAGTGGGGTCCATCAAAAGTATGCAGAGTGGGTACTCGTTGGATGTGGAATTTAATTTCGCATCCAACAAGCTCTCTCGATCAAAATTTGAGTAAAATCATAGGGAGATATGTCGAAAATACGAATAAAAAAAGTAGTTTTTTATGATGCCTATCCCCAAATTTATATTAAAAATTTGTTTAAGACCTATACGATATTTCAAATTTAAAACAATTTCATTAGCTAACACATGATGACATGGAATTTGAATTAGGGTTGAAAGGCCCATTTTGAGTTGAAATTTTCTCTAATTTTCTTTTGAAAATGGGACACCGTGCCCATTTCGGAAATGGTACGCCTCTCCATAGGCTGGTTGTCCAGGTGGGTATGGAGAATATCTCAACGTACTAAGTGGGAATGGTAGGGAAACAAGATTATGGAAAAATGGGGTGTGAATACTTTGAGAACAAAAGGTGTCTCACCATATTCACTGAATACAATAATGGGAAAAAAGGTGTAAGAATCTCTTGATAGAGACCTTCACACTGTTTTTATAATATGTTTTTAGGTTTTTTGACCTTTTCTCTCTTTTAGGGTTTTGGAACCCTATCTAGGGTTTTAAGCCCTTTTTAGGGTTTTTGGCCCTTTTTTGGGTTCTTAACCCTTTTTGGGAGAGAATGAAGGTAAACCATGGTAAATAATGATGCTTTGGACTTGAAATACAATTGTGAAGGTCAAAAGTAGGGAAATATGATAGGAAAATGATGTATGTATTTGTTTTAGACCATCGAGAGCTAGGTGAGTAATTTTTTGCGTTAACATATTACCCTAATGTGTGAGGGAATGAGCTCATCGTATGGCCGACAGACATCATAGGATCATGGGAATAGTGGAGAGACTAGAGAGACCTGCGGAGAAGCAGTGCTTCCTCATTCGAACCATGGTGGCTTTTGGTTTTTTATTAATGGTTCCTAACAAGGGGTGAGATACATACAATAGGTTACATGTATATGGACAAGGCGGGAATACCCATGATCATAACAATGTCAAAAGAATAAAAAATGGGATCAAGGCTCAAAAATATGGGAGCTAATCAATATATATATATATATATATATATATAACTGATGTTACATAATGTTGGCCTCAATGAGAGGCTGAATACAATGTTGATATGAAGAATTGATATATAGGAACCATGGCATTCTCATGGAATGCAATATCTGCATAACTGATGCTCTGCTGAATCTAGAAGTGTACATAACTGTAGGGATTTCGTGACGGAGAGTCAGAATATCCATGGTACCATATGCATGGAAGCACTGTACTGGGGGCTTCTGAACACTATTTCCAACGGAACCCAGAAATGACAAGGGACATGAAATTGTCTAGGTCCCATAGTAGACTCACCAGTCTGCTAGAGTCAAGTGACGATCGGGGTCTTCTTCTGAATAATAAGCGGACCAATACCCTGTAGGAATCTAAACATTGTGATGATGTAGCTAAATTCGAGCACATGAGACACAACCACCCCGAGAGGCACTAATGACTCCTCTCAAGTGGTCCAAGGAGCTCATCAATAATGTGAATGAAACCAGGATATAGGGATCTCTAGGCCTATCCTGGGTCTATCCTACTAAGGGAGGTAACTGGAATATTAATAACCATGGGATCCAAGGAAGACTCATCACATAATACTCTGAACAAAGGTGACTAAATGGGGGAAAGCTGCCAAACTGTAATATATAGGGTGGCACTGAAAGACACTGTTATGAAACGATCTCGTGGATTTTTAGCGAGCTCGAGAAAGTAAATGCTCGATAGTGTTTTAATTTTTAGAGAGTCTGAAAACATGAAGAAGACTCCACTGTGGTCTCTTTTTCATATGTAGTCTCTTGAGTGCGAAAAAGAATAAAAGTGTGCGTAGGAGAGCTCTCCCAACCTTTGGGGAAGGAAGAATTCTTTACTGTTTGTAGTCCAATCTAGTTGAAAAAGGTTAAACCTATATTGACTAGATGGTCATTCAAATACTTTTACAAGCATGAATGAAACCAAGTTTGCTTGGCAATATTTTCTTGATGAGAATGTTGGAGAAGAGCTTAAAGAAAACCCATGGTGATATTTTTCGTAAAGTTCAATCCCAATGCCCAAGAAAGCATAAAAGGATGCAAAGGGAAACATTCCTGGCCTGAATGCACCAAGGTGGTCCTTTTCTAATGATGGTCTACATAGTCTGAAAAAGGAAGTAAATGAGGCTACAGATATGCCCTTTTAAATACTTTAACGAGCGTGAAAGGAAGCAAGCATGCTCAATGATCTTTTCATTCTTTGAAGAGTCAGAAAAGAGATTACCAGAAACTCCATAATGGTCAATCAAGCAAGGGGGAAGTGTTCGATATGTGAAAATTGGCTATGTTGTGGACATGGCTGATGGGCATAAATGCCAAAATTGGTGGGGCCCCCTTGTGGGACAATGGATGGTGCTAAAATATGGCCAACTGTGCAGTATGGATGGAGAAAGTGGCTGTTGAACATGCCAATACGTACAAGGGGGATTCTCCTGATGGCACACAAACTGAGGTGGCTTCCGAGAAATGGACTGGAAAATCATAGTGAGAGCATGAGACAAGGGTCTTGTCAAAAGACGAAGAATGAAAAACCAAACCTGGTGGTGTGAACAATGTCTCAAATGGACTCCAGATGACCCTATGGCGTACGAAAGAAAGTAATACCCAATGGAGGCCTATAAACAAGGGGGGACCACATGCCATGTGTCATTGTTACTGTTCAGTGTTGAGTTTGAGTGGAGGACCGTGAAGCTATTTTGTTGTTTTTAGACCAGTGGTTTTTATATTCGTGACTTGCAGGTAATAGCTCTTGTCAAATCTGTAATTTTCATCGGGTTACTTTTGTTGTTTTCTCATGATGGGGCTTCTGCCAAGCTGGAAGGGTTCATAGGGTTGGGCCATGCTTTTTGAGGGAAAATTCATGACCTAGGTCACTCTTATTGGCCAAAAAGTCATGACCCAGTCACACCTGTAGAAGAGACAGGTGCGACCTTGGTCGCACCTTCTCAATAAAAAAAAGAGCGTCTGAGTCACATATGTTCAGTGGTTATGTGTGACTTGGGTCGCACTTAATGGATGAATAAGTGCGAATTCATCCCAAGATGAGGTTTATTGTGTGAGAATGAGCCTGACGATGATTTTTTGTATGTGCAGGATGTCAAGGGTTGTGTGGCAAGAGCAGGATATTGGTACCTTGCGAGGGAAGCAATTAGAATATGCGGTGGTGGTGGATACACAATCCCGGAGTGAACTATTGAAGTATTTTCAGGTTCCACTTATGCAGACCACGAGATTACTGCTGGAGACACTAGTGAGTTTCTAGGATGTAGATACAGATTGCTTCATCATCTAGCGGGAGAAGATAGATATCATGCTCACTGATGTTTACTTTCTGACTATGATCCCTATGCTTGGTGTTATTAGAGATACTATGCCAAATCTCACACATGGTGTGTCGCTGGATGACCTTTTTGAGAGGCACTGCTATGCCTCTACTACGGTGCACGGGTCATACATATTGGTGTGTGACATTGAGATCCTGGTGACTCAGGATGTGGCAACGATGGTGCTGCAGATATTGGGGTCATCTGGACCACACAAGATCCCTGAAAGGAAGCTCCATAGTGTGGAGCGTGTGTTGGGGGGCACCTACTATGGGTGGGCACAAATGTATTTGACTGTGGTTCGTCATTCCCTGAACCATGCTAGTATTGTAGGAGGGGATTTCTATTTCCCTTCATTTTTTTGCTCATTCTTCTTCTAGCGACTGCCGACCTTACGAATGCACTTGGCAGTATGGGAGGGAAGGTCCTCATGAGCCTCGTATGAGGAGGTGGAGAAATATGATGATCCGTGAGGGAGGTGACCTAGTAAGCTGATTCTTTACTTGGGAGTTGTTAGCATAGCGGAGGTAGCTACCAGTCCTCATAGAGAGCCACCAGTACGTAGGGATGGACTACATGGGAGATGCTGAGATGCCTCGACCTCCAAGATAGGCCTGGGCACCTAATTGTACGTATACATGATGTTTTATGTGGTTACATTCATATATATATTAATAGATTAGTGGTAGCTATTTTATGTGTATGATAGATACTAATGATGTGATGTGTGTATGTGCAGATGTCAGATCACACCCACCCGTAGGTTATGAGTGATGGAGGGGTAGGGTGGAGGGGATATATCCACCTGCTCATGGGCACCAGAGTACCTTGACCTCACTTCATTGTGACATAGAGCATTTTTTGGATGGTGTCATTGATAATGGATGGCAGTACCTAGATGATGATTTGATTGCTGCATGTTACTGTGCTCCTCCAGAGTGGATCCCCTTGATGAATAGGATCGTAGTCACTACCGAGTATGTCCAAGAAGTGACACAAGGTGACATGCCGATGGAGGATGAGGAGGAATCTAGTGAGGAGGAAACAAAGGAGGATTCAAACTCTGAGTACCAAGAGGAGGCATTAGATTCTTACTAGTGGCTAGTGGTGCCGCCCTTACTGCAGTGGTGTAATAGGATTTTTTGTATGGTATGTATGCTCAACCGAGAAAGCTTATGGAGCTTCTAATTTTGTAATGAACACTATGATATGATATATATATTTATGCACATGGATGCACCTTTATAGTTTTTATATGAGTCTTTTTATGATGATAATTCCTATGTGATGTATATGGCATATGTATGCATGATTATATGGTTATGCATGATGAATTTTTATTTCCTGTATGCGATGATGAATGTGCCAGTCTAGAATGTCATTAGCCATTTGGTCTGCTACACTATTGATATTTCTGGGAACATGTATGAATAAGAAGAATTCAAAATTTCTAACAAAATGTCGAGTGCATGGGAACTTTCTAAAGAGACAAGGATCACATAACCAGTAACAATTATTCAATTGGGAGACAAGCAGCTGGGAGTCTAAGAAGACATTGAGGTGACAGATATCCAACTGGAGGGAAGCATCTAGGAGACTAATGACACCATCATACTCAGCCTGGTTGTTGGTAGAAATTCCAACACACATTTTTTCGATGTGGATCAACTCATGTGAAAGGGAATAAATAATCGATGCAACCGAGGTGAGATTAGGAGACCATCTACTTGCTCCGTCAACAAATCCAATGTAGTGATGCAAGGTAGGATCCATCTGAAGAAACCAATGAAAAAAATTGTAAGACTCATTTCAAGAACAGTGTAAAACAAAAAAGAACAATTATAATACAAATGAATCATGGTATCAACATTAGGCATAGAACCTATTGAGGTAGAGTCCATTGCGAGGATTCTTCAAGAGGTGGTTGTTGCAGAAAGCAATAATATAGGCCCCGTTTCTGAGGCAACGATGGATGACATATGGTCTGTACCACATGGATTCAAAATTCCCTTTTCCCAACTTATAATTGGCTTGGTCGTAAACGAGGACTAGATCGCCTTCACTAAAGGTGCAAGGGTGGACATGAGAGTCAAAATGTGACTTCGACCAGGTTATAGTTGCTTCAATTTCTTGGAAGGAAGCACAATAGTCCTCATTAGTTTGTTCAAGCAGAATAAGGCGTTCTTTTAATGGCGAGGTATCAGGGAGGAGCTCTACAACAAGGTAGAGNATTTCAACTCAAAATGGGCCTCCTAAGGAAAATTAATAAAATAATAGTTAAAATAATAAAATAATATTTATTAATTTTGGAGGAAGAAAAGAAAAACTAAATTTTTGTTCGTATTTTCGACATATCTCCCTATGTTTTTACTCAAATTTTGATCAGGAGAGTTCGTTGGATGCGGAATTAAATTCTGCATCCAACGATCTCTCTCAATCATAATTTGAGTGAAAAACAGGGAGATACATTGAAAATATGAACAAAAAAAGTAGTTTTTTATGATACATATCCCCAAATTTATATTAAAAAATTGTATAAGAGGAGCTCCCTTTGTGAATTTTAAAGCATTTTGATTGGCTAATACATGATGACATGGAATTTGTATTATTTTTGGAAGGCCCATTTTAAATTGAAATTTCCTCTAATGGATTGAATCTGACACTCAATGGGAAGTACTGACTCGACACCGTGGACTAAGTGGAATGGGGTGAAGCCAATGCTAGTTTTTGTTGATGTCCGGTAGGCCCAGAGGGCTGAGAAGAGAATATGGTGCCAGTTGGTTTTATAGTTTCCCACCATCCACTGGATCATGATTTTGATGATCTTGTTGACAACTTCAACTTATCCATTTCCTCGAGGGTAGTAAGCAAAAGAGTATTGGTTTTCAAACTTCAACATGGTCGAAAGCTCGGTCCAAACCGCGTCTTCAAAGTGATGACCGTGGTCTGAGACTATTTGTCGATGGACATCGAAGCCTATGATAACGTGATTGAAAAAGAAACGTGCTGCTGTGTCGGCCTTACAATTGAATGTAGGCATGGCCTCGGCTCATTTAGTGAAATAGTCGATGGACACGATGATGTAGTTATGGACACCGATCGAGGTAGGAATACATGTCATGAAGTTGATTTCGCACTTACAGAAGGGATAGACTATGACCACAGAATGTAATGACGCAGGGGGGGTCCTTTCTTTTGGAGCAAAGAGTTGACAACTATGGAAGTGTTTGACTTCCTGGATGCAATCATAAAAAATGGTAGGCCAAAAATAACTGACACGAAGAATCTTTTGGGCAGTATCCAAACCAGAGAGGTGGCCACCACAGGCTCCACTGTGATAGTCATTAAAGAATTTTTCAGCCACATCAGGGGTGAGAAAACGACATAATATGGTATCATTACCCAAACGATACAGGAAATCCCTGATGATGCGATAGAGAGAAACTTGGTGTTGGATGTGCTATTGATATTTGTGACTTAGGTGGGCTCTGAATTTCTGGGTGCACAGATACAGGAGGATGCCCCTATACCATGGGTCTTCTATAGAAATGACAAATAGGAATTCATCAAGAATGTTGATCGTGATTGGTGGTGATGCAGGAAATGGAGGAAGGTCTGTCATTAGTGTAGCTAATGCCAAAGCTTTGGTGCTCTTGGGGGAAAGAAATTACAAGTCCAACTCTTGAAGAATGAAAATCCACTTGGTAGAGTGACCTTGTAGAAGGTGACACCTCAAGACGTACCTAATGGGGTTGGAATCGGCCACAACTCTAGTGTTGTTCAAAAGGATGTAATGGCATAGATTTTGAATAGAAAATACAATAGCGAGGGCCATATTCTGTTCATCTGAATAATGTAAAGGGGCACCAAACAACTTCTGACTGACATAATAGATCACATTCTCTTGACGAGCATCGTATTCTTGGACCAAAACTCTAGGGATGGAAGTTTTTGATGCCGATACATAGAGAATGAAATCCTTGGTGAATTCGGGTGAAGAAAACATTGGGGAAGAGGCCAGATCTTGTTTTAATGCATCAAAATAATCTTGTGCATGTTTATCCCAAACAAACAGAATGTTGGTACAGAGCAGTCATAAGAAACCATGAACTTTTGTTGCATAATCCAAAATGAAATGACGAAGAAAGTTGGCCTTGCCTTGGAGACTCTGTAGTTGGCGCAAAGTACATGGTGAGGGAAGATTCAGAATGGATTGAACCTTGAGAGGTTCAACTGCAATCCCATTGTGAGAGACGGTAAACCCAAGTAGAAAACTAGTTGGGACACAAAGCACACAGTTAAGAGGGTTCAAGGGGACGTTGTATTTGTGACATCGTAAGAAGACTTGCTGTAAGTCGTCTAGATTTTGTGAATGTTTCAGTGAGAGAGCCATGAGGTTGTCCAAGTAGACCAGTATGATATGGATAAGGTCATGGAAGAAGAAATTCATGGCTCTCTGAAAAGCGGCTCCAACATTTTTAAGTCTAAATGGCATGACTCGATATGCAAACGTGCCCTAGGGGGTTGTGAAAGCAATCTTGTAACGGCCTTCTTTTCGGATCTAAATTTGGTTAAACCGGAGAAACCATCCATGAAATAAAATACCTCATGTCTGGTGTAGGTGTCAATGATTTGGTTAATGAATGGAGTGGGGAAGTTTCCTTTGGGACATGCCAAATTAAAGTCAAGAAAATAAGTAAAGACGTGGATGGTACCTTGTTTTTTTATTAATGGGAATAAGATTAGAAACCGAAGTCGTATACCTGATGGGGTATATGAAACTTGTTGTACACAGCTTCTCGATCTTGGCTTTGACTACAGAAGCCTTTGACAGGTGAACGGGTCTTTGTTTTTGGTGAACAGGTGCCACATCAGGCCATGTGTCGATATTATTTTCGACGATAGATGGATCTAACCCATGCATCTTGGTATAGGACCAAGCAAAAATATCATGAAATTCTTGAAAAAGTGATTTGTAGGAAGCAAATTCTTAAGGGAAGCATGATTCTCTGAGTGTGTTATATTCAACTACCTCATGGTTGGTTGATATGTTAACCTTGATTGTGGGTGAAATATTAGCCATGTTTCCCTCTTCAAAGGCGTCACATGATGGAATGGGGTTCTTGAACCAGTCAACCTTACCATGGATGAAGTCTTTGGCTTCGACTGAGTACTGATCTAGCAATGACAGAGGTTCCTCAGGAATAAAAAATGAGCGATGGTGCATATCATCCTAAGGGTATTCAGGAGCCAAAAGAGCTTCAAGGATCTCCTCATCATTGCTGAAAAAATGATTGGATAGATCATAGGGATATTCTAGTTCTTATGATATGAAAGGGCTGGCGAAACTGGAAATCATGTATATGGTGGTGGTGTTCGAGGAGGAAGCCAGAGGGTGAATTTCCTGAATGACAGTGATTTCTGACTCACGAGAGTGTTTTCGAAGGTCGTGAAGGACTAACTGATACTCGAACAAGTCTGGGAAATGGTGAGAATAGTGTCCATACAACCTGAAAATTGTGCAAGGATGGTTGGTCCTCAATGGCTTGTTCTTGTCTGTTGGAAGATCTGGGATGATGACTATTCGAGTACCATTGGTTTTTTCCATAGCGTCTATGTGTGTGCGAAGGATAGGTATCTCTGGACAATTTTGCATTACATGACCGTGGACATTGCACAAAGCACAAAGTGGAGTCAGATGAGGCTCGACTGTTACTTTGGTGGCCTTGCCCCCAACCTTCTTTTGGGGGAGGAGGGGAAGTTTTGGGAACGGAAGGCATGTTCAATGGGCCAGGAGGAGGGCATGAATCCATCTCTATAGATTGAACGATAGTCAAAACAACCTAGGTAAGTAGAGGTGGGGTAGGTGGTTCAAGGTAGAGTGACCATAGTAGGCGCGGAGGGAGGTAGTGGAAGGTTGAAGGGTAGGGGACCCATGTTTCTTCCAAAAAAAGGTTGACATAGCATAGGTGGATGCCCCTTCATCAATGATGCATCGATGTAGGAATGGATTCCAAATTTAGACCACAATTTGGAAGGTGACAGTGGATGACATCTTGGGTTCTCCTTGATCGAGATCAAATGTGATCAACCTAGAATTAGAGGGATCAATGAAACCTAGTGCAGATAACAATGCTTTACACTATGACAGGTAGGATTTGAGAACTTATAGAGCGGACATGGTGGTAGGTGATTGGTCCAAGTCATCAATAATGCTATAATTTACGGTAGCATGATCACTTGTTTTGTTGATGATACATCATATAGGAAACCATGGGACTCTGGCTGCCCCATTAGTGGAGGGTATAGGTAAGTGGAGGGGCATACTAGAAGTGTTAAAGGTAGATGCCCCTAATGGATCAACATTTTATGTGGTGGAGACATACTGGTTACATCGAGTCTAGAGGTTGACATCAGACGACACCGTCATGAGGTGATTGAATCCATTCTCTACATGTGGAGTCGCAGTGGGAGCTGAGGGAGAAGATGGGGCCAAGGGTTAGCTTGCAACCATTTCTTGGTGTGGTAAATGGTTTTTTAGGACCATAGGTGAAAGAATTGGTGGTGCTGGGTTGGGATGAACCTGGGCCACTGTATTGGAATCCTTTTGAGCATCATTCTAGAGAAGTTGTTGGATGTGAGCCATGTGAGGGCATAGATGCGTGTAATGACCATAGGTGTTTCATAGAGAACATAGATGATTGGTCCGTAACTGTGGGTTCTTTCTCATTCGGTTAGGATGCTAGGGTTTTGTGCCAGTGGGTTGGCGCCATTGTTGGTGGGGAGGTTAAGCTCTTGGCTATTTCCTTGTGGTTGATTATTACCTTGGTTTCTTCCTCAATTTTTATTTCCCTACCCTTGTTGGTTTTTGGGGGTAGGTTGGTTGGGAATTTCTATTGAGAAAAACCCTTTCATTTGGAAACCAGAGGGGGTGGGGATGGAGCTGGAGTTTGTTGCACCGGTGGTGGATAATAGACCGGAGGAGCTGGAGGGGATGCAAATCTAACCGCTTGTCCTGAATACGACTGTGCCGACCAATTTGGCCCATGGATGTGATGATTCGATGTGGGAGGTGCATAGGAGGGGGTGGCTCCGGACTAAGCCATCATCCGTGAGTAATATGGGATATAATTTAATTTGGTTGTACAACACTATGGGTGATACCTGGGTGTGGTGGTATCATAGGAGGTGCCGCATAGTACAGAGGGTGCTATGTGATGGAGCTGATGACTTCATCCACAGCATGGGATGCCCCTGGCGTCACGGGGAATTCACTTAGTGAACCTGCCACATAGCACGTGCGATCATGGGATATTAAGGAATACCCTTAATTTCCAGAGATATTGACCCAAACTCTTCTTTTTGAAACTCCCTCCCAATACTTAAAACCTCCTCCCCACCCATTTTTATACCTCAATCCTTATAAACCACCCTACCCACCACCACCTTAAACCCCTCATCCCCCCCAATACCTGTAATATATTGGTTCAATTTTTGATAATTTTAAAACCCACAATATGAACGAACGTGATAGGATATTGGTCAACAAGTGAAGCCCCCATGCCTGGCGTATCACGGTGGGAGGTGCCAGCCTAGGGAGCATCTAGTATGATGGTATTAAATACCCATACTAGGCATAGATTAAGTCGAACTATTGAGCCTTTAAGATGGTCTCCTCCTCAGATTGGGTTCGCTCAAAGGAAATGTACTTGGCTATGGGTGAGAGTAAGGTCTTTAAAAACTAGTCAAGGAAGGTCTTGTCATGAAATTGGATCTTTCACAGGCTACGTTGCCGTCATCACTCATGAATGTAGTTTGTGATGTGGGTAGCTATATTTTGATGATGGGATAACATGATCTCCACTCCCTCGTCATATCATATGGGTAGTTAAAAGTATTGGAGGAACATGGAGGCAAGTGATGAGAAATCAGGGTAAGAGGATTGAGGCAAGTCGATGTACAATTTGGTAGCAACACCTGTAAGTGTGCGCTGTAATAATTTTACTTTGACGGAGTCATCCACAATGTTGTTTGATAAACACCACAAGTGTAAAGACATGATATGGTTCTATGGGTCCTCTCCCGCCTTTCCCTCAAACTTTGGAATGTATGAAGGAAGTTTGGTAGGCATGGGAGGCCAGTGAGGTTGATGAATTATGGGGTCATTCATTAATCTAGCCAAATCTGGCAATTTAAGCCTAGCCGTAAAGGGTAGGCTAGACCCGAGGTTGGATTGGGATGTACCGACAATGTCACTAGATTTTGTAGGAACATAGTCTCCATGCATTTCTAGGGGTACATGAGGTTGACTTCCCACAATATGGATAATTAGAATGGTCATGGAAGGGCCACAACCCCTAGGCATTAAAGGTGGTATGGTAGGACCCATGGTAGTTGGTGAGGGGCCGCCATTGATGGGTAGTGTACTGACAACAATGTGTGTGGTGAAAATGGGCCCACTAGAAGGGATACCCGTGATGATGGGTGGCAAGGACATAGGTCCAATGCCAACTATCCCTTCGTTGAAGGGATCAGGAAGTATTCTAGCCATGGGGAGAGAAGGGGGGGTGAACAAAGTAGGCTCAAATTGGTAGGAATATGAATCATACTCATAGGTCATGTGTCCCTATGAAGGTGAGGAGTGTTGTCGAAGAGGGTTTCGATGGTGATGTTCGAAAGAACCAAAATGAGGGGAGCACCCCCTAAGTCAAGAGGAATAATGTGGCAGAGCAATTATGGTTGTAGTAGTAATAAGAGATTAATATGGACCCTCGTTTAAATCAGCTTCCTAATGGTTCAAAAGGAGTCACTCAACCACCAAGGTTGTCTGACAGCTTGCATATTGGGGAAGTACTCCTCACTCCATGGCGCAGGTAAAACTGCTAACCACTTGGCCACAAATGACAACTCTTTGGTTTTTCTCATAGGTTGGAATCTAGTCAATCTGGTGGGGGTCGTTGCCCTTTTTGCTTGGAAGGTCCTCTCAATGGCCAGCTACTTCGAGGTTCATATGGTACTCCTCACAATGAATTTTAGGGAAAATCCCAAGTACTTCCCACAGTTTTAGCGGATGGGACTTTGTCCCAAACTGAATTTTATTATGTTAATTGATTATTTTTAAGGTTCTTCTCAAGGTCATGAACTGAGTGTGTTTATCTTAAAGGTGTGAATGTGTGTGCATATGTATATGAAAATTTCCTTCCAACTATGAAATAAATAAATAACAATGGGATTCTTTGCAAGGAACAAGAAAGGGGGTGTGACAAAGCAGGTCTAGAAAGGAAAAGCATATATGGACAAAGTGCAGGATAGACAACGGTCTGAAATAGGTACAAAAAAATGATTGTTAACTGACACTTGCACTTGTTAGAGGAACAAATGTGATATGGGTCCCACAAAATAGGAAAATAGAGGTGATCGGATAAAAAAATAGACAAGTCGCACCTAACCAAGGAGTAGGCGCGTATGGGTCGCTCAAAAAGAGGGTACATGTGTGAATGGGGTCATATGTTTGGAAAAAATAGGTGTGATTGGGCCTTGTGAGGAAAGTCGTGCTTTATGAGGCATAGGTCACCACATAGGTCATGCTTAATAGGTGAAACTGAGCGACTGGGTCATGACTTTAGGCCCGATAGGAGTGACTTGGTTTAGATAGGAAAAAAATTAGAAAATAAGACCAACAGGGACCGAGGGGGGTAGGGACTTGTGATGTGAAGGTTTGGATCGGATGCGTGGGGCTCCGATTGGTGATGGTCATGGATAAAAAACTAAAGAAAAACCTACAAAATCAGGATCCAAGAGGATCAACCAGTATGGTCACCAAAACTATAACATAGTTTTCACCCCTGCTACGTGCAAAAGCACCAGCATTGTGTCAATGGGACAGTAAGCTAGAGTTCATGGAAGAAATCTATAGTAATAAATGAGATTAGTAACACAAAATAAATAAACATATATGGATAAAATAAATAAAATAAAATACATGAAAGTTATACCTTCTTTCTTTTGAAAATGGGCCACCGTGCCCATTTTGGAAATGGTCTGCCTCTCCACAGGCTGGTTCTCCAGGTGGGTATGGATAATATATCAACGTACTAAGTGGGAATGGTATGGAAACAGGATGATGGAAAAAATGGGGTGTGAATACTTTGAGAACAAAATTAGGTGTCTCACCGTATTCATTGAATAACAGAATGGGAAAAAAGGTGTAAGAATCTTTTGATAGAGACCTTCACATTGTTTTTATAATATGTTTTTAGGTTTTTTGACCTTTTCTCTCTTTTAGGGTTTTGGAAACCTATCTAGGTTTTTAAGCCTCTTTTAGGGTTTTTAGCCTTTTTTTGGGTTTTTTGGCCTTTTTTGGGGTTTTAGCCCTTTTTCTGAGAGAATGAAGGTAAACCATGGTAGATAATGATGCTTGGGGATGGAAATACAATTGTGAAGGTAAGAATTAAGGGAAATATGGTAGGAAAATGATGTATGTCTGTGGTTTATACTATGCAGAGCTAGGTGAGAAATTTTTTGCGTTAACAGATTATGAGGCTTAACGATATTGGGGGGTTGTGGAGGGGTGGAGACCATCTACACCACTCACTTGTAGACATAGTACGGATCCTAATGCAGAGATATTGAGAGAGATTATGAGGCTCAAAGAGATTGGGGGCATGTGGAGGGTAGATACCATCTACACCACTCACTTGTAGACACACTGGATGTAATTATAAGCACCATTACTGAGTCAAATGGTGTTTTATACAGCATTTCATCGTATAGATAAAGGAAAAAGAAATAGTATGCCAATGGATTGAGTTACAGTGACATAAAAAATATATAAATCACAAAGGAGCAGATATTTGGATTGTTTAAAGATCCTAGAACGGGGAAAATTGCAAACACAAACAAACCCCACATCTAGTCTATTGATTGGTACATATATCCGCCATTCCAAAAGAATTGGATGGGTCAATGGTATATGGTTTTGGATGTGCCACCACACAACAACAGGGAAATTCCTTTATATATCCTTAGAAAGATGTACATTGAGTTCATGATGAGAAAACACGCCAATTATATTTATTTCTTGAAGTTCCAAGGCATTGGTCATGGGATGCCTCAAAACCATCCCAATATTAGGCATTGAGATTCCAATCGCCAAATACCTCGACCTTGCAAGAAGTTTTCTAGGCCAAATGTCCCGGCTGCACATGATATGATACCACAAAGATAGGATGCATACTTGATTTTAACACATGTGGTTGTCCACCATAGCATCCTCATTGATCGTATGGTCCAAGCAAGGCCACCTCTCCCTGTTGGTGTATAGCCATCACCTCCTTGTGGTGTAATACCATTTAGTACTGACGGTGGATGAATACATTATGAGACTACCATTAAGGGTCAGGAGTTCACATCATGTGTCCATTCCTGCTATGGTTTTCCACCATCATTTGTTTCCGTTTCCAATTTATTTAGGAAGGCCGGTATACAGTTAATAATAATTTATTTACCAAACTATTTTTCCTTACTATACACATATATAGATTGTTAATATTTAAAAATTTTAAACTTTTAGATGTTAAATGCCACAAAAAAGGGGAAATTTTTTTTCCATAGCATTGGAGGGACTAGTGTTCCACAATCGATAGGTGGTTTTGGTTTGTTAGGTGTCACCATATCTTCGATTACAACAACTCACATATATATAAGTATTTCAACAACTCACATATAAGTAACTATTTCAACATGGCAGTTTGTTAATATATGTTATTTTGTTTATACATATTATATCATTAATGCTAGACAATCTAATATTTACAATTTTTAAACTTGTAGTCCCTATATCCTTAATATCTTGGGAAAAAAATTGATTCTAGTGATATCCCAGATCTTAACCTTTCTAGGTTCTCAAGTGAGGTAAGTTTATACTTGAAAATAATCTTGTTCAAACTTATTTTTCCTTATCGTACACATGCACATAGATTCGTAACACTTATAATTTTTAAACTTATAGATGTTTGATTCCTCTGCAGGGAGAAAGGATTTGGAACTAGTGAATCCCCACTTGGTGGAGAGATCATTCACACTAAGGTAACAATTTCAAATGTATGTTAGTTTGTTAATAGATGCTAGTTCATTGGTTCATGCATGTCTAACTACGTAAACACTTGGTGACTTTTTAAACTTGCAAATGCTAAATACCTTTACAAAGGGGAAAGGATTTGGAATTACTGAAGTCCCCCTTGGTGGGTAAGTTCACATTGAGGTAAAAATTTAAACATCTTAATTTTTAAATACATGCTAGTTCGTTAGTTTATGTATGCATATAACTACATTAACGCTTGACGACTTTTAAACTTGCAGTTTCTAGATGCCTCTACGAAGGGAAAAGGATTTGGCATGGGCGATGCCCTCCATAGTGGAGAGACATTTCATACAAAGGTAACTATTTAAACATGTTATTTTTTTAATTAATTTTCTTTCATTGATTCACATGTGTATTTCTAACTACAACAACACTCTCTGACTGTATGCATCAACCTAAATCCCAGTACCACCACTTGTATTTGCTTCTCCACAAATTCCAAATGTTTCCAAGAGTTTTGTTATTATCAGACAACCCTCTTCTGTAAATTAGGTAGGTGTCCATGATCATCGACCTATGGATTCCACGATAATGTATAGAATCCAATCATAGTTGTTGATTAACTTTGAACTCCATGCATAACTTGTTTTTCTTTATATTGATTTTGCATGTTTATCACATTATGTTGGAGAGTTATCCATGCCATGCCTCAGTGGGGTCGTTGATATAGAAATTATTGTTGCATCAACGATGGGAAGACATCACACAGAGTTATCTATTTCAATGTATGTACATAGTTTATTCACGTTAGATTTTTTATTAATGCATGTCTAACTATTTCAACATTTGGTGATTATAGCCATTGGAAAAAGTAGTGTATGGCCCCTCCAGTCTAGTTGTGGATTCGACTGAGCTTGATGTTCAACCTATGGCTCTACTTGATACACAAGAAACCTACTCTTCTATCCCATAGTGTATTTTTTTGGTGATATGTCCATTCATTACAAAGTGTTTTAATACTTTGACTTGAACATGTTGATATATGTTGAAATAATTGAGATATGTTATTTTATTTGCAAAGAAAAATAGTAGAAAGTATGTTGGTGAGAAGGATATCATAAGAATCAATACCTTGAATGGATTCAATGCGTGTTTGTTATAATAAATTGAGTCGTATTTTAATTTTTCAAGTTTGTTAGTGCTAATGTAATAGTGTAGTTAGCTAATCAAGAAATTTGATCTTTGATTCTTAGCCTACAGAGATACAAACCAGTCCTAGATAGAGGCATGATGCATCAAAGTTAGGAAAAAACAAGAGGAATATTGAGTTTTGATGTGTAATCAAGGACATATGTACTTTGGGATACATGTATATCATTGTACTTTTTGATACATGTACATTGATAGGCCATTTAAGGGTTTTCTACTTTTTCATTACTTTTATTATAAACTTATAGTATTGTATTATAACTTGCGTGATATAATGCATTTCATATCTTCTCTTGAATTCTTCACAAAAGTATTCAGTGTGATAAAAAATTGTGTGGAAAATAATGTTTCTATATGATTAGTTTCCATTGTTTGATAACTTGGATGATTGCATGGAGATCTTTGTTATAATGTTGAGTAACTCTTAATGGAATATGAAGAACTAAAAATACTAATATGAAATAGGATTTTTTATTGTATAAGACAAATATGAGTTCATATATGAGGCATTGGTCTATATTTATTGTTGGAGTAAATACTATTAAAATGTTATCTTCTTAGAAATATTGTGGAAGAGAGCATGAAGTGGATATTTGACATGTGAGAAGTCCAAGATGAATTATTTTTATAATTAGTTTAATCCAATAAATATTCATAACTCTATGAGGCTCACCCATAAATATTCATAAATCTACTCTAATAAAAGTTGGCCCACCCTAATGTTCTATCTCTAAGCTATGATAACTTATGAAGAATAGATGTTATTAAAAAGGTAAGTAGCGCATATCATAGAATTGGAAGTTATAAAACAAGTGAGATAGTTATGGTAATCTCGATCGATATCTAGATAGTTTGTAAATGTTTGAGATAATAAAAATATAATAATAAAATTTTCTGCCTTGTATTTCTTAAGTTATGGTACATGTTCTTTCAACATTATGAAACCTTGATCCAATTATTCTATCAAAATTCCAATTTGGATCAAACTATTTTGGAGATGTTGTTTCATCTCAATGTTGCAAGTGTGGCATGAAATCGTAACACATGTGTTTTTTGAAAAAAATGGCATCTTCACGGAAATCGCCATAAATGTGAAGGATATTGATGCATGGAATAGTTGTCCCATGGGGTGCACTCATAATCGGAAATACACTCCCTAACTTCTCACATTCATAATAGAGAGACTTTTCTTTCTACAACTTATTAACATCATGCAACACAAAGTTTGTGTTGGGTACATACCTTATCTCATTCAGATGTATATTTTTCTTGACAGTAATGCACATTTACAATGTTCTTGACCACAATCCAATTGCATATAGGGTATTTTTGTACCCCCTTTATTTACAACTGTATTAGCTGGAATTTAGGTGACCTTGGAGAGAATTTAGGTGACTTAGTAGGAATTTAGCTTGACTTGGTGGGAATTTGGTTGACTTGGAGGAAATTTAGGTGACTCAAAAAGGATTTAGGTGACCTTGAAGGAATTTAGATGACCTTGGAGGGAATTTTAGGTGACTTTGGCAAGAATTTGGGTGACTTTGAGGGAATTTAGGTTACTTGGTGGACATTTAGCTTAACTTGGTGTTATATTGAAATCTCGTCACCATCATGTTATGAGATAGGTATTCCCTTGACTGCTCCAATCCCTCAAATTTTTCCCTAGATAAATTAAGGTTCAAATTAACCCCCTACAATTTTTCCTTTTGTTGAGCTGGTAACACTCCTCTCCAATTGATAAAAAGAATTACCTAAGTCAACACCACTCCTGATACATGAGCAAAGAGAGGTTCCACCACTTCTATCCCTACTGTAAGAAGCGATGCCCCCTTAGAAATGCCTGTTTTCTTCATTGGAGGAGCGGTGCTTGAGTTTTCAAGGAAAAAAGAGAAGCTTCGAGAGGATTCTCGATGCTGACCTCTGTGGAGCCTCATCCCTATGGTTTAGGACTAGCTAGAGCTCGATATTGTTGCACATGAAAATCCCACACTGCTTAGTCAGCCTTCAGAAGAGTTTCTTGTTGCTTGTCAACCTCCCAGAAAAGCCTGATCTGGATCATCTTGACCATTTTTTTGACTTGACCTAGAAGGGACAGTGCTCTTTTGTATTTCCCATAGAGTGTCGTCAACACCTCCTCTAGTTGATCAAAAGGCATCGCTGTCCCTTTGTTTTGGAAAAAATCCCAGATCGATGCTCTGTCTAGTTTAGCAAAAAGCGTCAATGGTTAGTTGAAAAGGAAAAAAAGAAGTTTTTAGAAGTTTTCTTACAGAAACCTTCATGGAATTAGTTCCTATGTGCCTGGGAGAGGTGACATTCACGTCCTTCACCTATAGGGATCTCATTCTATCCTTTTCTCAAGTCATCCTTTGGGTTCTAGGCCTATAAATGAAGCCTTATTGAGGAGAGTGGGTGAGGCCAGAAAAAGCATCCTTATGCTGCTAGTTTGAAGTCTGAATAGAGGAAAAGTAGAGGTAGCTTGTAGCTAGAGGGGTCTTCATAGGAGATTGTAGACATTCTTGTTGAGACAAAGCCGTCAACATCAAGGATTTTTGGTTTTACTTCTTTCTCATCCATATATTAATACAAAGACATTTCCCTTTCATATATTTGATTGTTGTGTTTATGACTAAATATTAGTGGATTCCTTGATCACCAACATGGATAGTTTATTATCATGATGCTCTCATTCCTTTTTCTTGTCTTGTAATCCATCTTGCAAGTATTGAACCATCTAAAGGAATTTCTAGAGAGAAGATAAGGAGATCTACGACTAAGGTATATGGTGTGTTATGTTAATTGATTTAACTATTCAAGGGAAGGATATGTTGCTATGTATTTTTGTTCTATAGTTGTGTTTTGCATTCCAGAGGAAAAAGCAGTGTCAGCACTGGTTGAGAATTCCTATTAACAAAATTGGTGACTCCACTAGGGATCTAGCCTAATCCAGTTAGATCTAGGGAAGATCCAGTCGGATCTGGTGCAGATCTAGTAAGATCTACAAATCATGGTAGCCATCCCGTCTATGAAGGTGATCTCTCTTCTTTTCAATTATTTTAGTTGTAAGGTAAGTTATCTACCTTATGCTCCTAGTCTTTTTCCTCTGTTCTGAGTAATTTTTACCCTCCTTTCAGTCTACTCATCCTTTCTATTTTCTCCTACAGGCTCTTAGCTTTTTCAATGAAATGTTGAACGATGCCTTTTGCTTTGATTGACATAGTGTCGGTCTATCCCAGGACGCCTTTCCTCCTTTTGGTAGTAGCGCTGAAGGCGCCTTTCTACAGAAGGATAGGAGTGCCGTAGCACCCTGGAATGCTCTGGTGCAGTTCCTTTCAGCGCGTTGAGGTAGGTCTTCAAAATTTCCTGTCTAGAAAATTTTGTAAAAAAAAAACTAGAAAACTGTACTTTTTTCTCTGAAAACTTCGTTTAGTGTGGTTTCGCTCGCTTGATTGCTTGCTGTCTATTTTACTGGTTTTTGTGACTCTGATTCTCTCTTTGAGCTTAGATCCAAAAAATTCTACTTCTTGCATTTTCATAAATGAAATCGGAAATATAGTTTGGTTTTGTATTTTTAGTAAAGTATCTGAAAAATATTATTGTTGAAAAGAGAACCTACAGCCTCTTCCTAGAAGATTATTTTCCTTTAAAAATACTGCTTTGTGTGCCTCATATTTTCTAGAAAAATACAAAAAGAATCATCTTACTTTCCTCTTGTTTATTCTTGCGAAGGTTGTGTGTTTTTTTCCATTTGCATGTGTGTTTCAGAAAGATTAGTCTTTTGACATTGTAGCAAAAGTTAGTTTGCATGCACATTAGAGGCTTAAATTCCTTTCCCTCCTTTTCAGAAACTTTGGAATGCTTGTTTGAAAGAATTTTCGTGTTTGAAAGGATCCTTTTGAGTCTCTTTTTTGGATCTTGTTCTATTGTTCAAAACATCTTTCTATTGGTATATTGTTGAAAAGAAAAGAAAAGATTTCTTCCTTACCCTAGTTAGTTCTCATCGAAGTCAAAAAGTGCATCTACATCTAGATTAATTTGCATTATTGGAGATAACATTCCACAAACATTCACCTAATGGTCCAGATAAAATTAACGGTAGCTTTAGGTCTAAAATTGTATAGAAAGTTGAGTGATAGGCTAGTGATGTGTTCGGGCGTCGTTAAGCGTAGGAGCTATCATTATTTGTCTGTACTACATCCCGGGACTCGCATAGTTCTTCCATGTACCGTCACTATATCGAATGGCCTTTCATGTACCCTTGAGGTATATAAAAAGGTACTTCACCTACTCAATTGTATATCAAAAGGCCCCTTGTGAATGCTGTGCATTAGACAACACTACTACCAATTTGATCTCCCACGTACCTTGCGTATATCAGGAGACCCCACTAGGATACTGTGACCATCTAAGAAATCCATTTGGTTGTCTTGTGTGGAGCAATACACCAAAAACAACATTAAGGGAGATTACTATGCACGTACCCTTGAGGTATATCATGAGTTGCAACTAATTGACAATCCTAGTGAGAGACCGGCTATTCTGAACCCATCCTATCATTTAAGTTTGCTTGTGACCTTTAGCTCTATGTAGGTTTTGTTTGTATGCTTTTACTCCCTTTTTGACCTATATTAGGTAACTTTGGCCACCACCATGGCTGAGCAAATTGTGAGACGTCAATCTCGTAGATTGCAGGGTTTATCTCCTGACTCTCCTCCTATTGCGGAAGGACAAGAAGGAATAACCATGGAACAAACAACTTCTGCTAATGTTCCTATAGGAACTGCCTTAGCTAGTGAAACTAGAGAAGATTTCACTATTTACACAAACCCTCTGGTTCAATTGCCTCCTGCAGCCGATGTTTATGGACATCCACCTTTGGAATGCCATGCTGATACTCCTGCCCCACCAGATTATGGCCCGGATGCTCCTTTTTGGAGGACTCCTATGGGCCAAGCTATTGCTGAATTCAATGTTATTAGACCTTCACCAGGGAACCCTCCTTTGGGAGAGGAGGAACAGAGAAGAATTAATGCATCTCTCAATCGAGCTCATAACTTTTTAGAGAGAGTAGAAAGAATCATTCCTCCAGTTGTGTCTTGTTATGAAACTATGTCAGCTTGTTTACCCCGTAATAAAGACCCATTGCCTAAATAGTATCATTCACTAGCTCAAATTTTAGTTCCTATTGAATAAATTCCATTTCAAGGTAATCTAGGTCCAAATAAAAATCCTAAAGTCTCACATCTTGACCCCATTACTAGGCCTTCCATACCAGTCGTGGCTGGGGGGAAATCCATAAATCAAGTTATGTCAGGACATTCTAACATCGGGGGGCAACCCCCGACGCGTGTTATGTCATCTATTAGTGGAATTATTGCTAGTTCAGGACAAGTTACAGCTATAGCACAACTTACAATAGTTATCCCTCCTACTAATACCAATCCCCCCCCCGCCATCCATTTCAAGACAACCCTTAGGGGTGCAACTTGTCAATAACCCAACTTCTTGGGGATATACTTATCCATGAACTCAACCACCTACGGTCAATAAAATTTACTAAGAACCCCCATCGACGACTATTTATCTTGGAATGCCCTACCCTAGGAATGATTTTGTACCTTGGGGACAACCAAATTGGTCAAACATCACGTCATATGAAGGATATTTTGTTAACACCACCAAAGGATATGGAGGACCTCCCCTCAGAGGACCATCGTGAGGATCCAGAGGACCTAGAGGTCCTGGAGGACCTGGTGGACCATTTGGAGGACCACGACCACCACTTGGAGGAGGAGGCCCACCACCACCACCTCAAGGAGGAGGGCCACCACTTAGAGGACCACCACCACCACCACCGCTGCCTTCTAAAGGACCCCCTCCGTCGGGGGACCCACCTCCCGATGGAAATTCTGGGAACAAACAACCTTTTCAACAAGCTTCAGGGGATATACCCAACTATTAATCTGCATACAGTCCTATTGGTCAGCAAATTCCCTATCAATACTACCAGTATCCACAACCAAATCAACAACTACCATTTATGGCTACTTTAGATTTACCAGACTTATCTAGATTGATAAATGACCCAATCCATCATGACCCCTCTTGGCCTACCATTTCGGTAAAGCTGCCTTCTGATATATCTAAGTTCGATGGTAAACCTAGTGAACATCCAAAAAACCATGTGATGACATTTCACTTGTGGTGTTCATCCAATTCTTTGATGGATGGTTCAATCCGTCTATGCATTTTTGAAAAAACCCTCACTGGTATTTCCACAATGTGGTACATCGAATTACCACAGCACTCTTTTTGGGATTTCAATGCCCCAGCAATGGATTTTTTGACACACTATCAACTGCCAATCCAATATGAAACAAGTACAGACCTTTTAACCTCACTTCGCCAAACCACATCTAATCATATCTCTGATCATATCCATGAATGGAGATGAAGACAAAGGTTAATTAAGGCCCCCATTCCTGATCAGTTGCTCACTGATTGGTTCATAAAGTCCTTACTTTTGCCTATTGCTAGAGATGTTTCCATGGGAGGCACTGTTACTAAGGAGCAAGCTATTAGCTGTGCTCAATACCTAGACTTGGTTTACTCCCAGTTAGGTACCTTGTATGACCTGATTCCACATGCTCCTCGACCTACCGCAGATCCATATAGACCCACAACTGAACCACCTACTGATGGCTTACTTGGTTCAGTTCAAATACAAATAATGGCTAAATATTCTAAGAAACAAATCGCCACCCCATCCAATCAACAAGCACCACCTGCTGAAACCTCATCCTCTCATGTTGCTTCCTCTGAAGTAAACATGGTCCAATCAACTGAATCTTCAGGCGGAAAGAAAAAAGGGAAAAATAAATCTAAAAACCCTGAGAACCAATAGGAAGGTAATAAAACATACAATCCAGATAATGATTCAAAATGAAAGAGAAAGGTAGAGTATCCTTGCTTAATATGCAAAGGGGACCATTTTACAAAGGAATGTCCTCATCCGGAGGAATTTAGTAAAATTTTGAAAACTTCACCCACCCCAGTAGTCTTAAAAGACCCTTTCCCTTCCCAACAACAATTAATTGATCATAAGTCCTTAAATGAAACTTCTTCCTCCACCGATGAAGTTCACATGATGTCTAGTGAAACGGTTAATTTAAATACAAGAGCACACAACTATGACCCTCCTCCATAAAATAAACTTGATGATGTTCCATATGAAAAACCCTCAAATTCCACACCTCCTCCTAATAATGGTCTTCATATTTAAAAACCTATACCTGAAGCAATTTTTTGTCCACCAAAGGGCACTCTACGTAAGTCCATAATCAATCCTAATGCTCGTGCTACCCAATATTATAATATTGTTGAAGATTTGGCCCAGGCACCCTATGCTATGTCGGCTTTAGAGGTACTCCAAACCTACCCAAATCAATGGAAAATTTTTCTTACTTCCCTTGGAGCTATGGAACCCAAGAATAGTAATATCATCGCTTTGAAACTGGATGATTTCAAGACGAGACTCTCCCATCAATTAGCTTTCCAGATTGCTACCAAGATTGCTGGGAATACTATCCATCGTACCATTTTGGACAAGGTGCCTCTACATTAGGTATGTCTTTATATTGCTGGAGAGCCATTGGATCTCCGAAAATAAACCGTTCACCTACCACTCTTAAGGCTTTTGATGGTCGTGGCTTTCAACCCTATGGATTACTACCTGCCATCCATGTTGAACTAGGGGGGCAAGTTAGTCTCCATTCATATTCAAGTTGTCGATGCTTCTTTGGATTACAACTTACTCCTTGGTCATAACTAGTTTTATGCTATGCAAGTTATAGCATCAACCATTTTTTGGATCATCCAGTTCCCATTCCAAGGAAAGATTGTTACTGTTGATCAGTTAGATTTCATCACACCTAGTGCCATCACAAATGATGCAAACAATGTTCCGCTCCTAATCACCCCAAAGTATAAGGACATTGGAGTAGGTCTTATCAAAGACTCTTCACTTATGGCATCCTTTCCGTCATCTGACCCTCCTCTTGCTTCGCGGACTGCATCCATTAATATGATTTCTATCTCTCATACAGATAAAGGAAAAGCAATTGTTCATGAATCATCATCCTTTTCCCCTTTCGAATAGATTTACAATGCAATCCAAGATACCAGTGATCCTGCCATAAATGACCATTTCTTGGTGGCCTCAGACAGTTATCACATGCCATATTGGCTTGAACACCCCTCCCCATCTCTGGATATTATTTCACACTCACTTCCTACAGACAAGTCTATCATGGAATTTATGTCATTAGACGAGATGCCTTGGGAATATTATCATCACATATCTTCTTTCCTTCCCCTTGCCACATGGTAGAAAACCACTTTACCTCCACGGTTTCATCTGATATAATCCTTAACCCTCAGTCCCCGAATCTCACTCAAAGTGTTGATTCTGAAGGGAATTTATGCAGCATTACCAAGACTATACCCGTCGACATATCGATGAAACCTGGTGGTTCTGAGAACATTTTCATAGGACAGAACTCTTCCCCTGAAGAGATCCAAACATACACGGATCTTTTCAAAGAATTTCGAGATGTCTTCACATGGATGTATGAATAAATGCCAGGGATTGATCCCTCTATCGTTGTCCATGAAATTAAAACTTACCCTGATTCCAAGCCTGTCCACCAGAAACTACGATAGGTTCATCCATGAAAAGAAGCCACTATTAAAGAAGAATTTGAGAAACTTCTGAAGGCTGGTTTCATTTACCCCATACCACTAACTGAATGGGTGTCCAACATAGTACCTGTGAACAAAAAGTAGGGTACTATTAGGGTTTGTATCGAGTTTAGGGATTTGAACTGAGCTTGTCCAAAAGACAACTTTCCCACTCCCTATATCGATCAAATAATCGATAACTGTGCCGAAAGCATTATTTTTTCCTTCATGGATGGCTTTTCCGGCTATAATCAAATTGAGATTCTCCCATTATACCAACATAAGATGGAATTCATTTTACCTTGGAGGACTTTCACTTATCGTAAACTGCCTTTTGGTTTAAAAAATGATGGCACAACATTCCAACGTGCCATGTCATATGCTTTTCATGACATTAAACATGTTGTGGAACCCTATCTTGACGACCTGCCTACTCATTCCAAGTAGTGAGATATTCATGTCGATCACCTAAGAGTTGTGTTTCTTCGATGTCATCATTGTAATATTCATCTAAATCCCCATAAATGTGTTTTTTGTGTAGAAGATGGTCGACTTCTTGGTTTTATTGTTTCCAAAGATGGCATCCGTATTGATCCTTTGAAAATTGAAGCTATCTTGGCCTTGCCCACTTCCACCAATGTTACTGAACTCCAAATTTTGTAAGGGAAGGAAAAATTTCTACGTCGTTTCATATGTAATTATGTAGAAAGGACACATGGTTTCATGAGGTTTCTCAAGAAATATACCCCTTTTGGCTGGGATGATTTCGCGCAATGCGCGTTTGATAATCTTAAACATGAACTTACCCATGCACCAGTGTTGCAACCACCAAATTATGCCAAGGACTATTCCTTGTATTTGGCTACATCCTTGTATACTATAGGCATGTTCCTTATTCAAACAGATGAACACAGCCAAGAACATGTGATTTATTATGCTAGTAAGAGTCTTCTAGACTCTGAAACTCGATACTCACATGTGGAGAAACTTGCTCTAGCCACAGTCATCGCGGTCAAAAATTTCTGTCATTATATTTTTCTCTGCACCACCACTGTTTACATGGATTCCAATCCCATGTAGTACGTTCTTACATGTCAAGTGCTTGGGGGAAAATACTCATGTTGGATCGTAATTCTCCAAGCGTTTGAGCTAGAATTTGGCAAACGTACTTCCAAGAAGTCCCTCGCTTTTGCAGAGCTTATATGTGACCTTCCCCGTACTACTGAGACTACACAGCCATTTGATTTTTTTATCAACGAAACACTGTTTCTCATTAGTACGACCGATACATGGTATGGAGACATCATTTTGTATCTCCAAACCTTATGATACTAGCCTTCTGCCTCTCGAGATGAACAACGTCATGTTTTCCACCAAGCCAAAAGTTACCTTATCTTAAATGATACCCTATACCGCCATGGTGTTGATTCTATCCTGCGATGTTTCCTTACACATGAAGAGGCTGAGATCGTCCTCAATTATTGCCATGCTAGAGCTTGTGGTGGTCATCTCTCTAGGTTGGCTACTGCCTAGAAAATTTTGTGTGCTGGGTACTTCTAGCCTTCTATATTTAAAGATTGTATTGAAATAGTCAAGAAATTCCCACCTTGTCAAATGTTTACTTCAAATAAAATCACCCATCCAGCTCCGCTCCATCCCGTAGTAGAAGTTGGCCCCTTTGCAAAGTGGGGCATAGAATTCGTGCACTATAGAACTACCTCAACTGAGGGGCATGGCTACATTATTTTTTCCATGGAATGTTTTACAAATTGGGCCGAGGCAATGCTCACATATGCCGAAGATAGTAAGACTGTTTCCCTCTTCTTATTCAATCATATCATTGCTAGATTTGGGATTCCTAGGGCCATTGTGACCGATCATGGGTCACATTTTAAAAATAAGATGATAGAAGAGCTTAGTGTAAAATTAGGGTTTCGTCATGATAACTCTACACCATACTATCCCTAGGCCAATGGCTAGGTTAGGTGATATATAAAGTATTAAAAACAATGCTTCAACGGATGGTAGGGAAAGCCAAGTCAAACTGGCATTTACAACTTTTTTTTGCACTTTAGGCCTATAGGACTACTATCAAAACTTCCATCGGATTTACGCCTTTCCAATTAGTATATGGAATGGAAGCTACCCTCTTGATAGAATATGAAATCCCTTCTTTAAAACTGGTTGTGGAACTATTACCTAACACCACCATAGACAAAGAAAGACTCCTGTACCTAAATAAACTTGATGAAACCTGATGTGATGCTACCTTAGCTATTGAGTCACATAAATGAAGAATGAAAGTCCAATATGACAGGAGTGTTCAACCCCATTCCTTCAATGAAGGAGATCTAGTCTTGACCTACAACCAGAAGCACGACAAGCTGGGTACAGGTAAATTCGAGTCTATGTGGCATGGGCCCTATATTGTCAGTCATGTTTTAGAAAAGGGGGAGTATGAATTGGTTGATTACGATGGGATACCTTTGGGAGAGCCTCCAAATGGGATCTACCTTAAAAGATAATATGCCTAGGTCATCTAGCATAGGATCTTTGTATATATTGTTTATAGTTTGCTGTGTGTCTCAATATTTGAAGAGGTGTGTCTTTTGTGTGATTTGAAATGTGTTTTTTATAAAACCCTACTTATGCATGTCTTTTGTTTGATGGACAGATGACCTCCTACATTGGTTTTGCCAATGGTGCTCATCGATATACACTTAGTCTTGCATCAACATCCTGGGTACTATACTCTCCTACAAGTGAGCTGGTGAGTTTAGGGTGTGTTCTTTTAGGTCCCTCCACCAATAATATGGTAGAATACCACGCCGTGGTTGGATTATTGATAGAGGCCCTAGATTTTGATGTAAGAGAAATTAGGGTTTATCTAGATTTCGAATTGGTTTTCCAACAACTTAATCAAGTCTACACCATTAGGAATCCCTTGCTTCTTCTTGCTTTCCAAAGGGTTAGGTTGTTAGAGAGGTATTTTGAGCAGGTCACGTATCACCACATTCCAAGACGTTTAAATGCTGTGGCAGATTCCCTAGCTAACTATGTCTTATATTGGCATATTGCTCATACCTAGAAATCCATTTGAAACATAAAAAAACATGTAAATTCATAAGTAGATAAATCAAACCACACATCAAATTTTGCCACACACCACTGTAAACATGAAAATTTTGTTATACATATATATATATATATAAACGCGTAGAACCGAGATACAAAATTTGGGCTGAAGCATCTCTAGCTTTCAGTTCCCGTCTAGGACTATAAAAAGTTCAGGATATACATAATACACAAGGAAAAATATGAAGCTCCAAAGCTTTCATTTATACATATACAAAAATGATAGTCATGGCAGACTAATCCTCTTGGTGCTCATGGTAGCATGCAATGGCCTGGGCCACTCTATGAAGTAGTCTTGAAAACCGTCTGGAGACACCTGTGGTATGGTGTTGGTAACACCTGGGAACCTCATCAGTGGTCATATCGGGGATACCCATAGTCAGTTGCTACAGGTTCTCCTTAATATCTCCAAGCTCTTCCTCAGCTTCGGAGCGGTAAGCCATCATATCTCAGGTACCTGCTTGCCTAGCAACAGGTGACATCCCAACTGGGTGAACAGACCCGATGCCTGCATGAAAAGCATTTTTATCTCAGTACTATAGAAAACATAAAAATCAGATAAACATAAAATTTCAAAAAACATAAGTGGATAATGTATTCTTACCTTGGTCATCCCACACTTCATCCTCAGGAAAGACTATCTCTGGGTCATTCTGGAAATCTGCCCCCTCATAGGCATAGTATTCCACCATAAGTAGCTGGTTCCTCAACCAGCGGAAGAACCCAGAACCATAAGTGAATTTAGATCCTCCACCTATGAGGTGAGGCATAGCCATCACCCATGCAAGCATCCTCAAATATTCAGGATCCATTCTGGTAATAGTCACCTCAGGCCTCATGTGAGGTACCCACTATAAAATGAAAGACACCACCACTGCTCCATAACTGAACTGCTTCAACATCTCTCTTTTGCATTTTTTCAGTTGACTTTTCAGACAAGCCAACATGCCTTCACACTAGTTGAAGACAGTAGGCTCCATACACTATAAGTCATATAACATATGAGATCTACCAGTGAAGTGGGAATCCCTAGTACCTGCCACTCTACTGATGTTGTATACTACTGTCCTCAGGGGGAGATCCACTAGAGATTTGATTGCTAACTTTCCCGACTAAGACTCTATACCCAATGAGCAATGTTGATCAATGATATCATCTAAGGAGCCTTCTCACTTCCGTGATCCTGATAGAACTACTGGGCTTCCTCGCATAGACAAATTGGTGAGGAAATAGATATCCTTGATCTCTATAGGAAGGATGTGGACTCCTACCAAAAAATTCTCCTGATCAAGATCCCACATGTCAATAATGTATTTTAGTAGGCATACATGTGCTTTCAGCACCGGTGTCCGGAAATACTTGAGAATCCCACAGTTTTGCAAAGCATCAATGGTAGCTGGATCATTTGTAGCCTGATTGTCTGGGACTTCATGTTCCCTTTCTTTCCATATCACCATGATGCACCTCCAAAATACCAATTTTTAAATAATACGTTGTATCATGATAAAAAGAAAGAAAAAAATGGCATCATAAATTTCATAGCAAGGATAGAAACATGGAAAAAATTGCATTTTTGGGTAAAATAGGGTTTATTTTTTCCCTCTCTTTCTTAGGCGGTGCTGCTGGCTTTTATGCATAGAGCACCGCAGTGCTCTTTCCCTTGGTGCGAGAAGCATCGGGCACCTATTTGCTATGGACAAAGCATCGTCGACACTCCTGTACCAGCAAGATAGAGTGTCATCGACATTCCTATCCCAGCAAGATAGAGTGTTGTTGGGGATGCACATCGACGGCCAAAAGCCCCTATAACTGAATTTTTTTGCCTTCTCCTATGGCTAAAAAACTCTTGGGAGAGGAGAAATACTCTTATTCTATCTTTACAAAAGGAAATCTACCCTATCCTTTGTCTTTTAAAACATTTTAAACCATTTTGGGAACTTTGAATGAAAAAATGTAAAAGGAGAAAATGAAATCTATTGAAAATGAAAAGGGGAAAAGACCAAGTGCTTACCTCTTCTATGGACTATGAAGTGACAAGGAAGTGTAATGCCTTTGCCGAATTGCCGGAGGAACTTTTGCTATCAAAACTAACTTTCAAAACTTACCCAACGGTAAAAAAACAAATGGTAAAAATAAATTACCTACCCTTCTAGTTATAGAATGTTTGGAATTTTCAAAAATATATTGTAATTTACTTTGTTTTGAAATCCAAATTATTTTGACAAAAGTGGGTTTTTATTTTTATTTTTCTATAGTTTTGAAAAATGACCTTTGATAGTGATTTTTGAGTTTTTCAGGTAAATAAGGGGTTATGGTTACATTTCAAGCTATTTTTGTCTTTTTCGAGCTTAGAGATAAACAAAAAAAATATTGAGCGTCGTTTACACTTTTTACATGCTCATTAAAAATCCAGTAGAAAGGTGTTGAGTAGACTTTTTTTTCGCTTTTTCAGACTCATAAAAACTGGATTATGAAAAAGGAACCTGGTACAAGAGTTATATTTAAGCTCTTTTCAGTCTCCTCAAAACACAAAAAGATTTCCAAGCAAACTTGTTACGTTCATGCTTGTAAAAGAATCAGAATGGTTGACTAGTAGAGGGTAGGTTATCTCTTTTTCAGACCGAATAGCCTTATTTACGAAAAAGGACCCTTTTTGGAGTCTTCTTAGTCATTTTAGACTCTCTAAACATGAAATGGCGAATGAGTTTGCTTCCATCGGACTCATAAAAAAAACGATGAAAGACCCTATTTTGGGAACGAACCCCTCCTTTCTCAGGTTCGTGAAAAATATGAGAATGGACTCATCATTTGATGAGCTTCAATGACTATTTATTACCCTCTTTGGACTTGTAAAAATGAAAAGAAGCACTCTCCTTTCTAGGTGTGGAAATTAAAGGAAAGGGGAATGGTTTTCATTTGTTTATATGGCAGTACTCTACAGTCCACCTTTGAACATGGCACCTGTCTGCATTTGCATATCTAAACAATTGGGTTTTTATCTTGTTTTCAAGTCGATCCACTTTTGTGAGTCACTTGAATCCTTTGAGTCATTTCAAAGAATGCTTTGTCAAATTCCTTGCATTACACCTGGTTCTATTCTCATTTGAGTTGAAACTGTCAAGTCATGTGTCGTGCCATTAAATTGTTGAAAGCATGTCTCTCCCAGAGACATAATCCATCACTAACCTCACTTGTCTTTAAAAGTCAGTCATGTTTGAGTCAGTTATATCATTCCAAATCAACTTTTATTTCTAGTTTCGTGTCACTGATGTGGGAATCATCATGGCCCTCTTGTGATAGAGTCTATTCATGTCGACTTCAGATCATTATCCAGGAATTAGACCCAAAAACCTAGACAATACCTTGGGCCTGCATGCCTCAATGGCATGTTAACTCGCTTTCAACATGAGTTTAGATCATTGAATCTTGATTGAAAGATATCATTGAGTGTTCTAATTCAATTCCTTTATTCACATTCGATGGTATGTACTGAGATACCTTGGGAATCATTGACATCAATGGTGATTTCCCTCGCAATTGTTAATAGTTGACATCAATGACTAGTAATCAAGTGGTTTCTACCATGTTCGACATCAAGACATTGTAATCACATGGTTAGATTCATATTGTTTGGAGATTGGGATGAAGACCTTGAGTGGTTAGGATTTCTCATCATCATTGCCTATGCTCAGGTTGCATTTTGAGATCATTTAGAGTTATGACATGGATCCACATTGTATGTTTGGTGGCTGTGTTCTATATTTGAAATTGAGAGGCATATATCTACCTTGTATATCTCGTAGCTATGTCCTACCTCTTATAGCAGTCAATCATGGATCTATAGAGTATTATTGGTAGCCATGACATGGTCATCATCATAGATCTGTAGTATATTGGTCTGCAGCTATGATTGAGTTGGATTAAGTCAGTTACTATTCCTCTATAAGTCTATCTCTCTTTGCCTTTGTATCAGATGGAAAACCTGCAAAGTATTTCACCTATCACTTCCTTCTAGCTTCATACTTTGGGGGGAATTCAGTTGCACATGAAAATCCCACACTAATTAGTCATCCTTCAGAAGATTTTCTTGTTGCTTGTCAACCTCCAAGAAAAGCCTGATTTGGATCATCTTGACCATTTTTTTTCCCTGACCTAGAAGAGATGATGCTCTTTTGTATTTCCCACAGAGCATCATTGACTCCTCCTCCAGTTGAGAAAAAGGCACCGCTGTCCATTTTTTTTGGAAAAAATCCCAGATTGGCGCTCTATCCAATTTAGCAAAAAGCGCTGATGGTCAGTTGAAAAAGAAAAAAAGAAGTTTCTAGAAGCTTTTGTATAGAATCCTTCATGGAATTAGTTCCTATGTTCCTAGGAGAGGTGGCATTCTCCTCCCTTACCTATAGGGATCTCATTCTATCCTTTTGTCAAGTCATCCTTTGGATTCTAGGCCTATAAATGAAGCCTTCATGAGGATAGTGGGGGAGGCCAAAAAAAGCATCCTTATGCTGCTAGTTTGAAGTTTGAATAGAGGCAAAGTAAAGGTATCTTGTAGCTGGATAGGTATTCATAGGAGACTGTAGACATTCTTGTTGAGACATAAGCAATCCACATCAAGGATTTTTGGTTGTACTTATTTCTCATCCATATATTAATACAAATACATTTCCATTTCCTATATTTGATTGTTGTGTTTATGACTAAATATTATTGGATTCCTTGATCACCAATATGGATAGTTGATTATCATGATGCTCTCATCCCTTTTGTTTGTCTTGTAATCCATCTTACATGTATTGAACCATCTCAAGGACTTTCAGGAGAGAATATAAGTAGATCTATGATTGAGGTATATGGTGTGTTATGTTAATTGATTTAACTATTCAAGGGAAGGATACGTTGCTGTGTCATTTTGTTATGTAGTTGTGTTTTACATTGCAGAGGAACAAGCAGTGTCAGCACTAGTTGAGAATTCCTATTAATAGAGATCCTCCCTTTTAGGACCTAATCTCCACCTCAGCCAAGAGATCCTCAACCATACCTATCCTCCCATGCCTTTAAATACTGGCTCACCCCCCATGGGAAAAAGGAGGAAGAATTGTGCTTCATACCCAAACTCTATCAAAATCATTGATTATTTGGAGGCAAGGTGAAGTTAGAGGAAAGGAGCCACTGGAAGGAACTCTCAACACCAAGGCATGAAGGTTGTAGTCTCTCCAATCATTTATTAATAAATAATGTCTTTTATTTCCCATATTTACTGTTTCATATTTTTATATTGCTTGATTCCTTGGTCACAAGCATAGATCTAGTTGATTATATTGTATGCTATCACGTTTCTCTTGTTGTTTTCAATCTTTTACAGGTTCTTCTTCAAGGATAGTGAGGACAACCTTTGAGAGAAGTATCATGGCATTCCATTCAGTTGATTAACCATATCTAGGGGAAGTTTAACATTTGGTGTTTGTGTTTTGTTCTAGACCTAAACCATTTAGATCTAGGGATCCAGCTCTTGTCCGTAGGAGGTGTGTATTTTTAGCTAACACTTGGAGGGAACTTTAGGTGACCTTGGTAGGAATTTAGGTGACTTAGATGGAATTTATCTTTATTTGGTGGGAATTTAGGTGACTTAGTGGGAATTTAGGTGACTTGACGAACATTTATATGAACTTAGAAGGCATCTTAGGTGATATTGTAGGAATTCATGTGACTAGTGGGGATTTATCTTGACTTGGAAGGAATTTAGGTGACTTGGCGGGAATTTAGATGACCTTAGCATGAATTTAGGTGACCTTGGTAGGAATAATAATATCAATCCATTGATAGATATGATCAAATAATTTCATGTTTGAAAGCATGAAATAAGTTCGATTAGTACCAGAATCCTACATTTAAAGGCCCCTAATCTCTTCACAAAACCCCAATTTCATTAAACTTGTAAAATCTTAGCCTTTGTGAACATTGATTTGTTATGAATATTTGTTTCCAATACTTAAAATATTTTTTTCCAAAATTGATGTATGGGTTTCCAATACTTATATATCGGTTTCTAATACAATGGATGTCAGCTTACAATACCTAAGTTGTCGTTTTCCAAAAACTGATATATATGTTTCGAATAGCGGCTCTCACCCTAATTCAAGTGAGTAAAAGTAGGATTCGTTTCCCTTTATCACACACTAATTATTCTCATTCTCGGGAGGAAGATAAGGAGCAATATTCCCTTTCTCATTGATAATATGTGTGGAAGGGTGTGTCACAAAGATGTTTGATAAGGTAACGCACCTATGGAAACAATTGGAAGAAAGGAATATCGAATAAAAAGTGGAACACATGCTGAAAACCTTGTCTATTACACTAAACAAACCCTAAGAAAACAAACCTCAATGGACAACTTCACAAAAATTGTGAATCATTGTAATTTTATAAGATGGATTTAATAAATCCATTATGAATCTGCTAATGGCCAATGACCTGAGGCTTCCTTGATTTAATATAATACACTAGTGGAAAATGAGAGATTAGTGACTAGGAGACCAAAAATTCTGGTCACCACAGTCTTTTTCAAGAGATAAATGACCATAATTGATAAATTTAAGTGATCTAACTAAAAAATACCAAGATAGATAACTACTTTTGGTCACGAGATAAAAACCAACTAAAAATGACCAAGATAAATGACCAAATTTGGTCACGGGATATCTATACTGAAAATAACCAAATAATAATTGGTCATTTAATTGGTCATTTTTAGTTGTGTCACTCCAGAAATAGAAAAAATTACAAATTTGACAATGAATTTGTACATTTTACTAAATTATAACACTACAGATGGATTTAGAGACCTGCTTTAAGGGGGTCTTTGAATCCATCTATAGTGTTAGAATTTAGTAAATTAATGTACTCTCACAACTCAACATGAATTGTCCAAATATATATAGATTACACATAATTGGTTGATAATATATCAATTATAAATATATATTTGGAGGCTATATACGTCAAACACTGCATGTTCCCTATTGATATTTGTCGTTATATAGCTATCTAAGCTATAGTACAGATCTGGCTTATGTATATGCTATGACATAAGGTTTTTTGAACTATGCTTTAGAACATAACAATAGTAACACCATATTGTTTCTAATGTTTGAAATTTTTCATAGCCTTGGTAATGTTTGTTATCATGATATTTAATAATATAGGAACACCAATATATTCATGCTCTTGAAAATTTTCATAACTCCAATTAAAAAATGTACAACATCTAAAAAACAATAAAATAATTACAAAAAATATATTAATATTAATTATATCACTATTAAAAAACACAATTTAATAGTTGATTTTAATGAGAATTGAATATTATGTCAAAAAAATAACTTTTCCAACCACATAGAAAGAAAATATATGATAAATATTACAAGGGTGATTGATGGTTATTATAATAATTATAATATAAGGATTATAATTAGCAAATGTAAGTTTTAGAGGCGTTGAGGTGTTTATTACCTTGATCATTTTGTACGAGTGTAATATATAGTTATATATTAATTTATATATAATATTAATTCATATAATATAATATAATTAAATATTATTTAAAATATATGTAATTATAACTATTATACATATAAATTATAGTATATAATAGATATATAACATTAAAATTATTTATAATATATAATATTAATTAAAATACAATGAATAATTTTAAAAAATAATTGTACAAAATAAAAAAAAATAAAAAATAAAAAAGATATTATAATACAATCTTTGCATTATATGGTTATTTGATTATATGGTTATTTGTCCATGAAAACCTTTGGCAGGAAATCGTATATCTTTCAATTTTTTTTCTATTTTCTATTGGTATAAAAAAACATGTGTCTTCAGCCTCAATTCTTGAAATTATCACATTTAAGTTCTTTAGGTTCATTAAGGGTTTAATTGGTAATGTTATCAGAAACATCTCTGTATTGAGTTCACAAAGGAGCACCTATGTTTATTGATGGCCATAATCCCCAATTGATTTTTGTCCATCATTGTATTCTCGAACATAAGTTAGATTTTATGGTTTTGATTTCATCAATAGATTGGTCAAATCTATATCCATCCAAAGCTCAATCGACCAATGTTTGAAAATTTTGTTATCGGAAAAAACTCGACTAGGGAGTCTAAAAAATTCATTTCCTGAAATGGCAAAAAATATAGAGAAATCAACAAACTGGGGACCTAGACCCTACGTAGATCAGTAGCTAGTCGAAGCAGATATAGATCGATATTGATATCTAGGAGAAGCTGCGGTTGATTCAGAACCAAGTGAAGTTTATTCGGTTGATTCGAAACTAGGGCAAGGTAAGATTTTTTGAGCTAACATTTGTTCATTTCCACGAGGAAAGGGTTTGTATGGTTTATTAGAAGGGAGAAGAGCTCAAATCTGTTGTTTTTTCCTTGAAACAGTCTGAGAAAGTATCATTTTGAATTAAAGATTGTTGATTTCTGTGGCAGAAATTTTTTCACAACTATTTAGAATGCAAAGGCTCAGAATCATTATTTTACCACAAGAATTCTCGTATCGTGGCTATGGCCTTCACTGGAATGCAACAGAAGTAAAAAGATTGCCATAAAATGGTTTATTTTGTGGATCAACTATCCGCCAATGGAGATTCTTACCACAAGGATTGCTTCAGGTGCAACCATTACAAGGGAATGCTCAAGGTATAGATTTTTTATGCCTTTATTTTAATATTATTTGATCGCCTCAGTGACTTTGAGACCTTGGTATATCCGATTTTCTCATCACTAGCAACATCATATTTTATGAGATAGTTATTGATTGCGTTATAATTGAATATGGTCTTTTGTAGTTGATTAGGGGAACTTTAGAATTAAACAGGGATGTATTCTTTCGTTGATGTTATTGTAGATCTATCTTGACAAACTTGAAGAATTCCCTAGGCTAACACACATATTGATGATGGATGCAACCTAAATCGTATTTTGATTTTATTACTTATTGTCATAGATGATGTCGTTCTACCCTCTTTGTCTCTAGAGGGTTTATAGAGACATCTGGATGCACTGTCCTTCTTTTGGGATCATATCTATGTTGAGGTAAATCTTAGGAATAATAAGTTCGTGGTCTTTAACAACTCAAAGGGTTTTTTATATAGGCTTCATTTCTTCTATGGGGAGGAGTCAACTGAGATAACTATGAACCATACTTGGGTGTACCATTTACTGTCCCTACATTGAATATGTGGATGACATATTATCCTTAACTGTGTATGGGATATTTGACCTTATCACCGCTTGGATGACAATGCTTATAGCCCCATTTTTAGAATATCTCATCTTAGATGCAACTCTTTGATGCCATTATCAAACCAAACGTTCTTTATGGCTTTAAGGTTTCTGGGTCTAGCTTATGATGTACCAAATCAGTGTTCCTAGAGAGATTCCAAACCATTATGCTATGATGTATTATTTATTGTAAATTGTAAACAAACTATTCCTCAATGCATTATCTAAGATGGGTTTGGCGCCCATCCCTTTCCTCTTTGAAACATTCTTACTAATCTATGATGTTAATTGATTTGACTCTTTTGGGGATGTAGTTGTAGGCCAAGAGGTGTACCCTTACTTGGAACTTGACTGTTCGAAAGGGATTGCTCCCCTGGATCACTTGGGATTTGGTACTTGGAGGCCTCTTTGTTTTTATAGTCTATTAGTATCTCCATTGACCATCGCCCACCTTATAGGAATTCGTTGGATTCTCCTCTTCATCCCCTCGCCCTAAAATGGAAGATTAACATGGCAATCAAGGAGGAAATCTATTGAAAATATATCCAAGCTACATGGATCTTTCCCTCCCAATATCATAGATCCAACCTAGTCTTTTATGCAGTGCAATTCTAGTAGATAGTGGGTGAGCTTATTGTTTGTCTCTCTTATCTGAGGCTACATTCGTCATATAGGTTGCAGATCACTCTTGGCCAGATAAGGGTTTGGTTGCACCTCCTGAGGATTGAAACATATCATCATATCCCTTGGGCAGATAAGATTAAGGAAAATTTTAGGGGCTAATAAACTTCCAGTTGTCCCCTTGAGGATAGTGAGAGCGAGGAAATATTTGTTTTGAAGTGCCTCGTTTATTATGAGATTCAAGGGATATTTCATTGTATTGATAGAGACTCATATGGATATTTGAAAATATTCTTTTTCTATCAGAACCAGAGATGCTTGGCCTTATACCTTAGAGAATTAGTTTCTCTGAGACAGCAAGCACTGTGGAATTCCTCTAGACCTACTAGTGTGATTTTATATTTCTTCCATCCTAATGCTGCCAATGGGGGTATTAAATTCCCAATACATGCCATTGATACTAACACAGTTGGGGCATAGCAGTCAGATGGTAATCATTATGTTGAATGGCCACATGCAAGGTTGTCCTTATAACTCCTCTACTAAATGTAAGGACATAGTTTTCCCCTCCTTTTTCTGATACAAATCTGACATGTAGGAGTGTATTACCAGTTGTCTATCCTCTTCTGGGAGCTATTTAATGTTGGATGTTAGAAGAGACTAGTGATTTGTTCTCAGTTACCTCCTACGGTAACCCATCTAGGCCCTTTTATCCCTAGTCACTCTCTAGATGACATTATTAGGTGTTTCATTGGAACTTCCATAGCAAGATATGGAACTATCGAGTCCTTATATTCCAAATTTAAGGAAGTTTGAGTGATTTACGTCTCCCGAGGGAGCTGCTTGTCCTCTCTATCTATTTTTGCAGGACTTTTTTAAACTATATTGTTCAGTTTTTTCCTCTTATGCCACCTACTACTTCTCATCCTTTTTGTTTTTAGGGCTACTCTCTTTGTGTTCTATTGTTTGGCTATCTCTGGTATACTCGTAGTTTAGATTGGTTCGTTAAGAGAGGCATTAGGTACAGCTTGTATTGCTGGCATACATATTCTTTTGAATCCCTTCAACCTATCTTGGTTTCCTATGGATATTAATATAGTTCCATGTTATTTCTCACTAGATTTGTCTCCCCTTCGTTTAAAATGTTTGCATGTATAGCTTCTCCTTTGTCTCCCATCGTTCTTGTTTTGCCTCTGTCTATTTGCTCTGTGGGAGTTTTAGTTGATTGCTGAACATTATTCTTCCATGTGTCCCTCTTGCTTTGGTAGTTCAGGTTCTAGAAGCTTAGCTTCTCTATTTGATGGTAGATATTCTTATTTCATACAATCCCTTCCTCTTGTAATTTGGAAGTTATGGTGCCCTTTAATTCCATTATATGTCAGTGCTATTATTGTTAGAAAGGTAATTTGCACTACTCAGCTCATGGTTTTGATAGTGAGGTGTACACAATATATTTGCTTAAAAGTTGGTTTACTAGAAGGCCTACAACTTTTGTAGTTTGTGATGACCATTGGTGTTAGCACTATTGGGTAGCCCAACTTTGATAATTTCGGTTCTATAAGCTTATCTTCTCTATTTAATGGTAAGAATTTTTTAATCCATGCAATTCCTTCCTCCTATATAATTTGGAAGTTACTGTGGCGTCTAGTTCCCGTCCATGCCAATGCCACTATTTTAAGAAAGGAAATATGCAGTACTTTCTTTCATGGTAATGCATCTGGATAGTGAGGTGGACAAAATATATATACTTGAAAGCTAGTTTTCTTGAAGACCTACAACATATTGGGCTTATGATGACCATTGGTGTTCACTGTTGAGTATCCCAACTACCTAGATGGACTTAATTCTTGTACATAAACTCCTTCCCTACTCATCTATATGTTTTGGGATGGGATCACTTGGTTTTTGTTGTACACTATCTACTGCATTTGTGATTGGATTGTACCATCATGGCATTGTCTTTACAGGTAGTTAACTGAGCAGGATAGAAGTAGTTTAATGACCCTTTCTTATATTATGCATAGTTCATGACATTTATCTGAGTGAAGGTTGTTATATCACTTGAGGTTTGTTTAAATTCCAGGTTTTGTTTTTAAATAGATAACTACTTGCTCTTCTGTAACAAGCATCTCCATTATAATTTATAACTTCTAATTCTACTCCCATTGTCTTATCTAGTTATTTGTGGAATTTAATCCAATTTTTTTTTATGATTTTCCCTAATAAATGTCTAGTTTGGTTTTCCTTTGAGCTGTTGTGCTTATTTTCCCCTTATTTAAACACTTTTAGTATTTAATATTTTCCAGAAACTATATCCATTATATTTCACTAACAAGACTATCAAGTCAGTATGTATGAACAAGGTGGATGATTTTGTGTTGACAATTGGCTACTATTTAACGTTGATATGCTTCAAATGTGAATAGGTATGTGTTGGATTTCTTTCTTTGTTTATGAGGCAAACACATGAACTTATTCTACCATTATCATCTGACTCTTGGAGAAACATAGTTTCTCAAACCCCCCAAATGTATTTAAAATGTATAGCTTATTTGGTTATCACTAGCATACTGATGGCACTTGTGGCATCCTTACAAAATTTTAATACAATTGTATTGATATTGATTATATTAGTTATTTGCTACAATCTCAAGTATATCTACCTTAATGATTAACATATCTAGTTTTATATTTTATATGAGTGCAAAGTGCTTAGATTTTCAGTGGTGCTCTTTCTAATTATGACATACTTTTGATTTACAAGATGAGAAGGATAGGAATAAAGAAAATCTCCTAAAAGAAGAAGCAGAAGCAACTGCTGCTTCCAAGAGGCATAGGATTAAACGAGACCACCTTTCATCAGAAGCAACTGCTAATTATGGACCGTTACCACCACCTCCATTGCCTCTTTTTGTCACAATGTCCCATCCCTATGATGGTAGAGAAAGGGACAGGAAGGAACCTCTACCATCGAGGAACCTGTATCTAGACAAAAGTGGATAAGACAAAGGCTCTCTACTGGGAGGATACATAATAAAGAGGGCGACAAAGTGCTGATATTTTTAGTGGTGTGATTTCTAATTATGACATACTTTTGATTTACGGGCTGAGAAGGATAGGAATAAAGAAAATATTCTAAAAGAAGAAGCAAAAGCAACTGCTCCTTCCAAGAGGCATAGGCCTAAACGAGACCACCTTTCATCAGAAGCAATTACTAATTATGGACCGCCACCACCACCGCCACTGCCTCTTTCTGTCACAATGTCCCATCCCTATGATGGTAGAGAAAGGGATAGGAAGGAACCTCTACCATAGAGGAACCTGTATCTGGACGAAAGTGGGTAAGACAAAGGCTCTACTGGGAGGATACATAATAAAGAGAGAGACAAAGTCACTCGACAAGATCATGACCTATATTCTTTCATATTTCCTTAGTGGTATATTGCACATATATTTTATTAAGTATTGATATCTCTGCTATTACTGAAGCTTAGAAGGGTATTATGATATTATCCAACCTTAATGAAGACACTTCAGTCTTAATTACAAACAAAACAAGATTAAATGGATGCCAAGTGAACTATTCTAATTCTTTTGTGACAGATTTGTTAGAATTCTTGGTACAGTGAACAGTTACCTTCTTTAACTTGTTTCCTTTAGGATTTACAATCTCAATTTGGAAGATGACAAGCGGTAAAGAGGCGAGGCTAAACATCCACATCACATAAAATAGGTTATTTTGAGAATTTACATACCTTTGTGTCTTTATCTAGAACTTATTGGACTAGGCCCAACATTTGATTTTGTAATCCTTGTTTTCTTTCCCATCAAGTTGTATGGATATTGGACAAGTTCTCCATAAGTGTACAAATTTTGCAGTGTACACATTTAGGAGATTTATCAGAAGCATATAAGTTAGATATATTCAGTTTGTCAACCATGGAATATCTGAAATGCTAACGGGGCTTTAGTTTCCAGGAAGTATGTTTCCTGATGTTCAATGTCAAAATTGTTTATTGTATCATCTTAATGAATTAAAAATATTTCAAAAGTTTAATTCTTGTATAATATACGAGGCAGTCTTTCTGGAAATGAGTGTTATAGTTCATATCAATTTGCATGCATACACAACTGAATCAAAATACATGCAGAAAATGTATGACAAGGATAATGACAGTCCATGGGTACTAAGGACATATAAAGATGGAAATTCTTGGATATTTAAGATTCACTTCTTGCAATATCAGTAGTTTTGTAGTCAAGGTTGGGAGTATTAATCCCAGATAACAATATTCAATTAAGTAAATAGTTAAGTATTTAAATATTCCCAAAGAAATTTCTCTACATGTTCTATAAATGGATTTGTAAATACATGACAAGTAAATGGCAATTAGAAAACTGATCAATTCAATTGCTATTACAATGCCACATGTTAGTTGTATGTTATTTTTTGTGCTTCCACATGATTGGATGCACTGGTGTCAAGTGATTTACAAAATCACCATCCTTAATAGGTATGATGGTAATACATGATCTCATCAAATTGTAATGTGATGTTTGATCTGAATTTTTGTTGCGGTGTCTGATTTAGTAGACAAACCTAAACATTATTGTCTAGATCCATGGTAAAGCTCTGTATGATATATAGAGGACTGCAATAGCAGGTGAGTAACACATGTATCATTTATATATATGCTTTATATTTCTTGTCTATTTTAAACTAATTCACTGATATGCAAAAGTTATGATGTTTCAAAACCAATGAATTTGATAATAAATATGTTATCAACATTGAAACTTATTTCTCTGTTAATGTAGGAAGAGTCACATTTGTGTGATATGGAAGGCATATTTGATAGAGTATTTATGATCAACACAGGTAAACTAATGAAGCAGTGTATCGTGAAGTAGAGGAAACAATACTAGGTGTTGTGGGGGGGTCCTACTGGATCCCGGAAGGAAAATAATGACTACCTTTTCCTGGGATCTTGGAGTAACCACTAACAATCAAGTGGAATTGTATGCTTTGTTTTTTGGCATGGAGATTGCAACTTCTTTTGGAATTAGGAAGCTTCTAGCATTCGGAGCTTCCCTTATCGTTATCATATATACTTGTAAAGGTTTGACAAAGGACAAGGAAAGTTAGGGATTCCTTCAATAGACAATCACCTCTCTCCTTTGAAGAATCAAGTATACCAATCTCTTACGCATTTCTAGGAACATTATTGATCATGTGGACCTATTGGTAAACGAGGCAATTAATTTGTATAGAGGAATTTGTCCAGATAGGGGAGGCACTTCATTTTGAAGGTGGGTGCTGCTAGTGAAGCTTGGACTATGTTTCTATACCCTCATTAATTTATGGTTGGATATGGGTTATTAGGCGACATCATTACAAGGTTTTCCTCAAAGTTATCTGTCGTGGAAAGTTTGGTTCTGTAGCGATGGCCTTGTTTCGGCATTGGAAGGCATGTTTCGTAGAGTATTTATGATCAACACAGGTAAACTAATTAAGTGGTGTATCATGAAGTAGAGGAAACCATATCAGGTATTGTGGGGGGCTCCTATTGGATCCCAGAAGGACAATAGTGACTACCTTTACCTCAGTCTTGGAGTAACCACTAAAAATCAAGTGGATTGGTATGCTTTGTTTTTTGGCATAGAGATCGCAGTTTCTCTTGGAATCGGGAAGCTTCTAGCTTTTGGAGTTTCCCTTTTCGTTATCAGATATACTCATAAAGGTTTGACAAAGGAAAAGTAAATGCAGGGACACCTTCAACAGAGAATCACCTGCCTCCTTTGAAGAATCAAGGATACCAATATTTTACACATTTGTAGGAACATTAATGATCCTGTGGACTAATTGGTAAAGGAAGAAATTAATTTGTACAAAGGAATTTGTGAGGATAAGAGAGCCACTTGATTTTGAATGTGGGTGATTTAGTGAATCTTGGACTATTTTTTTCTACCCTCGTTAATTTACGGTTGGTGATGGGTTGTTAGGAAAAATCATTACAGGGTTTTCCTCAAACTTATCTATCGTGGAGTGCTTGGTTATGTGGTGATGGGTTTGTATTCGCATTGTACACTTGATGTTTGTTGAAGCTGAGCTGTGCCTTTGGGCATTTACCTTCCCCTCAAATGGAGCTCCTCACCTGCAACTAGCTCAGAATTCACTTAAGGTTTGTTTAATGGTGCAAGGATGCCTTGCGTGAAAAGAATGGGGAAAATATCTGTTAAAAGAACTTCCCTTAAGATGGGATTTTAATTCTTTCCATGCTGTAAATTTTGTGACTACCATTTTGGTTTCTCAACCTCTTATGATTTCTAGTTTTTCTCTTGTTTTTGGGCTAGCTCCCATGGAGGTTTCAAACAACACTTTTATGGCTTCTCGAGTTTGAGTTCTTGAGCAATTGAGGTGTGATGGGGGCAGTTGGGTATCCCTATGTTGGTATGGCTTATTGGTGCTATAAGTCTTGTGGTCTTGAAAACACCATTATACATTTACTATAGGACAAGCGGAATTTGTAAGACTAACTTGAGGGGATTGGAAATTCTGTGGTGGAACGTGTATTGTATGGACACGATGGAGACCATTATCGATGAAATTGATGGAAATATAAGGGTTCAGGGAGGGAAGTGGAAATATTTATCGAGGAAGTTGTAGAGATTTTCCTATTGATGGTTCAAGGTAGCTCCATGCAAGCGTCATGAGTCTTGGATGTACAGTTGATGATTTAGTCGGATATCAAAATTGGGGAGGTTGATCCAAGAAGGCACAAAGGATGAATCTTTGTAAGTTATGGGATTTTGTTGGGTTTACTTCGATTAGTTAGTATATATGTACTGTTTCTATGTGTTTTTCTTACGACATATAGTTTTCAGATTTTACCTTTAGTAGGAAATATCTTGCAGTTTTAAGTTCTGGGATGGGGGAATTTTTTGTAAATAAACTGTATTGTTTTCCCTCAGAAGTAGGGTGACTTGATCTGTAATTGCTTGGTAGCTTCTAACAATGTTTAATATATATAAATTTTACTTGTTCTGGTTTTAAAAAAGTAGAGGAAACCATATGACTGGCATAACTGGGGACTTGATCTGTAATTGCTTGGCAGCTTCTAACAACATTTAATATATACAAATTTTACTTGTTTTGGTTTTAAAAAAAGTAAAGGGAACCATACGACTGGCATAACTGGGGACTTGGACTTGGCCTCCAAAGGTGGATTTTATTGTTGAAAATTATGGGATTTAAGAAAAGATTGTTAGAAAAATATTATGACTTGAATTAATTGAATTGATATCGACTAAATTGGTATCCTTAAGAAATAATTCAGTGATAAAAGACTCATCAATTCTTGATGATACCACGTTCTGAGATTGAATTCTTTAAAAATACAAGTAATAATAACAAGGATCACCAAGATTGTTGTAGGTGTGATGTGTTTTCAAAAGTAGGAACTTCATACATGTATTGTTCTATCACAGTTGTTATTGTAAAATAGAAATGATAATATGGTTGAGTTCTTCTCCTGGTTTTTATTAAAATTTGATTTATCTTAACCATGAGTAGGTTTTATTTTTTAAATGTTGCTCAGATCATAGTTATAGATAGAAATTACCTTCTCTTTTTCCTTTATAGTGCGGTATCAAGTATTATGTTCAATATTATCAAATTTGAAGTCCTTTATGCAGCTCAATAAACTTTCCAATTTTTGATAAATCAATAAATCCATGTCAACCTCAGAGTGGGTCAAATGGATGAATTAGATGTTAGAAGAACTGAGGTATTGGGAAATCCGGCAAAAAATATTCAGTGCAAAGTTCCTTCATATATTGCTTAGAAATCATTTCTTGCTTTCTGCAATGCTGCCATTGATCTTCAGGCCTTATGGAGAGGTATTTCATGTTCATGTATTTATAGGTATGTTGGTTCTAAATGTTTATGCATTTTGAGTACACCTACCGTTTGTTGGAATTGTTTATTTTTTCCATGTTAAATCTTGTGAAATTACTATGTACATTTTTCAGTTATTTGTTTTCTCTTTTTAGCGAGAAGTAAAAATTATTTCTTAACATGTGTTGTTTGTAGGTAACCTTACTCTAAAAATTTATAACATGAGGAGGGAGGCTGCTACAGTGCGGATACAGAAGCACGTGCACAGATATAAAGCTCAGAAAACTCAAAAGCATGTGCAATGCAGATACAGAAGCCCGTGCGCAGATAGAAAGCTCAGAAAGTGGGCCATTGAGTATGAAGAGCCTGCTGTTGAGACTTTTCCATTGAGTATTAATAGTGCGTTGCTGAGGGTTTCAAGATGCTATGTATGGTTTTGAAGCTGCCGTGATATCTAAGTATGGTTTAGCAGCCAAGTACAAGTGGGATGGTTTAACCATTGTAATATTTTGAAAAGTCATTAATGTACTAGATGATTTTCATGTAAAGTTATATGGAGATAGTTTTTGAAAAAACTCATATTTATTGTAATACTTGACATTTGATATAATATAATTTGTGCGGTTTAAAACTTTTATGCTTGTACTTTATGTTATTTATAAGTGTTGTAATTAATTAATTAATTTGACATTGTATAATTCGCATGTGTATTACATGATGATAAATAATGTATGATTCTTTTTTTAATTTAAACATAATATCATATTAAAAATTTATATTGATTAATAATGGACATCATTAAAACTGCTAAAATATAATAACCACACATAAAACAACTAAAAATGACTAAATTAGTGACCAATAAATGAGATTAATGACCAAAATTCACATATAAAATGACCAAAAATTGAGAGATACATGACCAAACAATGGGATATAAATGACCAAAAAAACGACCAAAATTCGCATATCAATGACCAAAAAACAATTTTGGTGGCTAATTTACGGTCTTTTATTAGGAGACCAAATTTGGTCATATTCTAGTTTGTCATGTGATCATTAATTTGGTCATAAATATGGTCACATATTTGGTCATTGATTCAAATATATGCCCAAATATATGACCAAATTAATGACCAACTAACAAGCTATAAATGACCAATTTTGGTCACGTAATAAAAGACCATAAATTAGACACCAGCGATCGCCAAACCAAAAGTGGTCATTGATATGTGGATTTTGGTCATTTTTTTGGTCACTAATCTCTCATTTTCCACTAGTGATAATATGGGGAGGATTTGTAAGATATATTTTTCCATGCAACAATATACATTCAATACAAGAATGGAGGTTAATTATTTTACATTGTTGGACATATTCGATGATTCAAAATTTTTGTTGAACAACAATGCATATCCCAGTATCTAAGAGAGAAATGAAAAACAAACCATCCATAAGGGAACACTTGAATTTGTGACCCATCATCACTTCATAAGGTATATTTTATAATCCCATGGTGGGTGCATAAACCCAACATCTCCACACAACCTTGAACAACTACAAAACAAGAGGCGATGGTGCTACAGATTATTGCAGGAAAATAGTGCAATGCGTCACTCAGACTCCCAAGCGCACAATAGCTAAACAAAACATGATCATATATCATTGATGGTTATATCTGTGTGTTGACACACTTCAATCAACGGGGGTTCACACTTTGTTTAAACCCCCTTTATATGCGATCACCCTAAACACAGACCTAGACAGGTTTTACCCTGTCCAGCAATGCTTGTGAAGCAGATGAGGTCTCACCCTAGATGTTTGAGGGAGGGATGCAGGAACCTCATTTCCACAGAAGGAAAGAGGAATTTGTGCACTAATATTTCTCAATCGCACTAACATACAGATATTCAAAACGAATTTTAATTATGTCATTCATTCAACATTATACCACATCTACCATCGCACTATTCCATTAGATAGAAAATACATCGACATACAAAAATCCATTCATCATGCAAAGACTTCTCATGATTAGATAAGAAAAACATTAATATATTAAATCACACCATTTAATCGCATCATTGAAATCGAATAAACAATAATGAAATATCGCATCATAGATAAAAAACACATAGAATTTCTAGCAACACCAGTTTTATATTACTTTGCAGGCCAACATACATCTCCAAAAATACATCTTCTGGTCGATATCCTTAGACCAAGATCCAAAAAATAGTTCGCAATACATATGAAAGACAAGATCAAACATGCCAAAAATACTATCTCCATTTTCTAATTCATTTCTAACTCTATTTATAGGCTTGCGTCTTTACAAAATGGTCCACATGCGAACAATTGCCTAACTACCTCAGACCAAAAGTACAAAATTGTGACCAAGCCAACCAATTTTCGACATCTTCATCTTGCACGATCTTCTTTGATCCTAGTATCTTTCACAACATGCACATCCAATATGCCTGTCAACATCTCCCAACACAATCTTGCGGCTCCCCCTTCAGCCACGTCAATGGGAAATTGTGTGCACGTTGATCTTAAACTTAAAGTCATCATATTCCTTCTGGAATTCATCAACCGCTTGCTTTGTATTCATGTTGATTGCTGCACAATATTCTCTATCTTTCTCTAAGGGGTCATCGGTAACCTTCTTAGCTACTTGTCTGTGACCCTCATGCGTCATCACAGGTGCATTTACAACCTTCAACACCAACTACTCGCCGATATCTTGGAATTCTTCCAACTGGGTTGTGCAATGTTGATGCCTCTCCTATGCTTTACTGGCTCTCTGCTGAAGCTCCTTTAACTCTGCTTCCTTTCTCATCTGGACCACTAAGGGCATCGTTTCTAGGGATTCCTTCATTACTATCAGTTGTGCTTCCACCTCATGAAGTTGCGCGTATAGCTGCTGTAGTTTCTCGTCTTGGACCACACTCATCCAAAATTGTGTGGTTTCATCTGCCAATGACTTGACTGTTTTCTCACAGTAGTTAATCTAGGTGACTGCATCCTCAATTTTCCCCTTGTGCTCTGTGATTTTTTTTGGTGGTGTACTTGGAATTGTGCTCAATTGCAGCTCCTCATTCTCTTTCTTTATATCTATGATAATCTATCCAAGTCATAGAATCTTTGCTATAGCTAACATGTCTTTCGTAATGTTAGGAATTTCCTAACATGCAACTGTAATGGATTTCTCCAACCACTCTCGATCATCTAAGGCCTTCTCCTTTTCCACTACCTCCACTTCTTGCACTGTATTCATGCGCTCAATTTCTTACTTTTCTTGTGCCACTTTCTCATGTGATTTCACAAGGTTATCACCTATAATTTATTCCATGTCTATGAGCTCTTGGCTGGAGGTCTTCTGTAATTGCACAAGGATATCCATCGACAACTTGTTGATGTCGAGAGTGAGTGAGTCAAATTGCTGCATTGTCACATCAACATCCTCACTGCAAGAATCCATCACACATGGTGGAATATGCACGGTCCTTACTCATTTTCCTATACTTATTTCTGCTACTCTTTGTACCACGCCAACTTACAGAACGCTCGCTGAGACTGCATTTGTCAAGGATTGTAACAAATCCTTGACTTGGTTAAAAAACACAGAATAGTTTTTCTTCAACTGTGCCTCGCTCTTGGCAGTCGCAGTGGTGATCACAACAAGTATGCGGCCCACCTGGTCATCCGTCATTTTTGGGGCACTATTGCCATCTCCCTTCTTGAATCTGCACTTAGTGCTTCCTTCTTCCAACTGTGTTTCTACCTCATAATCCATCCCAATATTGGATGACTCCTCCTACAATTCCTTTACTCTTTCTTGTGATTTCATATTCTCTATAGGTGCGTCAGGTGGAGGACTTGACTCTATGTCTAACAAGTCCTCAACACTAACGGGGACTTTCCACTTGACATGCCACTCGTCAATGAGAGCAGCTAATTCCTTTTTCTTCAATTTATACCAGGTGGTAAGCCATTTCTTATTGCCATCCCAACATGATTGAATATGAATGGCATGCGGATCCATCGTAAACCTTGAGATCCACCTATAATTTGTGGTCACCTCTTCAGTGATGCACAAAAATTTCCCTACTGCATTACGTAATGCATCCCTATACAAACAGAACTGCACTACGCAGTCAATCTAGCGATCTCTTGCTTCTAGCCACCACAATTTTTGATATCATGCGCCCCTGCATGCTTGTGTGGCTTCTACGTCCATTCCCTGATATAATGTGGGATCCATCCATCCCACCAATGTGATTAGAATTAGTAAACAAGAATAAGTGAAGTGCCTCTTACATTCTTGTACTAGCATCACATCCTCCGTCACTTGATTTAACAAAAACAATGACCAATCATTTGGATGCCTTCCATGCAATGATCTATGCATGTGATCACCTCAGAAGTACATTGATTGGGTCAATTTTTCCTTACCATATGTTACTACCTAATTTGTACTTAGTCATTGTTATCAAGTGATCCTAGTGAACTGGAAAAAGATGACTTGCTCGGACTTCAGAAGACCTCCAGACTTGCTTTTGGGAAGTGTTTTTTTTTTATCTACCACATATTCATACCCCCTTGGGAGAGTTGTAACAAAATTTTCTAGCATGGTAGTGTCTGTAAAAGACTTGATCTACTGGACTCATTTTTCTATCTTATCAGCCCAAAGTGTTTTTTCCCTTGCTTATTATTGGTTGTTGAATAAACGACTGATAATTTTTGAGTTTTTCACTCAATACTTCCAATGTTGGGGAGGTCGGCTTGACATTGAGGCCTATTGAGGTTATTAGATTCTGTGTGTTAATGTATAAACATGATAGGAATTATGGTCGAGTCATATGAACATGTGCTAAGTCCCCCTAGGTTTTGTTTTTTTTTTAATTTTTAATTTTAATTTTTCCACAAAACTTAGGCTATTTTTTAATAGTCTAAATGGAAAAATTGCTCTTGTAATTAAAGTGGGGTTAAAAGTTAGTTTCAGTCATGGGGGTGCTCATTTCCTAACTTGGGGCACTTGATAAACCCACAAACTTGCTTTTCCTAAGTTTTGACTGATTTTTACATCACTCATGTAAGAAAATATGAAAAAATCAAATATTAATTAATTTAATTAAATAATTAATTAAATAATGGAGCAAATCCAAGTTCCTAAATCAATGGGATTTGCTCTGATTTGATTGAAATTAGTCTCACCAAATTCAGATTGAATAGGAGTTATCATTCCTTGACTGAAGGCATTGATCAGGGCTAAACAAGAGCTTAATTGGCTCACACAACTCGGAGGGTTGTACCCTCTTTCTCTCTCCTCCACACATGTGGATCAATTTGGTATTTGTTTGCTGGGTGGGTCAGTTCACTGAGTGAGGTGTCACTCCAATTTGTAGTTCCATTCCATTTAGACTTAGTTCATCACCAAATTAGGCTCGGATTAACTCTCCATCAGCTGCAGTCTCTCCTTCAGTTAGGCGTGCGCCCCTCTTGGCCAGTTTGGCTATAAATTGAAGCTTCCATTCCCTTCTCGAAGCTAGTTTGAGTTGGAGATAATAGGCTTGATATTGTAATAATGTTGTAATATTTTCATTGTTGGAATAAAGAATATTTGGAGGATAAATTGTGTAATTCTCTCATGTGTGTGGAATAAGCATTGTCTTGCGACTATTGATGTTGTCGGTTTTTCTCTCAATTTCTGCATCTGAACCTTATCTGGCTTGAATGATTCAACTGAATCAATAGGAGTGTAGTTGGAAAAGTAATATTACTTGTTCTTCTGTATCTCATAGCATATGTGTTTGAATATCTAGATTATACATGTTTAATAAGCTTATTTGCATGTAATTCTTGTCTCTTTTTCCATATATATATATCCAGATCTCATAAGGTTTTGTGCAAGGTTGTGTGTTTAGCTTTCAGGTGGCAAGGATTGAATGAGCTATGGATCTAGTTTGAATCAACTGTACATCTAACATTTTTTGTGAAGGCATTGCCCATCTGCATTCCACTAACATGTTTCCATTGTAATACTATCTAGCAACAGGCCTTTTCCCTTCTCTTCCTCCATTTTATTAAAATCAATCTTCCATTTACTTGTTCATCCTCTTATGATAAGATATAATTCTAAAAATTTATTATACATTGTTAGATCTAGTTCCTAAGAGTATTGTTTCTTATATCTGGAATTTCATAAAGAATATCATATTTTAAAAGATAATCTAGGTGAAGAAATTCTTTTTTGCAAGTAGCTAAATCGTATATCTAAAGCTTGCTCATAAGGTAGTTTCTTTTTTCATTCTTTAAAGATTTAAATTCTAAAAGAAAGTACACATCATATTGGCTTCCCAAAAATCAAGCCAAGATCCCAAGGAAAGGTTGCTTTCCTTGTTAACCTTTTGCAAAACTAAATTGTTCCTTTTAACAATTTTTAACTTAGTCTTTTTTTGGTAATTAGTGTGGTGACCCAGAGCACTTTTAAAGTGTTTTTGGGAACATCTTAATTTAATAACTTGCTTGTTTTTATCAGGTTTAACAAAAAGGAGAAATATATTCTTCCCATTATTGGACTCTTGGGAAAACCGGAGCTTCCCAGAGGCTTCCCTTGTTGATGTATTTGTAACTTCGAAATGTATTCATCTATGTATCTTATGTCTTCTAACTCGATGTTTATTCTGAGATGTGTCTATAATGTAATTGATTCATGATGTCATGCCCCGATGTTTCGATCGGGAGGATATATAATGTAAACAAGTCATGTCAAGTCATTGTGGGTAACCCTCCTATTGTCTAAGTGTTAAAGTCCCTGCAGTTCCGGGGCACTAGGGTTATTAGACTCACTTAGTGAAGTTGGCCCTAGTAGGATTTTAGTCATTTCAGGAAGCAGTATAAATAGAGAGGTGACTTCTATATTTAGCACACATCACATACACATTCAAGTGTAGCACATAGTTGAGGAAGGGGAAGACACTGGGGCTAGATAAGAAGAAGGTTACTGCTGTTGGGAGATCACTTACTGTTTTTGGCTTTTCTATTTTGGTATTGATTCTATCTCTGAGGAAGTTGTGGATTTTTCTCCATTTATGGTTTCCATGAGGAAAAACACTCTGTTCATTGTCTCTTGTGTTTGATTGTTGTGCTTGTTATTCTCTCAGTTAAAGATCCTAATAATGCTAGCTTAATGTTGAAAAATTAACATGGTATCAGAGCTAACATGAGAAGAAGACATTGTGCAGCTACGGGAAATAGGGATTCCTAGTTTGTGGACCTTCCTCCACATGTTTTCAGCAAAAGTAAGGTGGAATAAATCTCCTCCTTAGTGTACATCAATCTGTCGAAGCAGAATTCAATTCTAAGATTTTTCAGTTTTGGATCCGACACTGCTGCCGAAAATTAGGTATTTTCACAGAAGAGGAATTTTTCAGTGAGCCCAGGCCTGGATTGATCTCCTCCCCAAAATCAAAGTTAGGGATAAATTTCAAATCATTTGGTTGGATAGAACTCCGGAAAAGCAAAACCCTAATTTGCTCATGAACTAGTACTACAGGATTTCAGCTCCAAATCCAAATCCGACATCTTGAGATGGTAAGATCTAAATATTTTGTATTTCCATTTGAGGTTCTTAGTTAAGATGTCTCATCATACCAATATTGATGAAAATCTTGGGGGAGCTGATAACTTCCGAGCCTTGAAGTATAGGATCTCCCTGATCCTGGAAGAGAATGAGTTGGACTCCTACATCAATGAGGAGGTTTTAATTCCAGAGGGAGATGAGGCTAAGGCCTTACATAAGAAGAATTTGCTTATGGAAAAGAGGATCATTGGTGATTCTATAAAGGATCACCTTATCCCACAGGTATCCTCTCTCAATACACCTAAAGCTATGTTTGATGTCCTAACCAAATTGTTTGAAGGGAAGAACATGAACTAGAAAATGACTCTGAGGAATCAACTGAAGAATGTGAATATCCAGAATGCAGAGACCATCCAGTATTACTTCACAAGGGTTTCTCAGATCAAGGAACAATTAGAAGCAGTAGATGAAGAAGTGGAGAATGCAGAAATTGTGATGACCACCTTGAATGGTCCCCCTTGGACATGGGACTCTTTCATTCAAGGGATTTGTGCTTGAAAGAAGTTAGTCAAGTTTAGCAGACTATGGGAAGAATGTTCTCAAGAAGAATCTTGGATAGTAGCTCGAGAAGAGAATATGGGAAGTGAAGTTCAAGCTCTCACAGTACAATCCAAGAAACCCATAGCCATCCATCATAGAAGTATGTGCTCTCATCAGAGGAATAACTCTAGAAAACCTAGAGATAAGTCCAAGTTCATTTTTTATACATGTGATGAAAAAGTATACTTTGCTAGATATTGTCCTAAGAACAAAAGTATCTCTCACAAGAAGAAGGGAAACAAAAGAAGATATCATGCTCATGCTGCAGAGGATGATGAACCTTCATCGAAGAGAAAAAGATATGAAAGTGAAGATTCTTCAAGAGAGGATGAATATGTTTTGATTTCTGCTCTCACGGGAAACATTACTCATGGAAGTGATGATTGGATTATAGATAGTGGGGCTTCCAAACATATGACTGGATTCAAGGAATCCTTTATGAAACTCTTACAACATGAATCACCTCACAAGGTGAAGCTAGGAGATGACTACCAGTATCCAATAAAAGGTAGTGGGTAATCTTCCTATAAGCTAGACTCTGGAAAGTCTATGACAATGAAGGAACATTGTTTGTTCCAAGACTCAAGAAGAACCTTCTGTCCATGTCAAGATTAGATGCAAAAGGAATGAGGGTTGCATTCATAGATGGTCAAGTCATCATGTGGCCAAAAGAAAAGACTATTGATGATGCAATAGTGATTGGTGAACAAGAAGGAGGTTTGTACAAATTGAAGGGCCATCCAAAATAAGCCTTGGTCCATGACACAGTAAAGACAAATGAACTTTGGCATAGAAGGCTTGCACATGTTCATTACAGAGCACTACCTCTTGCAAGCAAAGCTGTTGAAGGTCTTCCAGAAATACAAGAAAAACATGATGGTATCACATACCCCAATTTTGTAAAATAATGTTAATTGTTTTAATTTTATTTCCTAAGACATTATGTTAAATTTAATGCTAAGTAGGAACTGATGACTCAGCAGAGTCAAAAGATGTGGAATGTAATTCTGAATATTTTATTTTTAATAAATAAAAAGTGGAGACAACAGCTTGGGAGAGCTGTTAATAAGAGTGTTACTGGTCAAACTGGTGGAAGGAACTAGGTGGAGAGCAAAAGAAAAGTGGCAGCATCCTTAAACACTTCCTATGTTACAGGTGGAAACTTCCCTACATTTGGGGTCATGATCCCCCAAGAATGTGGGGTCAGAGCAGGTGGCTCAATAAATGACAATTAACCCAAAAAGACCTAGGCAATCTTTTAAAAGTACCCAATGTAGAGAGTTGAGGCTGCTAAGATATTTTCCAGGAGAATCATTCAGGTGGAATGCACTTCAAGGAATTCATTGGGAAAAGAGGGAAAATTGTAGGGAAGGTGTTTTGAGAGATAATCTGCAGTAACTTGGTCTGATACAGCTTGCTAGCTGAGAGAATTTACTGATAAGCTCAGGATTGTTATTGAGTCTCAATACTGGTACTTGATTATTGCTGCACCTAGTTCCAGCCAGGGAGACCAGAGCAAGCTCGGGGGTCTTGAGGAGTTACTGTTTGAGTGCTCTCCAGGAGTTGGTAGGGAGGAACGGCCTCCCATTGCTGTTGTCATCCAAGCTCTCAGAACAGGTTCTGTTACTATTTAATTTCCGTGTTATTATCTGTGTATGATTGAATGATGTAATTGCAGTTATGATGTAGAAACTTAGAGGATAGGATAACTCAGTTTGTTTAGTAATGAAATTATGCTTAATGAGAAACAAACCCTACCTGTGTTTTTCCTCATGTGGAGTGATCCAGATCGTACTCCATCGCAGGTGGTGAAATTATATAAATGAAGATGATTTGATGCAAATGTAGGTTTAGATGTTAGTTAAATAATAGAATATTTCCTTTTATTTTGTAATCAGAAGAAATATCTTTTGTACCAGGAGTAGTGGTAAACCGGGACTGAGACTGTTAGTTTATTAGAAACAGAGAAGGAAGCTATATTATTTTACTGGTAGTAGTATGTGTGGGTAGATAAAATAGTTGTTGATGCAGTATTTACCTTCAATAATCTTATTACTTATTTTAATACAAAAAAAGAGTATAATAGTTAAGTTAGAGTATGATTAAGCTAAATAAAAATGCTTTACAACTTTTCAGTTTACTTCTTTCCAGTTTAGGCTAATTAATTACTGTTTGTATGATAATCAAATTGAAATAAAGAATAGCTAAAATCTTGATTTACTTCTATGGATAATCAAGTTGGTTTCAGAATTTACTTATGGATAGTAATGTAAGTTATTCATTCATTTTGTTCTATCTAGCTAAGCATAAACAAAAATCTACAACTACTAGCCTATCCTTTTAAGATGTCAACAAATGTAGAACATAGTTAGTTCTTATTCTTTTATTTTATAGATATTAAATTGTAACATAAACAAGATAATATAGAATATAGAGAGTACTTCTATAAATTATTTAGTGCAGTAAGTATAAGAACACAATAAATAAATACTATCTTATTCTATGATTATAAATAAACAAAGAACAAAGCTAATAAATATATAATCATGAGAACAATATTATTAGGTAAATAAGTAATGTTCTTATCACATTATAGTAAACAGTAAAAAAAATATAATTTCTCTACTCAAAATCTGTATCTGACAGATACATAAGTACTTCAGTAAAAAAAAATGGAATTCTTATATTTCCGAAGGTTAAAAATTATATAACAACATTTACAAATTCTATTATAATAAAGTAAGTTATTATAAAAACAATGTACAAAAACCCCCAGAAGGTAATAATTAAAAATATTAACAGGGTAAAACTCAGCTACAATAACGCACAGGAAATAAACCAACAGGGTAACATTATGCTCGATTTACCGAGTTTAACCAAACATTGTACAACATAAGTAATAACCCAATAATTTACAGAAGTTCATTTATAAATAAAGACAATTTTTTTTAAAGAAACTGTAAACACTTCTTATATGGCCGAGTTAGGGTAAAACCCTACTAGCATTAAAATATACAACAGAGTTAACAAACTGAAGAGTCTAATTCAGTATATGTACTCACGGCCTTAAACAAAATCCACAGAGTGAGGCTTTTACAGCCTTTCCATTATTTATATATTTATACACAGCAATTAGAAACAAAACCAAAAATTACAGTCTCGGCCTAAGCCGGAGGCCCCGTATCAAGTGAAGGGTTTAACTTCATTAAACAAACAGTGAACGGTTCAACCCATTTGAACCAAAACCGCAAGGGTTGCAGGCCACGAAGACTAACCCACAACTGCCCCATAAGGGACAAAACAAGGAGGATTTACCATGGATATCCAGGGCTTACCGTGAACCAGCAAGTCGCCATAGCCTCGCACCAGCTACGTAGAGAGAGAGAGAGAGGTTCGCACCTGTGAATCATCACACATAATGTTGTTAATATCTTGTATTGAAATCAAATCATTAAATATTAAACAGCTATGCAATGAAAATCGAAAACTGTAAATGGTGTTTCTTACCTCAAAGTTTCACTGAAATGTAACCACCTACGAGAAGAAGCGCTACCACTAGCACGAGGAGGAGTAAGATTTTCATCAGCTGCAAGGAAGACGGTGTTACTACACAACATCGACTAATGACAGCAGAGCCTTTCAATCACCGGCATGACAAGGTTTAAACCCTAGAGCCGTAATGGTTCTCAACCAAAAACAAAACTCAGTTCACTGCAAAACCCTATGCCTCCAGTAACTCTAAATTGAAGGACCACGACTCTCAGTGCTAGGCCAAGGAGGAAGGAACTCCTTACAGTCGAAAGGTTTGGGATTAAACTAGCTATGGTGGTGGAACCCTGAAGGAAAAACCACTGGCTTATACCCAAGCAACATACATTTTGGTGACAGTACTTCTTTACTAAATGATTCAGGACGAGCTAACGAGGGTGGAACAAGCAGGAAGACTACCAGCAGCAAGACGCAAGTGACAGAGCAGACAAGAGCTTCGTAGCAGAGCGGCAGGAGGCCCAAAGGCGACGAGATAATGACAAGCTAGGGTTCAGTACTGTGCTTTTTAACTGTGCAACATATGGCCAATATGTTGCCACGTTAGTCAACTAAATAATTTGCATGCTGTGGGTGTAAGCATATAGTCCCAGTGAACCTTCCAACGTGAATTTTTTCCAATCATTTGATAATCGAAGGATCAACTATAACCCATGTTCCAATGACAGCCTATTACATACGCTGCATGGAAAAACATAAGATCTTATTACTATAATCACTTTTCCATTGCAATCATCGAGGTCTTGGGGAATATTACAACCCTTTTTTTCTCTATACTATGCAAACATTTCTACATCAAACAATTATAACCGTGGTAGTAATAGAGTCTTGTAGGTATGTTATAAAAAGAAATTAATAACGTTTATTTCTCTTGGTGAGAACTTTACTCACAAACAAGTACTCATTCAACCAAGTAATTGTAACTTAAGCAAAGGTAGAATCAGTACTTAACCCAGAATATTAAGCATGTAAAGGAGATAAAAGAGACATCATAGTAAAAGATTATAGAACTCAGATTCAAGGTAAACCATAGACTCATCATGGGTGAGGTCTATCCCATGACCCCTTTGTTATATAAACATGGCATTTATTCACTAAACCAACTTTAAATTTATTGAAAGTTAGGCTAATTGTTATGTTATAAAACAAATTTATGTAATCATTCCATGGTAAATATCTTTCTTGCTAGTGTTAGTCTCATTACCTTTGAATGATTTATTATTGAACTAGCAAGGTTTGCTTTTAAGCATGATAAGTCTCAAAATTCTTAAGGGCTTAACCTTGAAATTTTTAAATGATATATATTAACCATAACTGAATGTTACTTTCCAAGCGATTATAGTACAGAGGAATTTAACCCTCCAACACTAGTATAATTTAAATGATTGTAGTATGCAACAAGGTTATAACCCCTTTAAACTTCAAAGTAATGGAAGTGGGAGTTTTGGTACATAAAATCTTTATCAAAATACACTATGTTCATATCAAGCAGTAGCCAAATCAATCATGGCGTAAATAGTAATTACGCACAATTTAAATTAGACCCTTGATATAGAACTCTGTCATTCTTAAAACTGCTTGCAAAGAAAGATTTAAGGCATTTTTTACACTTGACAACTTTGGTAGACATCAGAAAGTTCAGTATGCTTTAAGAACTATAAATTCACATCTATTAGAAGGAAAGCAGCTGTCACCATTACTCATAGAACTAAATCTCATTTCCTTAGTGTCTTAAAAAGAAGGACAGATTAATGATTTTACCTCGATGAGCTCTGGAAATTTAGTCGCATTTATATTCTTTTACTGAGCTACTATTGTGCCACAAACTTATAATTGAATGCTTTAGAATTTTGAAAAAAATCACTCAAACTTCTTACCTGTAAGTCTGTAAGAGTAGGAAAACTTTCTGCGTTAGCTCAAAAGCTAAGTAAGCCAAGAATTTCATGACAGTTCCACCTTGTGGTCGCAAAGGAAAACAAGTCAGTAAACTGAAAAACAAATTGTTCTACAAAATAAGCTTAATCAAATAGATAATTCAGATGATGAATTCATTAACATTTAACTAATTAAATAATTAGTTGACTGCATTTATGAAATGTATCTGTATTTTGAAATTTTTAATTTTTTCAGAAATTTTAGGGTTTTGACAAAAGGGGTCTGCAAAGGATGTGCAAAAGGAAAGAATACATTTCCAAGTAGCGAAAGAAAAGCAAAAGGAATCTTGGAAATAATCCACTACGATGTATGCGGTCCTATGTCATTAAGCTCACTAAGCGGGTATGTATACTATGTTTCTTTCATTGATGACTTTTCTAGGAAGACATGGGTTTACTTCATGAAGAACAAAGATGAAGTATTCAGTAAGTTCAAGGAATTCAAAGCCTTGATCGAGAATCACACTAAAAAGAAGATCAATACCTTTCGATCAGATAATGGTGGAGAATTCACTTTGAATGAATTCAAAGAGCTATGTAAAGAATCAGGGATTAAGAGGGAGTTGTCCACTCCTTATAATCCACAACAGAATGGGATTGCAGAACGTAAGAACAAAACTATCATGGAAGCTACAAGAGCTATGCTTCATGATCAAGATCTTCCTATGCATATTTGGGCCGAAGCTACCAGAACAATGGTGTATATACAGAACCGTACTCCACATAGAGTACTCAAGAACAAGACTCCTGAAGAAGTCTTCTCCCGAAAGAAACCAGAATTCAGCCATCTCAGAATATTCGATTGTCCTATTTACATACACATTCCAAAAGAGAAGAGAACAAAATTAGAACCTTAAGGAAAGAAGGGTATATTTGTGGGATACTCTGAAAGCTCGAAGGCTTATAGAATATATTTCCTAGGATACCATAAGATTGACATCAGCAAGGATGTGACATTTGATGAAGACACAACTTACAACAAATATAGAAAGAGACCTATTGAAGAACCTGAAGAAGCAGAACCACCCAGAATTCATGATACGACCATGAAAAAAAAAACTCAAGTAGAAGATAGAGAATTTGAAGAACCACAAAGACCTATAGATCCACCTCTGGAGAATAATCCTCAAAAGAGGAAACTTGGTTGGGTACGTGAAATTATCCAAGGTGTGGAAAGATATGGGGCTCTAGAAGAAAATCACAGAGAAAGAAAGAGGAACAGATCCTGCTTCGGGTATGTAGCTTTACTATGTGATTTCATTGATAAAGAACCTTCCAGTTATGAAGAAGCGGCAGAATGGAAAGAATGGAAGGATGCTATGATAGAAGAGTACCAATCGATCATGAAAAATGATGTTTGGGATGTTGTTCCAAGACCAGAAGGGAAGTCAATTGTAACTTCCAAATGGATCTAGAAGATCAAGCATGTTGCAGACGGTAGCATTGAAAAATATAAAGCAATATTTGTGGCTCAGGGTTTCTCTCAGAAAGAAGTAATAGATTATGAAGAAACCTTTGCACCTATAGCCAGATACACTTCCATCAGATCAATACTAGCTCTGGCTGCAGTGATGAAATGGAAGATACTCCAGATGGATGTCAAGACTGCCTTCTTGGATGGTGTAGTGGAAGAGGAAGTGTATGTAGAACAACCTCTCAGTTTTGAGACACATGACAGAGAGTCTCATGTGTGTAGATTGAAGAAAGCCCTGTATGGTTTGAAATAGGCACCCAGGACTTGGTACGACAGAATTGACAACTTTCTATCTAGTTAGGGATTTACCAAGAGTAAAGCAGATTCCAACCTTTACTACAAGGTTGAAGATGGCAGCCCACTGATGCTCCTACTATATGTAGATGATATGTTTGTGACAAGTATGGATGGGTTGATTGTTGATACGAAGAGAAAGCTTGCTGCTGAGTTTAAAATGAAGGACTTGGGTATGATGCATTATTTTCTAGGTATGGAGGTGTGGCAGAGTGCAGATGGAATCTCCCTTGGATAAGGGAAGTATGCAGTAGAGAGCCTGAAGAGGTTTGGGATGATGGACTGCAAAGCCATGGCCACACCTATGGCATCAAACCTGAAGCTATTGAGTGATGCTTCATCAGAGTCGGTTGATGATACGATGTATTGTCAGATGATTGGGTCCTTGATTTACCTAATGAACACGAGACCGGACATTTGCTTTGCTGTGAACACCTTGAGCCAGTTCCTGATAGATCCCAAAAATGTTCACTTGATTGCTACAAGCATATTCTGAGGTACCTGATGGGTACAGTTGATTATGGGCTCAAGTACAAGGTGAATCAGAAGATTAACCTGGAGGGTTATGTTGATTCAAATTTGGTTGGTAGTGCCATCGATAGGAAGAGAACTTCAGGGTGTTGCTTCACTATGGGATCAGGTGTGATCTCTTGGTTTAGTAGGAAGCAATCCTATGTGGTGTTGAGTACAGCTGAAGTAGAGTATGTCGTAGCTTATTCAGCTAGTTGTGAGGTAGTATGGCTGAGGAAGCTACTATCTAATTTATTTGATCTCTAGTTGGATTCTACTTGTATACATTGTGATAACCAGAGTTGCATGAAGTTGTCAGAGAATCCAGTGTTTCATGACAAGTCGAAGCATATAAAGACCAAGTATCACTATATCAGGGATATGGTGTAGAGGGGAGCAGTGAAGCTCCAGTATGTTGCAACAGACAATCAAATAGCTGATGTGTTGACAAATCCATTGGCTAGGGTGAAGTTTGAGTACTTTAGGGAGAAGCTTGGTGTTCTCCAAATTGAGGTTCCCTCCAAAGGGAAGTGATGAGTCCGTGAGCCATTCTGACATGGGAGAGGATTAAGTTCCTTCCATGGTCAAATGTAAGGGCTAAGCCATTATATCATGGTGATAGTATTTAGGTTCCTTCCATGTCAGATATGAGTGCTGTTGCCATTTTGGGAATGGAGCTGCCTGGTCAGTTACCGCGAAAACTCAGTCTAGGACTGAGAAGCCATTCTGATATGAGAGAGGGATGTGTTCCCACTTGATTAGATGTAAGGGCTGAACCATTCTGTCATGGCTACAGGATTAAGTTCCTCCCATGTTAGATGTGAGTGTTGGCCATTCTGATGAGTAGGTCAAATGTAAGGGTAGCTGCCATTCTTTGGGAGAATGGACGCATCTGCTCAGTTACCAGGTAGCTCAGTTTGGGACTGGGGGCCATTCTGATGCGATGATAGGCTTAGTTCCTTCATGATCAGATGTGAGTGCATGCCCTTTCGATGCGATGTGTTTACACATGGTCTAATGTAAGTGCAGAGCCTTTCTGACAAGATGGGGTCGAATATAAGTGCTGAGCCATTCTGGTGCGATGTGTTTACACATGGTCAGATGTGAGTGTTGTTCCTTTTTGACAGGATGAGGTCGGACGTAAGTGCACATCCTTTCCGATGCAATGTGCTTGCACATGATCGGATTAAGTGCTACGCCATTCTGGCACGATGTGTTTACACATGGTCAGATGTGAGTGCTGGGCCTTTCTGACAAGATGCGGTCAGATGTGAGTGCTAGGTGTGCCTTTCTGACAAGATGAGGTTAGATAAGAGCTGGGTGGGCCATTCTGACTTAAGTGTCAGATATAAGCGCTGATGGAGACCTACATGAAGGGTAGGCCTATAGGATTGACTTTCTAGAACTTCCTGTGATGAGAAGAATTGAGATAGCACCATTCTGAGATAGCATGTAATGATGATCTAGACTTGATGATGATCCAGATCAAGTGATGATCCAGATGTGATGATGATCCAGACTTGATGACGATCCAAATTAAGTGACGATCTAGTTGTGATGATGATCTATACTCAATGATGATCCAGATGAAGTGATGATCCAGATGTGATGATGATCCAGAATTGATGATGATCCAGATTGAGTGATGATCCAACAGTGATGAGCCAGTAGTCATGATGATGCAGATCCTGTGATGAAGAAGATTTGAAGAAGAAGATGACTCGAAGATGAAGATGACTTGAAGACGAAGAAGACGAAGAAGACTCAAAGACTTGAAGACTAAGAATACTTGAAGATGAAGATGACGAGATGATCCAGTCGATACAGAGAAGAAGGGCCAGTGCTGAAAAATGTGTCGAAAGAATAACTTCCTAGTTAAGAGGGAGTGTTGAAGTATTTGTAACTTCGGAATGTATTCATCTATGTATATTATGTCTTGTAACCTGATGTTTATTATGGGATGTTTCTATAATGTATTTGAGTCATGATGTCATGCCTCGATGTTCCGATCGAGAGGATCTATAATGTAAACAAGTCATGTCAAGTCATTGTGGGTAACCATCCTATTTTCTAAGGGTAAAGTCCCTGCAGTTCTAAGGCACTAGCCTTATTAGACTAACCCATCCTACTCTCCTTCACCCCCTCATTGCCATTGGCCCTTTTTCCAAATGGGGGATTGACTTCATGCATTATAAGCCTACCTCAGCCGGGGGGCATGGTTACATCATCATAGCCGTGGATTATTTCGCAAAATGGGCTGAGGCCATGCCTACATATGCAGAATATGGTAAGACTGCCACTCTCTTCTTGTTCAATCATATCATAGCTAGATTTGGAGTTCCGCAGTCCATCGTCACTGATCACGAATCTCATTTTCGTAATCAAATGATGGAGGAATTGAGTGCCAAGCTAGGTTTTCGCCACGCCATATTATCCGCAAGCTAATAATCAAGTAGAGGCCATTAATAAGGTTTTGAAAACTATGCTTCATCGGATGGTTAGATATCATAAATCCAATTGGCATCTCGTTCTTTTTTCTGCTCTATATTTGTTAGCTGGAATATTTCACCTCCTATGCACAGCAAGGTGTTCCATTTGTCTGAATGGTTCAGATCCAGAACAAATAGATCATAGAGGCTAATAACTCTCCCTAGATGCTGTAGATATCTAGAATACATGGCTTTGATAGTCCACTTGTGTACCTGCAATCAATCCTGACACAAAATAGATCAAAGCAACCAGAATATGATCTACTAATCTATGTTAGTGACTAAGGTATCTAGCAATATATATATCTAAAATCAAACATCAACAATATATATGGGACATAAAATCAAGTTGCATTAGAAATATGAAGAAGTTTACAACCAAGCCTTAATGTTGACATGCATCTCCATGAAACCAACTCTTCATCCCCAAAAGCTCCAACTCTAGCTCTCATGCTCTCTCCAAATGATCTTGGGCCAATAATCAATCCAACAGCATAACAATACCTTCAATGTTCTCTCCTCAACCATGGCTATGAGCTCATATTTATAGGGCTTTAATGGATAGATATGGTTGAGAAATTAGTGGGTGAGGTTGCTTCTAAGATTTTAGGATGAAGGATCTTGAGCTCAACCAACCCACAACAGTAGGGATAAGGCAGTACATGAGGTTTATCATCTAGAAGCTTTGAGAAACTTCTCTTTTTCCCTTTTTACCCAGGGTACTGCGCTTCTCCTTCTATGACAGAGCGGTTCTAGTAATAACCGCCTATGGACCAAGGGCAATGGGCGGTGGAACCGCTTGTGGACAACCGATGAAAGGCTGTGCGAGTAGGGGTATGGATCTTGGATAAAGAGGAATGCGCAGTGCTGGGAATTTGTATGACAGATTGATGAAAAACCATTTAGTTTCCATTCCAGAATCTGGGATTCAGGGAAAGTAGGTATGCCAAATGTCTTATCACATGATGGTGACAGGATTTTGGTATAACAGGATGCCCCCCAAAGCATGAGTCTTAGAGTGACATGATAAATGAGAGATTTGAGAAGTCGTTGCTAATAGATGAAAATGTTGGCTCGATCGGAGTATGCAGTCAAGTAGGCATCTGTAATACATCAGTATGTTGACTTATAGACACAAGTAACCAAGCTCATAGCTGCAGACCAATACAAGGCATATCCATGAGTGGAATAAACAAGCATGGCTACTAGAATATAGTGTAGATCCATGTGATAGAGGACTCAAACTTGGACATAGCTACTAGACATA
>LPNX010392674.1:512906-634415 GCA_001517045.1 Pseudotsuga menziesii | reverse complement strand
AATGGATAAATGCATTTTCTATGAGTTCTATGTGTCTTTAAATGTTTATTTACAATGTACCATGTTTGATTTAACGTCATGAATGGGAAATATGCCAATTTAGGATGTAATTAGCCAACGAATCAGCAACTACATTATGTTACCTAGGGATATGCATATAGGTAATGGTTTGAAATGATCTTTCTAACAAACGTACCCTCCGGAAGAGGTAGAGGAGCATCGGGTTCCTAATGGTTTAAATGACAAACCATGAGCTAAGAGTCCATCAAAACTACTAAATCATGGACATCCTGGGAGGCAGCTTCAGTTAGAAGACTGATGACTGCTTCATACTCGACGATGTTATTAGTAGCGGGACCTAAACAAATCGCTCCTGAACTAACCAAATCTTTAGCTGGGGAATAGAGAACCCAAGCAGCCGAGGCTAGATTCAAGGTGTGGCGGCAAGCACCATCAGCAAAGCTGTAGAAAGCCATCTACATGACCAAAACATGGTATAAATAGATGCGGACACTAAAACTTAAAACCATCTTGAAAATACTAAAAGCACATCGAAAGTCAATCAATATACATATATACAAGATACCATCCAAGAAAACCTAGGCGTAGTACCTCTTTAGGTACAACCCATTGCGAGGTTGCCCCAAAGGGATTCCATCATAATCAACTAACTCATAGGCTCCTTTCTTTAACACCTTGGAAATAATGAAATGTCCGTACCACATGGACTCAAACTTACCCTTCCTTAGATTGTCATATCTCTGGTCATAAGTCAAAACTAGGTCACCCTCGTTGAAAACGTGAGGCTGGACAGATTTGTCATATTGTGCCTTGACGCGTTTCTTATGTGCCTCATTAGCCAAGGCATCATCTCTATGAGTTTCATCAAGGTTATTTAAGTAAAAAAATCTTGCTTCCTCTGCGGAAGTGTCTGGGAGAAGTTCGAAAGCAAGTTGTAAAGATGGAATCTGATATTGGATCGGCAAGACAGCTTCAAGTCCATAGACAAGCTGGAATGGTATGAAACCAATAGTTGTTTTCATGGAAGTCCGATAAGCCCCAAGAGCGGAAAAAAGAATGAGATGCCAATTGGATTTATGATATCCAACCATTTGATGAAGCATAGTTTTCAAAACCTTGTTAATGGCCTCTACTTGATTATTAGCTTGCGGATAATACGGCGTAGAGTTTTCATGGTGAAAACCTAGCTTGGCACTCAATTCCTCCATAATTTGATTATGAAAATGATATCTGCGATCAGTGATGATGGACTGGAGAACTCCAAATCTAGATTTGATGTGATTGAACAAGAAGAGAGCGGAAATCTTACCATCTTCTGCGTATGTAGGCATGGCCTCATCCCATTTTGTGAAATAATCCATGACTATGATGATGTAACCATGCACCCCAGCAGAGTCACCATATTTGTTAGCTGGAATATTTCACCTCCTGCGGACAGCAAGGTGTTCCACTGGTCTAAATGGTTCAGACCCAGAAAAAATAGATTACAGAGGCTAATAACTCTCCCTAGACGCTGTAGATATCTGGAATACACGGCTTTGATAGTCCACCTGTGTACCTGCAATCAAGCCTGACATGAAACAGATCAAAGCAACCAGAATATGATCTACTAATATATGCTAGTGACTAAGGAATATAGCAATATATATCTGAAATCAAACATCAATAATATATATGGGACCGAAAATCAACTTGCATTAAAAATATGAAGAAATTTACAACCAATCCTTAGTGTTGACATTCATCTCCATCAAACCAACTCTTCATCCCCAAAAGCTCCGAATCTAGCTCTCTATGCTCTCTCCAAATGATCTTGGGCCAATAATCAATCCAACAGCATAACAATACCTTCAATGTTCTCTCCTCAACCATGGTTATGAGCTCATATTTATAGGGCTTTAATGGATAGAGATGGTTGAGAAATTAGTGGGTGAGGTGGCCTCTAAGATCCTAGGATGAGGTATCTTGAGCTCAACCAACCCACAATAGTAGGGATAAGGCAGTACACGAGGCTTATCATCTAGAAGCCTTGATAAACTTCTCTTTTTCCCTTTTTACCCAGGGTACCGTGCTTCTCCTTCTATGACAGAGCGGTTCTGGTAATAACCGCCTATGGACCAAGGACAATGGACAGTGGCACTGCTTGTGGAAAACCGATGAAATGTGGTGTGATCAAGGGTACCACTACTGGATAAAGGGGTATGCACGGTGCTGGGAATTTGTATGACAAATTGATGAAAAACCATTTAGTTTCCACTCCAGAAGCTGGGATTCAGGGCAAGTAGGTATGTCAAATGTCTTATCACATGATGGTGACAGGATTTTGGTATAACATTGATTGAGAGGATCTATAATGTAAACAAATCATGTCAATTCATTGTGGGTAACCCTCCTATTTTCTAAGCGTTAAAGTCCCCGCAGTTCTAGGGCACTAGGGTTATTAGACTCACTTAGTGAAGTCGGCCCTAGTAGGGTTTTAATCATGCCGGGAAGCAGTATAAATAGAGAGGTGACTTCTCTATTTAGCACACATCACATACACACTCAAGTGTAGTGCATAGTTTAGGAAGGAGAATACACTGTGGCTATATAAGAAGAAGGTTACTGCTGTCGGGAGATCACTTACTGTTTTGGGCTTTTCTATTTTGGTGCTGATTCTATCTCTGAGGAAGTTGTGGGTTTTTTTCCATTTATGGTTTCCCCGAGGAAAAACACTGTGTTCATTTTCTCTTGTGTTTTATTTCTATGATTTTTATTCTCTCAGTTAAAGATCCTAATAATGCTAGATTAATGTTGAAAAACTAACATACCCCACCGCTATGCTTCCTTTTAGGCTTGTTGTAAGCCTTTGGATTCCAGATAACAAGGACCAAAGTGAAATTAGTTTTCTGATATTGTAACCTTTAATAATAAATAATCACTTTGAGTAGGCTCTTTCGATCCCACTCCCCATCCCCCCAGGAGGGATCCACGTCAGTTTCACTTTTTTGCATTTTTTCTCGTTTTTTGCTCTAGCTTAGTATTGTCATGCAGGATTGTAAACTTTGATCATATTTTTCATTATTCCATATTTTGAAATAAAAGTAATACTAATACTTACCCTAGGAATCCCCGATTGAACCAAAAGGTGAAAGAGGATCGTGGTAGGATTAATTAGAAAACCTATGGTGTGTGTTTTTTCTTCTATTTTCATTGTTACTTTTCAAAAGCAAGCAGTAAAATTAACCCTTCCTTGATTTCCTGATTGAGGTCCACTTGGACTGAAAGAGATTACCGGAGGGTCTTTTTTTAACAAGAACGTGCTCTTAAAATTTAATAAAATTCACAAGACTTCAGTGTGTATGCCTTGCACTTGGCTATGGTTCGTCTGATCAATCAAGCTGCATCAAAAGCAACATGAGTGACTAAAATAATTAGGATTCACTTTTCCAATGAACCACCATAGGAAAAAATCCAACGCCTTGATTAAACCATAAATGGTGGAAAAATACCTAAAGGAAGTGGGAACTACTAGACAGTGACCTTGAGGCACTGATCTCTGTTACATCCTAGTGGGTGTATTATGAACATAGTCTCAGAGACTACATCCATCCCACACATTCCTTGCAGGTAGCCGTAGAAGTTGTTACTTTTGGACATACTCCAAGTACCCCCTGGGTATGTCTGGAGTCCCCCCGCCTAATTTAATTCACTCATCTTTTCACATTAATTTAAAACGTACCAAGAAACAATTGCAGAACATTCACTCGATCACTTGCAAGCACTCTTAATTATTTTCGGCTCCATTTAAAGGCAATGGTCAATTTTTTATTTCTTTCAATCTATATGTGATTCAGTGGCATATCGTGCTTATTTGTGATTGTCTCATCATGTTATCTATTGTTTACAATTGTTAAATAAAAACTCCTAAAAAACTTACTCATTTAATACCATCGTCATCTAAGTAAACAACCTTAGTAGCATGTATGGTCTACCCCCCTTGGCTTTGTTAGGAGTTTTCCTAAACGGAGGAGTCAAGAACAAGGTGACAACCTTGACTTGAGACTTGCCCCAAGGACACACCGAGTGGTTTGAATATTTCTGCCACGTTCCCCCCTAGGTGTGTGAAAGGAGGAAAAACGTTTTGGTGTCATTGCCGGGGATAAATCTTTTTATTCCCGAAGTACGAATTTCGTTTTCTTCCTTTTTGTTTTTTCTTTGTTTGATGAATTCTTAGAGTAGATCTTTAATTTTCATTTGGAAAATCCACTGACTTTTTTCAGTTTTTGTTTTTACAAAGAAAAGAAAAAAATTACTTTTGTGAAAGATTTATAAATGCTTGTTTTTCTTTTTCACATGGCAACTCCATTGAAGGGATAAAACCCTACTTTCTCATAATTTTGTTGAGACTTATGTTGTTTAGATGAGCTAATATGACATAGTAAAACTTTAAATGCTCATTATTTGACAGCTCTGGTTCAGTACAAAATACATGGTTGATATATGCTACTAATAGGCCATTATGGATAATGAGGAATATGGTGCTCAAATTTCCAATGCATATCCTCCCATCGATTTCTCGGGCATCCCGGGTTTTCCTAACTATGAACCATATCTCTAGGATAAAAGATATTTTCAGGCTCCATTTTTTTGTGGAAATGGTGATTCAACTGTCTGTCACATCATATCCTTTTTTTCATTTGTGAATAAACTCAACATACTTCATAGGGATAATGTGATGTGAATTTTTGCTAATTCTTTGGAAAAGAAGGCTTGGATATGGTTTTGTGGTCTTCTTGATAAATGCATTACCTCCCATGAAGACTTATGTGCTATGTTTTTTGAGAGGTGGCATAATGGTGAGGGAGATATGGTAATGATTGTAGAAAGGGCCCTCACCTACCTAAAGTATCGAAAGGAGCCCATGAATTCCATTATGGATGAGCACACTTGGGATGATCCTATTGAAGAGATTCACGAGGAACCCATGATTGAACAAATTGTTGAAGACTCTCCTCATGTCACGATAACTGAAAACATTGAAGATTTGAGATATTTTCAAGTTTGTTGCAATGCTAATATTTTTTAGAAATCCCTCATGAGGAAACCATTACTGAGATCGACACTTATGAAGAAATTTATGATGTGTATGATGACACTCCTCTATGTTCATCACTTAGGGATGAAATTTTGGAAAGTTTAACTTCTCCTAATATCTTTGAAACCAAAATTTTGAAGGATTATTATTATGAACAGGAGGAGGGTAGTTATATCTTAGGATGTGATACCAGCAAGGAAGACTCTCTCATATCCGAGATAGATGGGAGTGATGACTATTGCAATTTCATAGATAATCCAACTTGTGAAAATATTATTGATAATCCCATCCATGATGTGTCCAGCAAGGGGAGTTTCTGTTACCACCTAAGTTGTACTTAGTGTTTTTTTATCAAGTGAGCGTGGTGAACCAAACAAAGATGATCTGTTCGGACTTCAGAAGACCTTCGGAAGTGGTTCTGGGAAGTCCTTGTTGTACTATATCACATGTTCATACCCCATGGGGGAGTTGTAATAAAATGTTCTAGCATGATAGTGTCTATAAAAGAATAAGTCTCTTAGACTTTATTTGTCAATCCGATCCGCCCAGGGTGTTTTTTCCCTTGGTTATTATTGGTTGTTGAATAAACAACTGATAATTTCTGAGCTTTTCACTCAATACCTCCAAAATTGGGGTGGTCGTCTTGGCATTTAGGCCTATTGATGTTATTAGATTCTATGTGTCAATGTATAAACATAGTAGGCATTATTGTTGATTCATATGAACATGTCTAAGTCCCCCTAGGTTTTTTGTTTTTTTATTTTTATTTTTATTGTTAAAGTTTTAATTTTTCCAAAACTTAGGCTATTTTTTATTAGTTTAAATGGAAAAATTGGTCTTGTAATAAAAGTTGGCTCAGAATTCCGTTTCAGTCACGGGGGTGCTCATTTTCAAGCTAAGAGCACCATGTAAACCCATAGACCCACTTTTTCTAAGTTTTGAGTGATTTGTCCATCACTCAAGTCAAAAATCCCTAAAAATAAAATGTTGATTATTTAATTAATAAATAAATTAAATAATGGAGAAAATACCAAATCCTAAATCATTGGGATTTGCTTCGATTTGACAGAAATCAGTCTCATCGACTTGGGATTGAGTGGATTTGACCATTCCTTGACAAAAGGAGCTGATCTAGACAGAACAGAGGGTACATTAATGCATGCAATCTTGGGAATTGTGCCCTCCCTCTCTCGTCCACATGTGTGGGCTCATCTGGATGAGTTTTGGTGGATGCTTCAGTCAGCAAGTTGAGGTGTCAATTAGATCATCTCTCCAATTGATAGTTGCACTCAGCGAGACTCAGATCAGACTCATATCAGGCTCAGATTCACTCCACATGCAGCTCCAGTCTCTCTCTGCTTGGTATTTGCGCTCCCTCGAGCTAGATCTCCTGTTTTTGCTATAAATAAAGCACATATTACCTCTTCCAAGCTAGTTAGAATTGGGATTGAGGTGTTGTTGTTAATGTACTGTTATTATTGTTCATTTGAAATAAAGAGAAGCTTTGGAAGCAAGATGGTGTAATGTTATTGTGTGTGTGGATGAACATTTCAATGTTTTACTGAGGTAACCTGTATCTATGTTCATAATTTGTTGATTGTTTGTGGATTCATTGCAAAAGATTGATAATAAGTTTATTATGATCTTGATAGGAAAGGATTTTGTTAATAGGTTTATTGGCCATCTCTTTCCTTTTGATGCATGTTTAGAGATCTAGATTCAACATGTTTTATAAGATTATATGCATGCTATTCTAAAATCTCTATTTATGTATTAACCGGATCTCACAAGCATTTTGGAAAGTATTTGGATTCAGTTGCAGGTTTCTAGCTTCGAGAGCATACTGATCTAGTTTTCTTCTTCACTTTCTCCAAAACTCTCTCAAAGGAATAGTCCCTCGACATTCCACCAGAAATCTCCACGGTTGATCTTCACGGTTGATTTTCAAGGCTTCCAACACTCTTTCGCTCTCTTCCTCCTTATAAAAATCCAAATCTTACCTGGTTAATTTGGTTACAAGATTTTTTTATCATTTATATCTTTCATATTAAAGAAAAAATTACATAGATATATTATTTTAAAACTCATAATCTAGATCTCATTTCTAAAAGGTCTCATTAAGCATTCTAGATCTAGCTTAGGGAAATCATCTGTTTTGCATGGAAAATTAAAGAAAAACCATAGGTTGTATGCATTAGATTTCTGTTTCTATTTTAAAATATTAAATCCAGCAATCAGTGAATATCTCATTGGATTCCCAAACAGCAAGCCAATATCCCAAGGAAAGGTTTCCTTGGTTCCTTTTTCACCGTTTTAGCTAGTTTTAACTCGGTTTTGTTTGGTTTAAAGTAGGATGACCCAAATGTACTTTCAAAGTGATTTTGGGAATATTTAATTCTAACATCCTTTCTATATTTTAGCATGCATAACAGAAATAAGAGAAGCTTCTATTCAAAATTGGCTTTGGGATCGTTCAAATCCCCTTAGGGGGCTCCCCTTTGACTGTAAATTTTAAATTTTGGGAAAGTTGTAAGATATTTGCTTCATCCTATGTAATAAAAAAGAGGATTTAGATCATTTTACTTATATTGTAACAACATATAATAAATTTTTTCTCCGAATAGGCTCTTTTGAGCCCATTCCTCATCCCCCCTTGGGGGATTCACGCCATTTTTGTTATTTTTCGCATTGTCTTATTTCTTTTTGCTTTAGATTACTTTCATTCATGTAGAACAACATGATTTTATTAATTTATCATATATTCCACATTTCAGTATCAAAGTAACTTGAATACTTACCCCACGACTTCCCGATTGACCCGCAAGGGGAAAGAGATGCATGGTAGGAATAATTAAAAAACTTGTGATTTATTTCTGCTTGATGCTTATCATTAATTTCTGTAAGTAATTTTTCTAAAATCAACCCCCTCCTCGATTCCCCAATTGAGGTCCACTTGGACCGAAAGAGGTTCCTAGAGGGTTTTTCTTTCTAAGAAAACAAATCCTTTAAAACTCACTAAAATTGACAAGACTCCGATGTGTATGCTCTGTACTTGGCTGCGGCTCATCCGATTAGTCAAGATGACTATTGGGATTTTTGTGGATATCTTATTAAAAATCCTATCTATGCTATATCCAGCAAGGGGAGTGTCTAACTAGAAATTTGTGGAAGTCCAATCTACCATACTTCCATAGAGGGAAGCATGGATCTGGAGACCTGAGAAAATCCTACTATAGAAGAGCAACATTCAAAACTCTTATATGGTCATTCAGAGTCATATCATGCAGAGCCACACAAAGGTATCAATAATGAAGACATTGAGAAGAAGTGTTGTGACAAGATAGATATGATGTAGTCAGTAGAATATCAGTCTCAACTATCATCTTCACATATAGACTTTCCTTATGATTTGGAGCCGCTTGGGGCTTATCCAATGAGTTATCATCCAGTAAGCCTTGATGATCAATATGATGGTGTATTTAATTTGCCTCATCATTCCAATTTGTATACCAACCCTATCCAATTATGGATAGAAGCAGCCTATGCGAGAACCTACCGGTTTGGGAAGAAGTTTGAGGACATTATTCATGCCTATGATTTCCCATCCATCCCGCCCATTCTGGATCATCACGTATGTTTGCATTTTATGAATAAAGTATCCTTACTTTGGCTGGTAACCAAAGACAAGGAAATTTCTTTTTATGCTAATAAAATGCTTAGGTGGTTACATTGGATTTTTTTATTACACTTAACCCTTTTTATACGCTTAGAGTATGAAAATAAGTTCCTTGAAAAAGAGCATTTACTTTCTGCATTTTTTTTAGTACTTAGCTATAATAAAATTGTTTTTCATTAGTTAGTTACATTTATTTTGTTTAAATAAATCAGCTTAATGGTTCATTTGGTTTTTATATAAATCTTGTGCTACTAAGGTTTTCTTGTCAGGTTGAGATTTTTTTACAAGGTGTATAAACCAGAGATTCTGGTGTTCTCGTATCCTCTCCTTGGCATATGACCAGATCAAGAACACGTCCCACAGTTGGAGCCAGATGTTACCACCTAAGTTGTACTTAGTGGCTTTTTATCAAGTGAGCCTGGTGAACCGGACAAAGATGATTTGTTCGAACTTCAAAAGACCTTCGGAAGTGCTTGTTGTACTATATCACATGTTCATACCCCTTGTTGGAGTTGTAATAAAATGTTCTAGAATGATAGTGTCTGTAAAAGACTCAGTCTCTTAGACTTTATTTGTCAATCCTATCATCCCAGGGTGTTTTTTCTCTTGGTTATTATTGGTTGTTGAATAAACAATTGATCATTTCTGAGTTTTTCGCTCAATACCTCAAAAGTTGGGGTGGTTGGATTGGAATTTAGGTCTATTGAGGTTATTAGAGTCTATGTTTCAATGTATAAACATGATAGGCAATATTGTTGAGTCATATGAACATGTCTAAGTCCCCCTATGTTTTATTTTTTTTAATTTTTTAAGTTTTTTTTAAGTTTTAATTTTTCCAAAACTTAGGCTATTTTTTAATAGTTTAAATGGAAAAAATGGTCTTGTAATAAAAGTGGGCTCAAAAGTCAGTTTCAGTCATGGGGGTGCTCATTTTCAAGGTAAGAGCACCATGTAAACCCATAGACCCACTTTTTCTAAGTTATGAGTGATTTGTCCATCACTCAGGTCAAAAATCCCTAAAAATCAAATATTGATTATTTAATTAATAAATAAATTCAATAATGGAAAAAACCTCAAATCCTAAATCATTGGGATTTGCTCTGATTTGACTGAAATTAGTCTCATCGGCTTGGGATTGACTGGATCTGACCATTCCTTAATAGAAGGAGCTGATCTGGACTGAATAGAGGGTACATTAATGCATGCAATCTTGGGAATTACTCCCAACCTCTCTCCTCCACACGTGTGGGCTCATCTGGATGAGTTTCGGTGGATGCTTCAGTCAGCAGGTTGAGGTGTCAGTTATATAAGATCTTTGATTGATAGTTGCACTCAGTGAGACTCAGATCAGACTCAGATAAGGCTTAGATTCACTCCACATGCAGCTGCAGTCTCTCTCTCCTTGGTATTTGCGCTCCCCCGGGATAGATCTCCTGTTTTTGCTATAAATAAAGCACAGATTACCTCTTCCAAGCTAGTTAGAACTGGGATTGAGGTGTTGTTGCAATTGTACTATTGTTATTGTTCATTTGAAATAAAGAGAATATTTGGAGGCAATATGGTTCCATGTTATTGTGTGTGTGGATGAGCATTGCCATGTTTTACTGAGGTAACATGTATCTATGTTCATAATTTGCTGATTTTTTGTGGATTCATTGCAAAAGATTGATAATAAGTTTACTATGATATTAATAGGAAAAGATTTTATTAATAATTTTATTGGCCATCTCTTTCCTTTTGATGCATGTTTATAGATGTAGATTCAACATGTTTTATAAGTTTATATGCATGCTATTCTGAAATCTCTATTTAGGTATTAACCGAATCTCACAAGCATTTTGGAAAGTCTTTGGATTCAGTTGCAGGTTCCTAGCTTGGAGAGGGTACTGATCTATTTTTCTTCCTCAATTTCTCCAAAACTTTCTCAAAGGCATAGTCCCTCGATATTCCACCGGAAAGCTCCACGGTTGATCTTCAAGGCTTCCAACACTCTTTTTCTCTCTTCCTCTTTATAAAAATCCAAATATTACTTGGTTAATTTGGTTACAAGATTTGTTATCATTTGTATATGTCATATTAAATTAACAATTACATAGATCTACTATTTCAAATCTCATAATCTAGATCTCATTTCTAAAAGCTCTCATTAAGCATTCTAGATCTAATTCAGGGAAATCGTCCGTTTTGCATGGCAATTTAAAGAAAATCCATAGGTTGCATGTATTAGATTTATGTTTCTATTTTAAAAAGATTAAATCCATCAATAAGTTCATATCTCATTGGCTTCCCAAATTGCAAGCCAATATCCCAATGAAAGCTTGCTTTCCTTGGTTCCTTTTTCACCATTTTAGCTAGTTTTAACTCAGTTTTGTTTGGTTTAAAGTAGGCTGACCCAAAGGTAATTTCAAAGTGATTTTGGGAATATTTCATTCTAACATTCTCACTTTATTTTATTAGTAATAGAATAAATAAGAGAATCTGCTGTTCGAAAGTGGCTTTGGGATCGTTCAAATCCCCCCAATGGGCTCCCCTTTGACTGTAAATTTTAAATTTTGGGAAAGCTGGAAGATATTGGTTTCATCCTATATAATAACAAAGAGGATTAAGATCATTTTACTTATATTGTAACAACATATAATAATAAAAAAATTCTGAATAGGCTTTTTCGAGCCCATTCCCCATCCCCCCTAGGGGGATTCGCGCCATTTTTGTTATTTTTCGCATTGTCTAATATATGTTCACTTTAGATTAGTTTCATTCATGCAAAACAACATGTTTTTATTACTTTATCATGTATTCCACATTTCACTATTAAATTAACTTGAATACTTACCCGACGACTTCCCGATTGACCCGCAAGGGGAAAGAGATGCATGGTAGGAATAATTAGAAAACTTGTGATTTGTTTCTAATTGATGCTTATAATTAATTTCTATAAGTAATTGTTCTAAAATAAACCCTCTCCTTGATTCCCCGATTGAGATCCACTTGGATCGAAAGAGGTTCCTAGAGGGTTTTTCTTTCTAAGAAGACATATCCTTTAAAACTCACTAAAATTGATAAGACTCCAATGTGTATTCTTTGTAATTGGATGTGGTTCATATGATCAGTCAAGCTGCATCAAAAGAAACATTAGTGACTAGTTTAATTAGTCTTCACCTTCCCCAATCAACCACCATCAGGAGAAAATCCAACGCCTCGATCAAACCATAAGCGGTGGCAAAATACCCAAAGGAAGAGGGAACTCCTGAAAAGTGACCTCGAGGTGCTGAGATCTATTACACCTTTGGGTGCATTATGAACAACAGTATCAAAGACTCCATTCATCCCACATATTCCTTGTAGGTAGCTGTGAAGGTTTAGTTTTGGACATACTCCAAGTACTCTCGGGTATATCTGGAGTCCCCCCCTCACCTACTTTTAATCAACTCATATTTCACATTAACTTAAAATGTGCCAAGAGGAAATCACAAAAAATTCACTCCAAGAACATGCAAGTACATTGATTATTTTATGACTCCATTTTAAGGCGCTGGCTATTTTCTTTCTATATATATATATATATATATTGTGTCTTAGCATTGTGCTTTCATGCGCTCATTTTTTATCTTGTCATCTATGTTGTTTATGGTTAAATTTCAAACTCCTAAGTAACTCATTCAGTTTAGAATCACTATACTAAATAATTTTTCCTTGGTAACTCAATAGGTTCTACCTGACTTGGCTCCATCAGGAGTTGAGCCTAAACGGAGGAGTCAAGAACAAGGTGACAGCCTTGACTCGAGACTTGCCCCTAAGGACACACTGAGCGGCTTGAACATTTCTGCCATGTTCTCCCTAGGTGTGTGAAAGGCGGCAACAATTTCTATTCAAAAATTTGTGGAAGTCCAATCTATGATACGTCCATAGAGGGGATCATGGATCTGTATACCTAGGAAAATATTAGTATGGAAGAGGAGCATTCAAAATTTTCACATGATCATTCAGAGTCATATCATGCAGAGCCACACAAAGTTAACAGTAGTGAATACATTAAGAAGTAGTGTTGTGAAAAGTTAGATGTGATGTAGTTAGTGGAAGATCAGTCTCAACCATCTTCTTCGCATGTAGAGGTTCCTTGTGATTTGGAGCAGATTGGGGCTTATGCAATGAGTTATCATTTGATAATCCCCGATGATCAGCATGATGATGTAGTCAATCTACCTCATCTTGCCGATACGTATATCAGTCCTATCCAGTCATGGATAGAAGCGGCCAGTGCGAGCACATACCAGTTTGGGGAGAATTTTAATGACATTATTCATGCCTATGATTTCTCATCCATCCCACCCATTCTGAATCATTACACAGGTTTTCATTTTCTGAATAAAGTATCCTTACTTTGGCCCGTAACCAAAGGCAAGGAAATTTTTTTTATGTTAATAAAATGCTTAGGTGGTTACATTGGATTTTTATTACACCTAACCTTTTTTATATCATGCTTAGAGTAGGAAAATAAGCTCCTTAAAAGAGATCATTTACTTTCTGCATTTCCGTTTTGTACTTATCTATAATAAAACTTTTCTTTCATTAATTAGCTACATTTTTTTTGTTTAAATAAATCAGCTTAATGGTTCATTTGGATTTTATATAAAGCTTATTCTACTGAGGTTTTCTTATCAAGTTGAGATGTTTTTACAGGGTATATAACCTAGAGATTTTGGAGTTCTCACATCCTCTTCTTTGATAATAAGATTAGTCAGAGAATGTATCCCTAGTTGGAGCTAGATGTTACCACCTAAGTTGTACTTAGTCGGTGTTATCAAGTGAGCCTAGTGAACTAGAGAAACATGATTTGTTCAGACTTCGAAGACCTTCAGACTTGCTTATGGGAAGTGCTTTTTTTTATCTACCACATGTTCATACCCCCTCGGGGGAGTTGTAATAAAATGTTCTAGCATGGTAGTGTATGTAAAATACTTGGTATCCTGGACTCATTTTTAATTCTGATCAACCAATAGTGCTTTTTTCCCTTGGTTATTATTGGTTGTTGAATAAACAACTGATAATTTCTGAGTTTTTCACTCAATACCTCCAAAGTTGGGGTGGTCGGCTTGACATTTAGGCCTATTGAGGTTATTAGAGTCTGTGTGTCAATGTATAAACATGCTAGGAATTATGGTCGAGTCATATGAACATGTGCTAAGTCCCCCTAGGTTTCATTTTTTTTTCAATTTTAAATTTTAAATTTTCCACAAAACTTAGGCTATTTTTTAATAGTCTAAATGGAAAAATTGGTCTTATAATTAAAGTGGGGTTAAAAGTCAATTTCATTCATAGGATGCTCATTCTCTAAATCAAAGCACTCGGTAAACCCATAAACACACTTTTCCTAAGTTTAGAGTGAATTTTCCATCACTCAGGTAAGAAAATCTGAAAAAATCAAATATTAATTAATTTAATTAAAACTTAATTAAATAATGGAGCAAATCCAATTTCCCAAATCAATGGGATTTGATCCGATTTGATTTAAATCAGTCTCATCAACTTCATATTGACTAGGAGTTATCATTCCTTGACCGAAGGCATTGATTGGGGCTGAACAGGAACTTAACTGGCTCACACAGGTTTGACGGTTGCACCCTCTTTCTCTCTCCTCCACATGTGTGGATAAATTTGGCAGTTGTTTGATGGGTGGGTAAATTCACTAAGAGAGGTGTCAATCTAATTTGCAGTTCTATTCCAGTTAGACTTAGTTCATCATCATATCAGGCTCAGCTTGACTCTCCATCAACTGCAGTCTCTCCTTCAGTCAGGCATGCACCCCTCTTGGTTAGTCTGGCTATAAATTGAAGCTGCCATTCCCTTCTTGAAGCTAGTTCGAGTTGGAGAGAATAGTATTTCTATTTTAATGCTGTTGTAATCTTTTCATTGTTAGAATAAAAAATATTTGGAGGCTAAATGTTATAATGCTCTCATGTTTGTGGAATAAGCATTTTCTTGCGGCTATTGATGTTGCCGGTTTTTTTCTCAATTTGTGCATCTGAACCTTGTCTGTCTTGAATGATTCAGCTGAATCAATAGGAGTGTAGTTGAGAAAGTACGATTACTTGATTTTTTGTATCTCATAGCATATGTGTTTGAAGATCTAGATTATGCATGTTTAATAAGCTTATTTGCATGTAATTCTTGTCTCTTTTTCACATATATATATCCAGATATCATAAGGTTTTGTGCAAGGTTGTGTGTTCATATTTTAGGTGGAAAGAATTGGATGATTTGTGGATCTAGTTTGACTCCATTGTACATCCAACATTTTTTGTTAAGGCATTTCCCCTCTTCATTCCACTAACAAGTTTCCATTGCAGATCTATCCAGCAATAGGCCTTTCCCCTTCTCTTCCTCCATTTTACTAAAATCAATCTTCCAGTTAATTGTTCGTCCTCTTATGATCATATCTATTTCTAAAAATTTATTATACATTGTTAGATCTACTTCCTAAGATTCTTGTTGCTTAGATCTGAAATTTCATAAAGAATATCATATTTTAAAGATAGATCTAGGTGAAGAAATTCCTTTTTGCAAGTAGCTAAATTGTAGATCTAAAGCTTGCTCATAAGGTAGTTTCTTTCTTCGTTCTTTAAATATTTAAATTTTGCAAGAAAGTGCACTTCATATTGGATTCCCAAAAAGAAAGCCTAGATCCCAAGGAAATCTTGCTTTCTTTAGTTCCCTTTTGCAAAACTAAATTGTTCCTTTTTAACAATTTTTAACTTAGTCTTTTTTCGGTAATTAGTGTGGTGACCCAAAGAAATTCTAAAATATTTTTGGGAAAATTTTATTTTAATAGCTTGCTTTTTTTTATCAGGTTTGATAAAAAGGAGAAGGAGACTCTGCCCATTTTTTGACTCTTGGGCGAACCGGAGCTTCCCAGAGGCTTCCTCCACCGCTGTGCTTTCTTTTAGGCTTGGTGTAAGCTTGTTGTAAGCCTTTGGATCCCAGATAAAAATGACCAAAGTGAAATTAGTTTTCTGATATTGTAACCTTTAATAATAAATAATCACTTCGAGTAGGCTCTTTCGATCCCACTCCCCGTCTACCGAGGGGGGGATTCGCGTCCATTTCACCTTTTTGCATTTTTTCCCATTTTTTTCTCTAGCTTAGTCTTGTTGTTCAAGATTGTATAATTTTTTGAAATCAAATTAATACTAATACTTGCCCCATGAATTCCCGATTGAACTAGAAGGTGAAAGAGGATCATGGTAGGATTAATTAGAAATCCTGTGGTGTGTGTTTTTGCTTCTATTTTCATTGTTACTTTTCACAAGCAAGCAGTAAAATTCACCCCTCCTTTATTTCTCGATTGAGGTCCAATTGGACCAAAAGAGATTCATGGAGGGTCTTTTTTATAACAAGAATGCGCTCTTAAAATTTACAAGATTATGGTGTGTATGCTTTGCACTTGGCTATGGTTCGTCTGATCAGTCAAGATGCATCAAAAGCAGCACGAGTGACTAGAATAATTAGGATTCACTTTCCCAATTAACCACTGCAGGAAAAAATCCAATGCCTTGATTAAACCGTAAATAGTGGAAAAATACCTAAAGGAAGTGGGAACTATTGGACAGTGACCTCAAGGTGCCTATCTCTGTTACATGCTAGCAGGTGTATTATGAACATAGTCTCAGAGACTCCATCCAGCCCACAAATTCCTTGCGAGTAGCCATAGAGGTTGTTACTTTTGGAGTCCCCCAGCCTAGTTTAATCTAGTCATATTTTCACATTAATTTAAAATGTACCAAGATACAATTGCACAACATTCACTCCAGCACTTACAAGCACTCTTAATTATTTTCGACTCCATTTAAAGGCACTGGTAAAGTATTTATTTATTTCAATCTACATGTGAGTGGGTGTCATATCGTGCTTATTTGTGATTGTCTCATCATGCTATCTGTTGTTTACAATTGTTAAATCAAAACTCCTAAAAAACTTACTCATTTAATACCATCATCATTTAAGTAACCAGCCTTAGTAACTTGTATGGTCTACCCCCCTTGGATTCATTAGGATTTTGACTAAATGTAGGAGTCAAGAACAAGGTGATATCCTTGACTCGAGACTTTCCCCCAAGGACACATCGAGTGGCCTGAATATTTTTGCCACGTTCGCCCCCAAGTGTGTGATAGGCAGCAACACCATTTTCATAGCCAATATCTTTGATACGATTAAAAAAAATCTGTTGTTGATGGTTTTAATCACATAGGAACGGTTGTCTCAAACAACATAATATTTCTTATTTAGCCTTGGAGCAAGGTTCTTGTCATTGTACTTAACTATAAAGTACCGCGACAGGTCAGAACCCTTCATGGGAAACTCGGCAATCCTCGAAATGAGCTCAATCATGACCGAAAACTTGGTATCCATCTAGAGATACCCTCCATGGAAACATGTAAGAAATTGTTTCACACATGCGTTCACCTCCACCGAACACCCAAAATGTGGCCTATGCATGAGGCCTAGAAAACCGGATCAGTGCAGTCCCATATCCCACTGCTTTGTTCTACAAAGAACCAAACCTCCAACACCCTACTCCTACTACTCATATGGTTCTGTCGTATATACTAGGTATGCTAGTAGATTGTGGCCGCTATAAGCCATCTTCGTCAAGAATGGCACAATGTTCACTATGACGTGCACTCCTGTAGGAATCACTGACATATTTATTGGATAATAGTGCTTCTTGGACAAATTTACTTGTGGTGTATCTGTCTTCCATGGTGGTACATACTCAGGGATGTTAGTGATAGTTTCCTCTCTTCTAGCCGTGGAATCCTCTCGTCTTGTCGTCGAGGGCTTGTCCCGTGTTTCTGCTTCGAATTTGGCCCTGTCAGAACTCCATGTGGTCCTCTTCTTCATTGTTGGAGACTTGGGGCGATGTGTCCCCTCTTCTTCTTAGTAATTTCCGATGATTTCCCCTAAATACTGGGAACTTCTTCCTGGATTGGTGTCATCATCGGTGGAGAATGATGGATACTATCGCTCGAAATGATCTGAGTCATTGCTACAAATCTGCTACTGACTCACACTCTCTTTTTTATTCTTCTTCTAATCACAATCACACTTCTAAGTTCAATAATCATAATGGTTCATCCAACTCACTCCCTGTCAATTCTTATAAGCTTAAAATCACTTGTGCAAATGATTTTGAACATCATGGAAAAATATTCCAACGATCAATTGAATCTGCCGCTGATCTTGCAAATCTAATGGTCTAATTCCTCATAAACGTGCGTCTATTCCAATTGCGTCATCACTCTCCTGGTTTAACTACTTCATTTATTTCCCAATTTGACCATATCGCACCTTGTGTGATGTCACCAATATTCCCTCTTGGTGCGACTTACGCAACTGTTCTTCTCGTGTGACCTTCCTTTCTACAATGACCTCCTCTGCATCATATCTTACACATTTTTATTCTTCTCGCATGACACTTTAGGCTGGGTGCCACATGTTGGAATATATTAAAGCCACTCGTAACTTAGGATAAAATATTTAATCAGGATAAAATATTTAATCATTATTTTATTAAATTCCTACCCACTAGCTAATTAGTTGGCATCCACTTGCAACTTAAAGTCAACACATGCCATCTATACCCCATGAATGATTTATTTCTGATTCTGGGTTTATATTGACCACTTATGGACTCCCATAATTAGTAACTACGATTTCCTACAGATTCTGGCTTATTATGCTTTTATCCTGCTTTTCTGTGGATAAGGTAAAGCTAGTTAACTAGGAAACTGGTATATTTTGTTTCCAACCCATCCTTCATGAATTTCTCTCCATATTCTAGGATTAGCATTTTTTTCCATCACTCTTGAAAATTCACTCATTCTTTTTCTAATTCTTGAGGTCCTTGAGTAAATTGGGATGTGCTTTATCCACCTATGGGGGTTTATCATATTTGGTAAGTCAAAATTTCTGAGCTTTATGAGTTATCTCCATAAAAATCGATTTTTCTATGAGGGATGTACTATTTATGTACACTATATTCAACATTAATCAATGGAAGGATACACTCCAATATTCATCTCTTCATTCATGTGATTCAGTCTCTTCTCTTCTCTCTATTTTTCCTATGTATACTTGTTAGAATTTATCTTAGTAGAAAGATTTGTTTCCTATGATTCTTCTTAGTATATTTTCTCATAGAATTGGAGCTATTATTTCTACATGGCATCAAAGTGCAATTTTTGATCATGCTCTACATAATTGAGGATCATATCCAGTCTCCTATCCCTCTCTGAAGAAGAGCTTGTCTAGCTTACAAGATTTTCTCCTAGTTTTGTTTTGCAGGTTGCAGGGAGTTTCTTCTTGAGTGCATCAACTAAGAAATATGGATTCTTACTCAGCTATAATTATTACTACCTTCAAATACGATGAATGGTAATCCAAAATTGGCATTCTATTGCACATTAAAGGATTATACAGAGTTACTCTAGCTTTGGAGAATGAGCCCAATGCTGTGATTGAGAAATCTAAGTGGAATAATAGGTTGGATGAAGCCTATGGATTGCTTTGTCTCTATATTTATCCTAATATAATATTTAATGTATTTTTTTTAACCACTCCAAGCCAAGTGTGGACCCAATTGGAGTCTCTCTTTGGAGTTCAAGATGTGCCAATAGCGCATCAATTGGAGATTGAGTTATTCTCACAGAGTCTAAGCAATTTCGATTCTATTGAGGGTTTCTTCACCAAATTCAAGTCACTTGTTTTAATGCTCAAAAAATTTGGGATTGAGAAGGAAGATGATAAATTAATCCTTTCCATTCTTTCTAAATTGGGTGCTAATTACTCAGTTTTTGTGTCTACTTTTCATGCTACTAGGCTTGTTGTTCCTAAGTGGAAAATGCCTTCTGTGTACCTTCCTTGATTCACTAAAAAATGATCAAGATAAATTGATCTAGATGGGTGTTCTGAGATATTCCATGGTCAAGGATCATGCTCTCATTTTTCAAGGAAGCAAGAATATAAAATCCAAAGAAAATCAAATTGTGAAAGAGAAAAAGCCAAAGCCAAAAATTGAAGATGAAGATTCGAAGCCTACTTATGAAGATTTAATGAAGAAAGTTAAGAAGAAAGGGAGCACATACAAGTGTTCTTATTGCAGAAATAGATTTAATTTAGAGAATAAGTGTTTCAATAATAACATGGACATCATGTCTCATCTTCTTTATAAGCACAAGATCGAAGTTCCATATGAGCTATAGAAGCCTGTTGATTCCTCATAACACTGTCACAGTGTGCAGTTCCAAGGTGATATAAATTATTCTTTGAGTGCCATATTTAAATCCTTTTATTATGTATCTAATATATATTTATTCTCTGATATATCATAATCATAAATATAATATCCTTTCTTTGATAATCCTCCTATCAGTTTACTAGATTCATCTCCAAAAAAGTGTGATTTTTCACTAGATCCTGAATTCTCTTTGAGCAACTCTTCCTCATTGCATAATTCTGATTTAGAAGAATGTTTGAAAGCTGATATGAATGTCATGAAAAAAATCATACCACCATCCATAACATCTACCATACCTCTGAATAATCCTAAGACTATACAAATCCCAAGTTCACTAGTTGATTCCTCATTCGTCTCTTATGCAGTGATACTTATTTTACATGGCTTGAATTATTTCCTATGTTTCAGTGGTTGGTTATACATGACCTTAGTCATCTTCATAATGATATTAAACATGTTTGGATCTATTCAAAACACATATGGTTCAGATCTCAAAGCCATTCATCATTCATATTTTTACACTTATCAGTTTTCCCCAGTTGCTCATAGTTTTCCTAGTCTAGCCCTATATCCTCATGTAGTCTTTGAAGCCTTTGTATTTTCTGTTCCATATTCTAATGTATTTGATATATAAGATTTTTATCATCCTCATATCATATCTAGGAAGGTGATACATTAGATTGGAAGATTGACATGTGATTCACATCACAATTTTGAAGCTATTCAAGGAATTGAGTGTGTGATAAATTGTCTTAATTTTTGTACTCTTTGGGAAGGAGTATGCAAAAATATATTTTCCATTTCATATTGTGTTTGCAGATTAGAGTCTGAACGTATCAAGAAGAATCCATATAATTCTCCTACTTCATCAGTTAATGAAATACCAGGAGTGTCACATACCCCAATTTCAAAAACATTTTATGTTTAAGAAAACATTATATTTTAATTTTATTGTAAAGTTTATGACTATCTACCAAGTGGGGTCAACGATAACTGTAATTAATCATGTTAAATATTTTATTATTTAATAAATAAAAGATGAGAAAAATAGCCTGAGAAGGCTATTGAATGAGTGTCCACTGACCCACTAGGAGGAATAGACTGGGGTGAGAGAAAACTGACACATGGAAGCATCCTCAATCACTTCTAGTTGTTGCAGGGGGAAACTTTTCTAATTTTTTGGTCATGTTCACCAAGAAAGTTGAACAGAGAAAGTGGCTCATTAATTGAAAAATTGACCAAAATACCTAGGCATGCATATATCTATCCATCAAAATCACCAGGAGGTTGTTCAATTTCTTACACTGTGAAATTTATGAAGTTGAGAAAGGAGAAAAATAGATTCAATGAGGGGAAAGTTAGAAGTGGATTGAGTGCTTAAGACTGCATTCAGAACTAGTGCAACCACATCTCTAAGTTCTATACTATTGAGGACATAAGTACTGCTATTAAGTATTATTGTTGAGTTGCAGGGCTATTGAATCCTATTCCTTCACACAGTGCATTCATCCTGGTGGATCAATGGACAGGATCGGGGGTCCTAAGACAAGCATTTGATCTGTCTTCAGAAAAAGGTTGGGTGGAATGGGCTCCTTGGGATGTTTGTCTCTTCTACAAATTACCAGGTTCCATTGTCTTATCTTATTTATTTTTCTCAAGTAAATTACTGGAATGAAAGTAGTCATGTTTAGTTTTTCTATTAGTACTTAGATATTTTGAATCTGTTAGTAGAATGATTAGGTCTGCATTTATTTAGGAAAGTTTACTAGTATATGATTTTTTAAATAAATGAACCTAGAATTAGAAATGATTGATTTATGAGTAAAATTCCTTTCTGCATTTTTCCATTCATCTTATGATAACGTACTCTAGTGCAGAAGGATTGTTTAGCTGTAGATAGGAATGATTATACATGGATAAAATGATCTGAACTGTTATCAAATTGAAGAGTTTATGTAGAAATGAATCAACAATATTTTCTTACAATAAGTTACCAGCAATATCTTTGAGTAACTGTTTTAACTTTGGAAGCTTTTTATTGTCATTTTTCAGCTATTTTACGATAATAATTCCATTCTAGGACTTAAATTTTCATACAAACCTATAAGGATATTACATAGAGTTCATTATAGTAATTTTTTGTCACACAGTCATTAAACCATGTGTAGTATAATATAATAATAATTACTGTAATACAATCTATTTCTTTACACTCAGTAAAGAGAATCCATTCATTTTAATACCTAAATTATAAACAAGTATTCTAGTTATATTATAATAAATAATACACAGTTAAACCTCCAACTATTTTTTTAAAATCATCTAACACTGTAAGTTCATGATGAACAGCCAATAGACTGAAAAATGGTTAAAATTATAACACCTATGGTATTATAGTACATAATTAGTAAAAAAAACTGTAAATATTCATTATAAGTTTAATATTATTATTAATATTTGTAAACTGTTCTTCTAAACCCTTATCTCTAATACATTCAGTTATATCCTTTTACATAACAAGAAGTTACCTAAATTCATTTAAAACCAAACCCTAGGTTAACCCCCTTACGGTACAGATTGCACAAATAGAATCGGAATAACTAATTTGCTAATGGATTAAACCAGTTTACAACCATAGAAGAAATACAACCATTTGTTTCATAACAGAAAACTAATTACCAAGCTTAATGCACTATGCAACCGAATTTACAAAAAGAAGACAAATTCTAACAACTATTTACTTTTGGCCCGTAAGCTCTGCCTTTTAGAAACAAAATAATTATAAACAGAGTCTTCAATTTTATAAAGAATTTAACCATTACAGTCGCCACATGGTTCAACTCTTAAAATCAAAATGCCTTAACAAATTTGAAGCCACAAAAGAGTTACAATGGCTGAGCAAGAGGACGAGAAAGCTTCCACATAACTTAATCACAGTATGCAAAACAATAATAGAAACCCTAGAATAGTAATATTTGTTTTACTCTAAATTGATATTACAATATTTGTAGCTCATATGTAAAACCCTACGGGTTATAACCAAGAATGACCATACAGCCTCCATCACTAATCCAAAACCAAACAACAAATTTTCCTTAAGTATTGTGAAACACCACAGTAAGAATCCACAAGAACCATCAGTATCACCGCAAATACAATAAACAAAGGGAACCCAAGGTTGGGACCGAGGCTTACCAAGCCTTTCTTTCTCACACCCTTTAGCTTCAAGAGAATGCCTTCAATCTTGAATTATAATTTCACCTACCATTAAAACAAGCATAGCTTAGAACTGTAAATATTTAGCTTGGTATAAATAAGTAAAAGAAAATAAAAATGCTTGGAGGAGTTTATATGATTCACCAGTTTTAGCATTAAGCCTATTAATTCCAAGGCCGAGCTTGAAGAACATGATAATGGTGAAGAACCCAAAAAGTAAGCCTGCTAATGCCATGACAACATGAGTGATCACTTTTTAAATGTTGAGCTTGAAGAACACTATAATGTAGAAGAACCCAAATAGTAATCCTACTAACGCCATGACAACAAGAGTGAATATTGTTTAAACATTGAGATAGAAGAAACAAAGATGGTGAAGAACTAGGGTTCAAGTCTGCTAACTCCACGGGAATCCAAAGAGTGACAATCATTGCAGAGACCCAAGGAGGAAGAGGGTTTGTCGGCCCACTCCCCTTTCCAAAAATAAACAACAAATGAAGTTGGGTGAATTTTTAGGGTAAAGCTTTGAATGCCGCTGCATAGGGTTTTTCACCCAAAACCCTTCTTTAAGTGAGCATCCACCATGTAGATTACACTATTGTTGAAATCTTTTTGTGCTTGATATAGTTTGGATCCTATAGTTTGTGTAAAAACAACGCCATTACTTTTGTTAACAATAAATAAGTAATTGTATGCATTGTCAAGTTCTAGCTAGGTTATAGTTATTATGGTATGCATTGGTTATATGACTCGGTTAGTTTCATTGAAATTGTAGTTAGTTTCTAGCTTCTATTTTTAATGATGTTAATCTTTTAGGCTTAGGTAAGTTTTAGGATTAGCATGGTAAAGTTCATAGTTATAAACATGGAGAATGTATTTAGGCTCCTATTACGTAAATCAACTAAAAACATCTTGGATAATTACATACCATAAATCATGTACCTAATTTATTTAAGAACAAATAATTACATTATCAACTTTAAATTGCTACCTATAAATAGAGTTTAAGGACCTTTCCTAACTTACTCGATTAGTCTTTCGAGCCTTAAATTTTTACATCGTAAACCTAAAAGTAATTTCTTACCTGTGATTCCTATACAAGCATCGGATCTGCATTATCTTTGAAAAAGCTAAGTAATCCTCGGGCTAACCTCAATCCCCCTTCAGTAAGAAAAGAAAATAAACATCAGAATCATACACATTCTTACAAACAAACCAATGATCCGAATTCAATAACTTGAAACTCTTTAACATTTGGATAAACATTTTATTCAAGGCTAAAAATCAATATAGATTGAATGAGGTTAGTGGCATGTGACTTACAAGTTAGTAAGTAAAATTATGTAGCCTTTTAGTTACAGTTAACCAAAGAGAATTAACTCCTAAGTTTTCTCTTGATGCCTTGTTTTGTAATCTATCTGTTAACTGGACTAAAGTTAATTATTAAACTAGCATTCAAGCTATGATTTAGCATTTAATATTACATAGATTTTTTTAAATTTTTGTGAATTTTTGGGGATGTTACATATGGTATTAGAGCACAAGTTCAGACACTAGGCCTGAAGTGGCTTAGCACACGCAAAAAAAAGTAAATAGAAAGTATGGTTTCTGATTTATGATTTTAAATGTTGTCGTACGAAATATTTTCTGAATTAGATTTGTAGGTGTGGAAGGACTCAAAGAGTATGCTGAAGAGAGGTCCTGGTTAAATGAACAAAATAATTCTGGAAAGGAATATTCTAAACAAGATATAAGTAATACCTCATCTAAATTACTACAAATAGTTAAGGATCTAAAAACTTAAATGGAGACCGTTAAAAAAGAAAATGAGAGAATCCTAAGAGCTCAGGAGGAGCTGAATCAAATACTGCTAGAAAAGTTTTATAATGAAGAAAAGGATAAAATGATAGAATCTGACACTATGTCCTATCAACATAAGAGTAAAAGGTCAAAATACTCTAAAATTGAAAGCATTTCTTCTTCTGAAATTAACGGTATTTCAGACAGAAAGAAACACCAGAATTCTAGTGACAGTAGCGAGATTAATTATTGCTCTAGAAAAAAAATACAAGCCTTATGAAGAGATTTATGGGGATTTCAAAAATATTAAACCACCAAATTCTAATGGCGAAAAAGAAAAAGGAGAAGAAGTCGAAGCATGGCTGTCTGGAATGAAAAAGTACTTTCAGATATATAATTATTCAAATCAGTTAAAAGCAAGGATGGAAACATATAACTTAACTGAAAAAGATGACATCTGGTGGCAGGACATAAAGCGAGTTAAGGGCATAAAAGAGAAGAATATAAACTGGAGTACTTTTAAAAAAGTACTTTAAAAATAAATTTCTGTCGGAGCAATATTACGAGGAACGAGCTAAAGAATTTTATGACTTAAGGTTGGGAATCATGAGTATGAAAGAGTTAAACAGTAGATTTTTAAGCTTACTGCGATATGTGCCTTATATTGTTGATGAAAAAACTAAGGTACAACAGTTTCTGAGCTATTTACCTTTTCATATTGAGGACATAATTGAATATGATAATCCCAAGACCCTTGAAGAGGCCATGCGAAAAGAAGATTTATGCTATGAGCAGAACCGAAGAAGGGAGAACATGCCAAACTAGAAAATAAAAAGGCCTAATAATAATTTTGAATCAAGGAAGAAAAATTTCACACCTAATCGGAATTTTGGGCAAAATAACTCATGCAATCTTCCTAACAAAAATTTTCAAGGAAATAATGTAAAAAGTAATTCACAGCAAAACCCTACGGTCACAAGAAATAAAGAATTTTCAAATAATCACAGTAATTATGTTAAAAATAATGAACGTAAGGAACCGATAAAATGTTGGGAATGCCAGAGACCTCACTATGCATCAACTTTTCTTAACAGGAGGAATACCTTCAACAACATTCATGCGATGCGGGAAGAAACAACGATTGGTGATTTAGCGAGAGGGATGCCTAGAATCAATGCAATGCTGGAAAACAAACAGGTTGAATATCAAACTTTCATGGTGGAAGTAGAAGGTATGCTAAACCATAAACCTATTTCTATTTTAATTGAACCAAGGGCTAGCATGACTTATGTCTCTCCTAGTTTCGTAGAGAAAAGTAAACTACCAGCAGAGAAATTTGCAAAGTCATGGTTGGTTCAATTAGCTACAGGAGAAAAAAGGAAAGTAATTGATTTTGAGAAAGATTGTACATTAATTATGAATCAGTTTGAAACTTTTGTAAAGCTTAATGTACTTCTGTTAGGATCCTATGATGTATTAATTGGAATGGATCAGTTGGAACAACATCGAGTAGTGCTAAATTGTTTTGATAAAAAATTTACCTATTTAAATAATGAAGGAGAAACGGTAACAGTAAAAGGAATCCCTGGGAAAAAAACAATTAGACATATTTCTGCCTTGCAACTAAAAAAATTTGTTTGGAAGGGATGTAAAGCTTTTGTTGTAACTATAACTAATGAAGAACACATTAATAAAGAATACAAACTAAAATTAGAAGATATACCAATTATGAGAGGTTATTCGGATTTATTTCTGGAGGAAATTCCCAGATTGCCTCTGAAAAGGGAGCTGGATTTCACTATTGAGCTGGTACCCGGTGCGGTGACTAACTCAAAAACTCCTTACTGGATGAACATCCTAGAGCTTAATGAAATAAAATTGCATTTAAAAGAACTGATAGATAAAAAGTATATAAGACCAAGTGTGTCTCCTTAGGGAGCACCGATCATTTTTGTTAAAAAGAAGGACTGTACTCTGCGCTTATGCATTGACTACCGTCATCCTAATAAGATGACAATAAAAAATAGATACCTATTCCCCCACAGAGATGATCTGTTCGATCAGTTGCACGTAGCAACAATATTTTCAAAAATTGAATTAAGATCCAGTTATCATTAAGTCCGGATTAAGGACGAGTATATTTTCAAGATGAATTTTAGGACCTGATATGGTCACTATGAGTTCGTTGTCATGCCATTTGGGCTAACTAATGCCCTGGAAATATTCACGTATTTAATGGACAACGTATTACATAAATATCTAGATAAGTTTGTAGTAGTTTTTATTGATGATATTTTAATATATTATAAGAATAAAGAAGAGCACGAAAAATATTTAAAAATCATTTTACAAGTGTTAAGGGATCATGAGCTATATGCCAAGTTCAGTAAATGTGACTTCTTCAAAGATAAAATACAATACTTGGGTCACGTAATAACTAAAGATGGCATCTCAGTTGACCTAGATAAGATAAAATCAATTAACGAATGGCCGGTCCCAAATGATGTGACTGATGTACGGTCATTCATGGGGATCACCGAGTATTATCAAAGGTTCATTGAGGGATTTTCAAGGATCACGAATCCCATAAATTCTCTATAGAATAAGGGGAATAAATTTGTATGGGATAAAAATGTGAAGAGAGTTTTAAGAAATTAAAAGAATTATTAACTACTGCACCGATTTTAAGAATTGTAGATCCTAACAAGGATTTTGTTGTATGCACTGATGCATGCAATGATGGCCTTGGCGGGGTCTTAACTCAAGAAGGACACGTAATGGCGTATGAGTCCACGAAACTTAAAATTCATGAGAAAAATTACACTACTTATGATCTAGAATTAGCTGTCGTGATACATGCATTAAAGATGTGGCACCATCATTGGATCAGGAGAAAATTTATTTTAATGATGGATAATGAGGGTTTAAAGTATCTGTTATAGCTGATTTTACCACACATGGTGAATCACACTTTTATGGCCTTCCCTGTCCCTCTGCAAACTCCTTAGACCCCATGGACCATTTTTGTTCCTTTGATGTTTCCAGGATCATCCCTAAAAACATGCAAAAATTGCCATATGTGACTTTTAAACCCTTTCTCGCGTATATACGTGGGTTTGACCCCTAAAATCGCATACATCGGGATGTGTGCAAAAGGCCAAATTCTTTTGGAGTTTTTTGTTGATGTGGATCCGACTCACTTGTCTCCTGGCCTTCCATATGCCTTGAGATCACTCAGATTCGACCTTTCATTACCCCATTGAAGAGATATATAAGGAACCCTTTGGATACATTGAAGGCATGGGGAATTGAGAGTAAGAAAACTATAGTCCATAGTTTCCAGATCTTATACTTGAGTCTGCATCCCTTTGTCCCTTGGAGAAATTTTGTGTTCTTCCCAAGCTTTCTCTTTGCTTATGAGCTTGCTATCGAGAGATGGAGGATTGAAGTGGTGGAGGCCCAAGTGGGGGACTAAGTTTCTCTGATTCACAGACGTGCTGACAGAGGTTGTCTCTATTGTAATCTTTGTTTTATATTAATAGAAATATATTTCCTATCCAATAATGTGTATTTGAATGAATATTTGATCCATGGATGATTTCAAATGCTTATATGTTATTGATTATATATGCTAGAGTAGGTCTAACACAATTATATATAGCATGCGTCTCTTGTTTATTGAATGTTGAGGAAACAATTTATCAATTCAAGCTGGAGTTGGAAAGTTCAATGTGGATCTACATCAACCGTCCGGAATAAGGTATGAATCGAGATCCTTTAGTGTTAGATATTTGGTTTCTCTTGCATATAGGAAAGGATTGATTTCTGGAGTCAAGTTGTATGTTGTGGTACCCCAAGCCATAGGAATTTCTCTCTGTAAGAGTATACTGAGTTGTTCAAAGAATTTTGTGGTGTATTTGCTTGGTCATACGAGAAAATGCCAGGTATCGACCCTCGCATTGTTGAGCATGAGATTAAAATTTATCCCAATGCTAAGCCTGTTCGTCAACGCTTGCGTGCGGTGAATCCTAGGAAAGCACCCATGATTAAGGTTGAGATAGAAAAGCTGTTGAATGTTGATTTTATCTATCCCATTCCCTTGAAAGAGTGGGTTTCAAACCCCATTCCAGTTGATAAGAAGTAGGGAACGATATGTATATGCAATGATTTCCGTGACTTGAATCGTGCCTATCCTAAGGATAATTTTCCCACACCATTTATTGATCAAATTTTGGATGAGTGTGCAAGAAGCGAGGTATTTTCTGTTGATGTATATGTAACTTCAGAATGTATTCTTATATGTATTATAACCCGATGTTTATTCCGGAATGTTTCTATTATGTATTTGAGTCATATTGTCTTACCCCGATGTTCCGATCAGGAGGATTATTAATGTAAACAAGTCTTGTCAAGTCATTAGGTAAGTCCCCACAGTTTTGGGGCACTTGGGTTATTATACACTAATTAAGGTGTAGGCTCGAGTAATTAATTATAAGTTAAGCCTACATGGTTGAGTGCACTTCAAGTCAACGGAAGAATATAAATAGAGAGTGAGAGTCTCTCTATTTATCACTTGTGAATTACATCACTTGCTCTCTCAAGTGTGGCGCACCTTTGGAGAAGGAAATACTTTGGCTTGACAGAAGACAGAAGGCTGCTGTTGTGTTGGGAGGTCATCTTACTGTTTTGGGATCACATCTTGTGGTGATACTATCTTAGAGGAAGTTGAGGGGTTTTCTCCATTTATGGTTTCCCCTCCTAAAATATTTGTGTCTCTTGTCTCTTGTGATGTGCTTATGTGATTGCTGTGCTTGTTATTCTCTTAGTGAAAAGATCTTATCATAATGCTAGCTTAAATATTGAAAAACTAACCTTTTCCTTTATGGACGGATTTTCTAGATACAATCAGATACAGATCAAACTTGAGGACCAACATAAGACTACCTTTATTTGTCCTTGGGGTACCTTTGCATATCGAAAGATGCCTTTCGACCTTAAAAAACGTCGGAGCCAATTTTCAACGGGCTAGTGACCTTGATCTTCCATGATCTCAAATCGATTATTGAAGTCTTTTTGGATGACCTTGCTGCTCATTCTCATCAGAGGATGCGTCATTCCTACCATTTGAGATTAGTGTTCGAAAGGTGCCACCATTATTTGGTCAGATTAAATCCTCATAAGTGCATCTTTTGCATGAAGTCTGGTCGCTTATTAGGGTTCATTGTCTCCAAAGAGGGTATAAGAGTCGACCCTTTGAAGGTTGAGGCAATACTTCAATTGTCTCCTCTGAGAAACATTAGACATCTTCAATGTTTGCAAGGCATGGCAAAATTCTTATATAGATTCATCATGAACTTTGCCAATTCGACTAGAGGCTTTATGCATCTTTTGAAGAAGGACACTACCTTTTGCTGGGATGAGCAAGCACAAGAGTCCTTTGATGTGCTTAAGCGAGCCTTAGCATCGGCCCTAGTGATTAGTCCACCTGATTATAGCCATGATTTTATTCTTTATGTGGCCTTGTCTATGGAAACTATTGGTATGGTTTTGGTTCAAGAGGATGAGGAGCTCTAAGATCATGTCACATATTATCTAAGCCAAAACCTTATAGATGTGGAAATCCATTATTCCCATGTGGAGAAGCTTGCCTTAGCTACCGTTCATGCGGTTCAAAGATTGAGACGCTATATTCTCCTTCACCAGACCTTGGTGGTAGGCCATGTCAATCCATTTCAGTTCGTCCTCACTAGAAGGATGATAGGGGGGAAGTATAATAAGTGGATTTTCATCTTGCAAGAATTCAATCTCGAGTTTTTTTCAAAAAAATCAAAGAAATAATTGATTTTTGCGGAACTTATATCTAATTTCTCGAGCAAAGAGGAGGAGGAGGCTTGTGAAGATACGTTTGTCAATGAGCACATTTTCCCGATCTCAACTTTGGATCCATGGTATGGGGATATTATCATATATTTACAAACATTGAAGGTCCCTACTCACCTTTCACGGGATGAACGACGACGATTACATCACGTATCCAAGAATTACCTCATAGTGGATAACACATTGTACTATTGTGGGTTAGATTCCATTTTACGTCATTGTTTAACTCATGAGGAGGCTGAGCTTGTGCTGAATGATTACCATGGAGGGGCGTGTGGTGGTCATTTATCTGGGTTTTCTACAACCCAAAAATATTGACAGCAGGCTATTTCTGGTCGTCGATCTTTAAAGATTGTGTTAATGCGGTCAAAAATTTCCACCATTGCCAAGTGTTTGCACGCAATATGCGCTCACATCCTGCCCCATTACATCCAATTATCACTGCCGGTCCCTTACTAAGTGGGGGCTTCATTTCATGGATTGCGACCCAGCTTCAGGTGCAGGGCATCATCATATTATTGTGCATGTTGATTACTTCACGAAATGGGTTGATGCTATGCCTACAGTTAAATCTGATAGTGAGACAGCCACACACTTCGTATTCAACCAGATTATTACTCGATTTGGTATTCCAAAAGAGCTTGTCACTAACCATGGTAGGCACTTTCAGAATCAGATGATGAAAGAGTTGGCATCACAGTTAGGGTATCAACAGGAGCATTCTTCTTCATATTACCCTCAAGCGAGTGGATAGGTTGAAGCAATGAAAAAATCACTCAAGTCTATTCTCCAACAAACTATCACACAAAGCAAGACCAATTGGCATATCATGTTATATCCTACTTTATGGGATTATAGGACCGCAGTTAAGACTACCACTGGTTTTTCTCCATATCGGCTTGTACATGGAGTGGAGTCTGTATTGCCGGTTGAGTGTGAAATCCCTTCTTTGAAGCTAGCCATAGAGATCTTACCAGAAACTTCCCCATTGGACGAATGTTTGGTCCATTTGGAGCAGCTTGATGAGTAGTATCGAGATGCTTTAGTGGCTCTAGAAGTGAATAAGCATCGCGTTAAGGTCCAGTATGATAAATTTGTCTATCCAAGGAAGTTTAGTGAAGGAGATTTGGTCCTTTTGTGGGACCAAGATAAAGAACCCTTGGGGGTAGGAAAATTCAACCCCATGTGGCATGGTCCTTATGTGGTTAAACATGTGTTAGGGAAGGGCGCTTATGAGCTAGTAGATTATGAGGGGACGGCCTTAATGGAGCCTAGAAATGGTATCTATCTTAAAAAGTACTATGCATGATTTTCAGCCAAGGCTGACTATTGTATATTATTGTACAACATTTTGCATAGTTAGGTTTTTGTTATGGTGATTAGGTTTGTTGATTAGCTTCAGTTTCTTATGGTAGATGTCAATGGAGTCTTCCATCTATATAGGATTCATGGATGGTGCAAGACGTCATACTCAACACCCAGCCTCTGTTGCTTGGGTGATTTATCCTCCTATGGGTTAGGTATTGTCTTTAGGAGGCGTATGTTTATAGCCCTCTTCAAACAATGTTGCTGAATATAGTGCCATTATAGAGCTTCTATGGGATGCCATTTCACATGGTGTTCTATCTCTTGAGGCACGCTTGATTTGGAGTTAGTAGTGTCATAGCTTAATGGATTGTATCATGTTAGAGATCCAACATTATTACGAAGATTCTTATGTGTGAGATTGTTAGAACGACAATTTGACAACATAACATACATACATGTTCCAAGAATTTATAATCAAGTTTCTGACTCATATGCTAACTATATGTTGGATTGGAATTTGTTTCATAGAAAATAAGCTCATCACAAACATACATTTTTACACAGGTAAATAAATAAACCAATCATCATAAAAGTTTTTTATTAAACATCCAAAATGTGATAATACATAGTGTCATAATACAAAAATGGGGCTTCTGAGCCACCAAAATATAAATACATGGTAGTAAAAAATGTATCACTCCCAGGTATCTAAGCCCGGGGAGGAGGATGGGGGTTCTAATCATGGAATGTCACCACGGCTCTAGCTAGCGGTCAAAACAACCACACCCATGCTCGTGGCACACCCACCACCTGATGCTGCATGGCCTCAGGAAGGTCCTCGACCTACACCATGGGTACCCTATGTGTCAGCCACACGAAGTTGGTATGAATGCTTTGGAGTGTTCGCTCCGCATCCACACCCATAATGTCATCTCCTCTTCCCCTTTGTCTATGACAAGGGAAGCCTTCAGTCTGTCGTGGTCCTACATATGCATACATATGAAAGGATGTCACTATGTGTTGTCACGCAAAAACATGTCTTTTTGATTCCATATATCAAAAAACACAAAAAAATTAATAACTCAAAAATCTTAAAAGGAGGGTTGGGATTCGTTACCAATGTCACCATATGCCGACCCTGGTGGTAGTGGCATTTTGGGATCTCCCTAAAAATCTATCCCCGCATAGCGGTAGTCATCAATGGAAACTATCTGTCGCCGCCACCATGGAAAGAAATCAGCTGGATAGGAGTTGGAAACCCTACCTCCACCAAGTCTCTGCATCGCATCTTCCCAATGACGTTGGGCTGGATCTCGAACACCGTGAAGAGGAACGTCAACTCTAGGACTCAATCCTAGAACATGCTCGAAGAAAAACATGCTCAGTATGATACTGAAACCAAAGTTTCGTACTCTTCCCATCTTGCACTCGCTGAGCTGGTGCTTCATGTTGCCCAATAGTGCAGTGCTCCAATCATAAACTGTGGGTCTCATACACTCCACTGCATAGAAAATCAGAGGTCATGAAGCCTGGTGGAGTGAGGCTAGCCTTGCTATCCTGCCCAGTGTCAGTAGTATGGCCTTTAGGCCTAGCACCTGTATGGAGTTAGTTGGGATCTGACTCCTGACCTTCTCTGTGTCTGGATAACAATACACTGCTATGTACTCATCTATGGTGAGTCCACGTATGGGCCCACGAGAATGTAGGTTCACCACCTCCCCCCGTCAGGACAATCCAGTAATAAAGTATATGTCCTCCACTTCTATGGTGAGGGATATCCCATTGATCTGGAAAGACTTTGAGTCAGGATCCCAATAGTCTACTAGCATATGCTACAGTCTTGGTTTGGACCTTAAGCCACCAAGACACCAAAACTTGTAGAGCCTGCATGCACTAAGATCTTGTTGTGCCATTAGCTCACCCTGTACTGCTTCTTCTACATCCCCATGCTCACGTTTCCTCCATTCTAGAACCATCCTGCACGTTTAATTCAAGTTTGGGTCATTAGAATTATTAGAAAACTTAAACGTGGCTGCATACATGACTGTTTGCTAAACAACTTCGTATGTACGCAACTTTGAGGCCTTATTCCATGTATATCCAGCCCTATACGTGGAAAAATACTCAATTTCTGCGTGGGCCGTGACACGTACTTTAGGGTGGCCTAGAAATCAAATTGGACCATGAAAAGTTGAAAAATTTACATGAAAATGAAAGAGCATGGCATGGGAAATTACCTGGAAAAAATGGTGTCGAATTCTGCCAGTTGGATCTCCTGGAATTCGCATTTGAAGTTTTGAGCTCAATTGGGTAAAAATTTCAAATGTTATATAATGTTTTGAATTTTTCAAATTTTAAAATTTTTACCTCCTTTTCTATAGTTTTGGACCGTTTCTGACCCTTTTGGACCATTTTTTACTAATATATGATGTAGGAGACCATTTTGAGCGTCATTTCGACCATTGTTTTGACCCGTTCGTGTTGATTTAAGGTATCATGTTTAAACTAGGATATAGGTTAGGTTTCACCTCCATTTTCATTTTGCATGACCTTATGACCATTTCATTATAACCGTAGGTACGAACCCATTCTATCTTGTCACAGAACCTTCTTTTTGTTTTAGAAGTGGCATGATTAGAATGGTAGAGCTTGAACTTACATGGGTACCCTAGTTAGCTCCTTATTTTCATTTGGTGCCCATGTCGATAGTTTTGTCTTTTAGGGTGTGGGAGTCCGTTGTATAGTATTTCCATGACATTTTTCAAGAGCCTGATACTCCTATTGATATTTTGCTGGCCTTTTTTCCCTTGGACTCCCTTATGTCAAGTTGTAATTGCATTATCATGAGATTTTCCTACCTCATTGAGCCTTATGTCGACTTCCCTGAATTTGAGTATCAGCCATGTAGCCCAAGCTTGTCTCATGTATAGCCACGCAGAGCCATTTTATGTATCATTTCCAGCTTGATTCCCTATTCTTACAAGGAGGGGATTTTCCCTGAGTGTCGCTATCCTACACATGTATCCTTGCATTGAGAATAGGTATGTTCCACTGCTTGGAACAAGTTTGTTTTCCCATTTGACACTCATCTCCTCCTAGTCTGTAACTTTAAAGAAATTTTGTTCTTTTTCAAGCTTTTTAAATATTTGAAAATGTCCAAAAAAAAAATTAAAAAAACAAAAATCTGGACAAGAAAATATGTTATCTTTGGCAGTAGTCAAGTCGTGTCGCCTTCGAATAGACCACTGTATATCACATCCATTGGTTGGGTTAATAGTTTGACTTTAGGAGATGTACTGGATTATCTGAGTTTATCTCCATCGACTGGTTAAGCTTCCAGTCCCTATGGAGCCTCTGTCGATGCCTCCTATGTCGCAAAGATGTCCTAGTTTTTCATATCGAGTCTATGCTACCTACATTCAGTCACCATTCACCTTTATGCTCTTGGTTTGAAGGAAGTTGAAACCTGAGTCGACCATTCCTTAGTTATATTGACTTTGCATGTCGGCCATTCCCGGTACAGTTACTGGTTCATGCACCTTATGATCGAGTCCTTCCACATTATACAACTTTGCTGAGTACCTCATGTTGGATGATGGGGGATGCCTTAATGCCCTCCTTCCAGTAGATTTCATCCAATCGACTTCAAATCATTTATTCTAGGATAGGAATCTAGAGTCATTTTTTAGTGCCTTGAGACTTGTAGTCATCAGTGGCAGGTTCTCTCGCCATCGATAGTTTTATGGGAATACATCAATGTCCCCTAATCAATAGATTCTTTCAAGTGTTTGAACTCAACACATTTGTTCACACTTGTTAGTTCGCACTCTAGTACCTTGATTCCCATTTTCATTATCGATGGGTGATCTCGCATATATTAACGGTATACATCAATGATCAGTAATCAAATGATGGACTACTATGTTCAACCTCGACACCTCTATTCACATAGTAGGACATGTACTCGTAGCGGTTTGTGTAGAAGACCTTCCAGACTGGTGGCATCTCTTATATGCTACCTTCTTGACCGTGCCAATGTTCATGAGATTTCAGCTCTCATGACTTGATTCTAGTATATGTCAGACATTTCCAGCCATTATGGAGATCTTGATCCATTATATATCTTCAGTATTCATGGAGACCATGATCCTTTGTATATCTTCATCATGGAGATTTTGATTTATTTATATTGTACATGGCGATGACCACATATGTTATATTGTATCATGCCTCTTCATGGCCATTATATTCTTATGTATCTGGGACTGCTATATGTATTTGCAGTTATGTGCAGAGTTGTATCATTGTATAGTGCTGATTGGATGGCTGGTTCTTCCACTGGGTTCTTCATCACTTCACTTCTAGGATGGACTTATAATGTATTTCAGCCATCGTATGACCCCTCTAACCTCACACATTAGGGGCCATCTATTATAGCTCATTTTACCACACATGGTGAATCACATTTTTATGGCCTTCCCTGTCCCTTTGCAGACTCCTTAGACCCCATGGACCATTTTTGTTCCTTTGATGGTTCCAATATCATCTCTAAAAACATGTAAAAATTGCCATACATGACTTTTAAACCCTTTCTCGCATATATACGTCGGTTTGACCCCTAAAACCGCGTGCATCGGGATGTGTGCAAAAGGCCAAATTCTTTTGGAGTTTTCCTTGATGTGGATCTGACTCACTTGTCTCCTGGCCTTCCATATGCCTTGAGATCACTCGGATTCCACCTTTCATTACCCCATTGAAGAGCTATATAAGGAACCCTCTGGATACATTGAAGGAATGAGGAATTAAGAGTAATAAAACTATAGTCCATTGTTACCAGAGCTTATACTTGAGTCTGCATTCCTTTGTCCCTTGGAGAAATTTTGTGTTCTTCCCAAGCTTTCCCTTTTCTTGTGAGCTTGCTATCGAGAGATGGAGGATTGAAGTGGTGGAGTCCCAAGTGGGAGACTAAGTTTCTCCGATTCGCAGACGTGCCGACAGAGGTTATCTCTATTGTAATCTCTGTTTTATATTAATAGAAATATATTTTCCTATCCAATAATGTGTATTTGAATGAATATTTGATCCATGGATGATTTCAAATTCTTATATGTTATTTATTATATATGCTAGAGTAGGTCTAACACAATTATATATAGCATTCTTGTCTTGTTTATTGAATGTTGAGGAAACAATTTATCAATGCAAGTTGGAGTTGGAAAGCTCAACGGGGATCTAAATCAACTGTCTGGAATAAGGTATGAATCAAGATCCTTTAGTGTTAGATATTTGGTTTCTCTTTCATATAGGAAAGGATTGATTTCTGGAGTCAAGCTATCTGTTGTGGTACCCTAAGCCATAGGAATTTCTCTCCGTAACAATATCTGTTGGATGAACCAAATTTAAATGCAAGGCAAGCTAGGTTGCTAGCTTTCCTTAGCGAATATGATTTCAAGATCCAACATATCAAGGGGAAGGGAAATAAAGTAGCTGATGCTCTAAGAAGAAATGCATGATTAAATTTTATGGTAGCAATCAGTACTTACAAACAGATTTAGAATATCAGCTTGAAGAAAGAGTCAAATTGGATGAAAATTACCAAAAATTGCAAGCTAAAGTGGCAGAAAATGGAACTGAAAGTTTAAAAACATGTTATCGTCTAAATGAAAAAGGGTTAATAATTTATAAAAATAGGTTGTATATACCTAACGTTCCTAAAATTAAGTTGTTGATTTAGAATGAAATACATAAAAGTCCTTATTTTGGACACCTAGGCTATCAAAAGACAATAACTATGTTACGAAAAGATTACTTTTGGCTTAATATCAAGAGTGAGTTGGCATAATATATTGCTAGATGTTTTGAATGTCAACAGGTTAAGACTAAACATTAGCATCCAACTGACTTATTACAGCCGTTATCAATCCCTAGCTGGAAATGGGAAATAATCAACATTGATTTTATTACAGGTTTGCCCAAAAATCAAAAGCAGAATGATTCAATAATGGTAGTTGTTGACAAACTCAGCAAGGTAAGACATTTTATACCAGTAAAGACCATTCATAAGGATGTTAATATTGCCAAAATATTTATGAAACAAAATTTTCATTTGCATGGAATTCCAAAAGTTATAATTTATGACAGGGACTCTAAATTCATAGGAAACTTCTGGAAATATTCATTTAAAGGTCTAGATACTACTTTAAATTTAAGTACATATTTTCATATGCAAACGGATGGGAATACGAAAAGGGTAAATTAGATTTCGGAGTATATGTTAAGGATGTATGTAAGAGAACAACCAAGTAAATGGGAGAACTACTTACACTTGGTTGAGTTTGCATACAACAACCACTACCAATATTCAACAAAATTCAGCCCATTTGAAATTCTATATGGCAGAAAATGAAATACTCTCATCTCCTGGGATAACCCCATTGACAGGTTAATAATAGGACCTAAGTTATTAAAGGAAATTGAATTAACTATGAAGCAAGTACAAGGTAATTTAAAGGTTGCATAGGACAAACAGAAGAGCGAAGCGGATATTAAACAAACTCAGAAAGAGTTCCAAGTAGGCGAACATGTTTTCATTAAGATAAAACCTAAAAAGAGTTGCTTAAAATTAGGGAGATGTGTTAAGCTATAACCCAGCCTACCGTGAGCCTTTCAAAATATTGTCCAGAGTTGGACCGGTGGAATACCAACTAGACTTACCACCGAATCTTAAAGTTCATAATGTTTTTCATATTTGTGTTTTCAAAACACATGCACACGATGCTACTCATGTGATAAATTGCAATAATGTACAGGTGGAGACTAAAGGATATTTTCTTGTGGAAACAGACTGTATCCTCGATAAGAGGGAAATCCTACTCCAAAATTGCACCATTGGACAGGTGAAGGTGCAATGGAAGCAACAAAGTCGAAAAGAAGGAACCTAGGAATTGAAGAGCCATATGCGGGCATCATTTCCAATTCTGTTCCACGATATCTCTGAGGATGATGAATAAAGCAACATCGAGGATGATGTTGGACTTAAGGGGGGATGTATGTCACATACCCCAATTTCAATAACATTTTATGTTTAAGAAAGCATTATATTTTACTTTTATTGTAAAGTTTATGACTATTGACAAAGTGGGGTCAAGGATGAATGTAATTAATCATGTTAAATATTTTACTCTTTAATAAATAAAAGATGAGACAAATATCCTGAGGAGGCTGTTGAATGAGTGTCCATTGACCCACTATGAGTAATAGACTAGGGTGAGAACAAACTGACACATGGTAGCATCCTCAATCACTTCTAGCTGTTGCAAATGGAAACTTCCCTAATTTTGTGGTCATGTTCCCCAATAAAGTGGAATAGAGAAGGTGGTTCATTAATTGAAAAAATGACCAAAAGACCTAGGCATGCATATATTTATCCATCTAATTCAGCATGAGATTGTTGAATTTATTACCTTGTGAAATTTCTGAAGTTGAGAAAGGAGCACAAGAGATTCGATGAGGGGAAATTTACAAGTGGATTGAGTGATTAAGACTACATTAAGAACTAGTGCAGCCACATAGCTGAGTTTAATACTGTTGCGAACAGAAGTACTACTGTTAGCTATTACTATTGAGTTGCAGGGGTATTGAATCCCATTCCTTCACATAGTGCATTCATCCTAGCAGATCAGTGGACACGCTCGGGGGTCCTAAGACAATCATTTGGGTTTTCTCCAGGAAAAGGTTGGGTGGAATGGTCTCCTTGGGCTGTTTGTCTCTTCTACAAATTACCAGGTTCCATTGTGTTGTCTTATTTATTTTTGTCAAAGTAAATTACTGGAATGAAAGTAGCCATGTTTAGTTTTTCTATTAGTACTTCAATATTTTGAATCTGTTAGTAGAATGCTTAGGTCTGCATTTATTTAGGAAAGTTTATCAGTATATCATTATCTAAATAAATGAACTTAGAATTAGAAATGATTGATTTATGAGTAAAATTCCTTTCTGCATTTTTCACTCATCTTACGATGACATACTCTAGTGTAGAAGGATTGTTTAGTTGTAGATAGGAATGATTATACATGGATAAAATGATCTGAACTGTTATCAAATTGAAGTGTTTACATAGAAATGAATCAACAATATTTTCTTACAATAAGTTAACATCAATATCTTTGAGTTATTTTAACTTTGGAATATTTTTATTTTCATTTTCAACTATTTTACCATAATAATTCCATTTCTAAGACTTAAACTTTCATACAAGCCTCTAAGGATATTACATAGAGTTCATTAGAGTAAGTTTTTGTCACACAGTCATTAAACTGTGTGTAGTATAATATAATAGTAATTACTATAATACAATCTATTTCTTTACACTCAGTAAAGAGAAACCTTTCATTTTAAGACCTAAATTATAAACAAGTATTCTATCTATATTATAGTAAATAATAGACGGTTAAGCCTCCAACTGTTTCTTTAAAATCATGTAACACTGTAAGTTCACGATGAACAGTCAATAGACTGAAAATGGTTAAAATTATAACACCTATGGTATTATAGTACATAAATTAAGTACTTAGTAAAACAAACTGTAAATATTCATTATAACTTTAATATCACTATTAATATTCTTAAACTGTTCTTCTAAACCCTAATCTCTAATACATTCCTTTATATCCTTCTACAGTACAAAAACTTACCCAAAACTATTCATTTAAAACCAAACCCTAGGTTAACCCCCTTATGGTACATATTGCACAAATAGAATCATAATAACTAATTTTCTAGTGGCTTAAACCGGTTCATAGACATAGAAGAAATACAACCATTTGTTTCATAACAGAAAACTAATTACCAAGATTAATGTACTATGCAACTGAATTTACAAAACGAAGACAAATGCTAACATCTATTTACTTTTGGCCCATAATATTTTCCTTTTATAAACAAAATAATTATAAACAGATTCTTCAATTTTATAAAGAATTTTCGCCACATGGTTCAACTCTTAAAACCAAAATGCCTTAAAAAATTTGAAGCTACGAAAGAGTTACAATGGCTGATCAAAAGGGCAAGAAATATTCCACATAACTTAATCATAGTATGCAAAACAATAAAAAAATCCCTGGAATAGTAATATTTGTTTTTACCCTAAATCGATACTACAAGAGCCGTAGCTCAGATGTAAAACCCTAAGGGTTATAACCAAGAATGACCATACGGCCTCCATCACTAATCCAAAACCAAACAACAAATTTTCCTTAATTATTGTGAAACACCGTAGTAAGAATCCAAAAGCACCATCAGTATCACCACAAACACAATCAACGAAGGGAACCCAAGGTTGGGTCCGAGGCTTACCAAGCCTTTCTTGCTCACACCCTTTAGCTTCAGGAGAATGCCTTCAATCTTCAACTGTAATTTCACCTACCATTAAAACAAGCACTACTTAGAACTGTAAATATTTAGGTTGGTATAAATAAGTAAAAGAAAATAACTTGGAGGAGTCGATATGACTCACCAGTTTTAGTATTAAGCCTTTTAACACCAATGCCGATCTTGAAGAACATGATAATGGCAAAAAACCCAAACAGTAAGCTTGCTAATGCCACAACAACAAGAGTGATCATTGTTTAAAGGTTGAACTTTAAGAACACGATAACGACGAAGAACCCAAACAGTTAGCCTGCTAATGCCATGGAAAAAAGAGTGATCACTATTTAAATGTTGATCTAGAAGTAACGGAGATGGCGAAGAACCAGGGTTCAAGTCTGCTAACTACATGGAAATCCAAAGAGTGAAAATTGTTACAGAGACTCAAGGAGGCCGAGGGCCTGTCGTCCCATTCTCCCTTGCCAAAAATAAACAACAAATGAAGCCGAGTGAATTTTTAGGGTAAATATTTGAATGTCGTTGCATAGGGTTTTTCACCCAAAACCCTTCATCAAGTGAGCATCCACAACGTGGATTACACTATCGTTGAAATATTTTTTGTGCTTGATATAGTTTGGAACCTGCGATTTTTCTAAAAAAACACCATTAATTTTGTTAGCAATAAACAAGTTATTTTATGCATTGTCAAGTTCTAGCTAGGTTATAGTTATTATGGTATGCATTGGTTATATGCCTAGGTTAGTTTCATTGAAATTGTAATTAGTTTCTAGCTACCATTTTGAATGATGTTAATATTTTATGCTTAGGTAAGTTTTAGGATTAACATGGTAAATTTCATAGTTATAAACATGGAGAATGTATTTAGGCTCCTATTACCTTAATCAACTAAAAACATGTTGGATAATTACATAGCATAAATCACGTAACTTATTTGTTCAAGAGAAAATAATTACATTATCAAATTTAAATTGCTACCTATAAATAGAGTTTAAGGACCTTTCCTAACTTCCTCGATTAGTCTTCTGAGCCTTAAATTTTTACATCGTAAACTTGTAAGTAAGTTTTTACCTGTGAGTCCTGTACAAGCATCAGATTTGTGTTAGCTTTGAAAAATCTAAGTAAGCCTCAAGCTAACCTCAAGCCCCCTTCAGTAAGAAAAGAAAATAACCATCAGAATCATACACATTCTTACAAACAAACCAATGACCTGAATTCAATAAATTAAAACTCTTTAACCTTTGGATAAGCATTTTATTCAAGACTAAAAATCAATATAGATTGAATGCGGTTAGTGGCATGTGACTTACAAGTTAGTAAGTAAAATTATGTAGCCTTTTAGTTACAGTTAACCAAAGAGAATTAACTCCTAAGTTTTTTCTTGATGTCTTGTGTTGTAATCTATATGTTAACTAGACTAAAGTTAATTATTAAACTAGAATTCACGATATGATTTAGCATTTAATATTACATAGAAAATTTTTAAATTTGGGTGAATTTTTGGGGATGTTACAAGGAGTCTCTCCTCTTCTTTCTTGCAGGTTCTACACTCTAGCGCATGATCATGGGGTTCATGATTTGTTCATCAAGTCTTTCATTAATAAGCATTTCATTCAACTCATTCAAGTGAAGATAAAGATATGTTGAAAACATATTATTTCAAATTTTGTGCCTTTTCCTTTCTTGAGGGAGGATTTTCCCCATGTTGTTTTTCCTCTTTCCTCACTTTTTTGGACATAATAATTGTTAAAGGGTGACCATAGCCTTGTTTTTTGGCCCTATATACACCTATGTTTTTGACATACCATCATAAATTCAGACTTAAAGGTAAGGATGATTTTAAGGAGCCATACTTATTTAGAAGTGTATAAATGTTGGAGAATATTATCAATTCTTAAAACGCCAACTATAAAATGATTGGCGATATTTTTCAAAGCATATTTTAATTTCCAAGGATTTATATCATTTATATAATAATTTGGTGATTTTTAGGGTGAACAAAAGTTTACCCCATCAAAATTGGGCGAAACAAGGCTTCAAAAAATGCAAAATGGCGAATCTTTTTTGGGAGAAAAACATGGAAAAATAGCCCATTGGGATAAAATTTGCCCCTAAAATTATCCCTGCTTAAAGGAGGGTGTTGGAATATATTATACCCACTCGTAACTTAGGATAAAATATGTAATCACTATTTGATTAAATTCCTACCCACTAACTAATTAGTTGGCATCCACTTGCACCTTAAAGTCAACACATTCCATCTATAACCTAGGAATGATTTTTTTTTTTTTTATTCTGGGTTGATCTTAACCACTTTATCGACTCCTAAAATTACTAAATGCACTTTCCTGTAGATTCTTCCTTATTATTCTTTTATCCTACTTTTCTATGGATCGGGTAAATCTAGTTAACTAGGAAACTGGTATCTTTTGTTTCCAACGCATCCTTCATGAGTTTATCTCCATATTATAGGATAGAATTTTATTCCATCACTCTTGAAAAATCACTCATGATTTTTCTAATTTGTGAGGTCCTTGACTGATTTTGTATGTGCTTTAGCCAGCTATGGGGGTTTATCATATTTGGTAAGTAAGTCTTTATGAGCTTTATGATTTGTCTCCATACAAATTGATTTTCCTATGAGGGATGTACTATTTATGTACACTATTATTGATCATTATTCAATGGAAGGAGACACTCCAATGTTCATCTATTCATTCATGTGATTCAATCACTTTTCTTCTCTCTATTTTTCTAGTGTATACTTGTGAGAATCATCTTAGTAGAAAGATCTATTTCCTGTGCTTATTCTTAGCATATTTTCTCATAGAATTAGAGCTATTATTTCTACATCCTGGCTATCGTGATATGGATTTAGCCAACTTCCATTCACTAACTTTGGGAGCAATGCGCTATTCAGTTGTTGTAAATGCACTGCACCTCCATCGGTAATACACTGAATCACATATGGAACTAACCAATGCATTTGAAATTTACCTGAATTCTTTGGGAACTTGATGTCGTAGAGAAACACCAGCTTGCCTTGACGAAAGCACTTTTCTTTGATATGTCAATCATGCCATGCCTTTTGGAAATCCTTTTCAACTTGTTGATGAAACCTAACAATGAATCGATCTTTCTCCAACTTTACTAACTGCATCAGACTCTCCTCCAGTGCTCCTTCATCGCTCATCCTCATCATTTCTATGATTCATAAGATGGGAACAATGTACTCCATTGACATCACAACTTATTGGACATATATGAGCTTGAATAGTGTATGCCCCACCAACTGCTTACAGGTAGTCCTGTAGGCCCACAATATCGCAGGAATTTTCAAATCCAAATCATCATGGTTTGTATTACATAACTTTGTCAATGCATTCTCCAACACCTTATTGATTGATTCGATTGTTCCATTTGCTTGTGGGTTATAGGGAGTGCTCTTCTTGCTTTGAATATATAATTCCTTTGTCATCATGCTAATGGTGTGATTGATGATGTGACTCCCTTGGTCACTCATCAATATATTCACACAAGAAAACCGAGTAATGACGTTTTCAAAAATAAACATCGTTGTAGTCAGATCGATAATATCTGCCACTGGTGCTACTTCCACCCATCTAGTCAGATAGTCTGTCGTAGTGATAATATATCGCGCACCCGTCCTGTTTCCTAGTGGATTGAAAGGTCCCACAAAATCCACTACCCAATTTTAAAATGGGTACAGTGTCACCTGCGATACTAATGGAATCTCATCCCTTCGCGATGGCTTCCCCATCCTTTGATAGATAACACATATATTCGCATTATCTATTGTTAGGATATTCAGACATAGGAGTTACTTAAGATCAACTTGTGTAATATATCTGTTAGGTAAAAGTGTGTTTTTTGAGTATGCATTAGTATGCATTTGTAAATATTCTAATCCAACAGTCACGATATGTTCTAGACATAGAGCGATCCGATGGTTCAACTTCTCTTAGATCATACCTACCATTTATCCATGTCTTAACACCCAATTGGTCTATGATCTCTATTTAAAGAGCATAGAGGGTCCTTGGCTAGTTGATCGATTATGAGAAGCTCATGTAACTTTTTTTCTTTGTCATAATAAATTGCTCCAAGTAGCTATTTGGCTAGGGTCGTGGACTATTTCTCTCTTGAGGGTTTTAACAACCTGACAAACGTCAGTGTGTTGATCTATGATCTATTTGTGTGAAGTGATTGTTTAAGGTGTTTATTATTTTGGGAGTACGTTGTGTACCTGAACATGGTATCAGAGCATTTATGAAGAGTTGCGTTCGGTTTTGATCAAGATCTGGGACCGGTGTTGCTGAAAATTTGAAAGGGTTTCTGGTTCTAGATTTTCTATGCATTTGTGGCCTATGGAAGCTATTCCATTGCATCCAGAGCACCGTTTCCATTGGGAAAAAAATTTTGTTTCATTGAAAATTGTTTCTGTTTGTTCCAGAAACACCCATTTCGGCAAATCTGAAGGTATAATGTTACAGTGACGGATTTGTTTTATTTTTATTTTTAAATCTATCATATTTTATCAGTTTTATTATTAGATCTTTAATATTTTAGTCTTAGACTGTTTCCTTCCTTGGTTGCATATGCTCTTTACCTTGCACCTTGCGCGATCACAACAAATCAAAAATAGTGACAAAACTTGAAAACATAGACTTTCTAGGTAAGCTAACCAAGATCTAACCCCATTGTGTGGAAAAAGTTTTTTTTTGTTTTTGTTTTTCATTTTCTTTGTGATTTGCAGGAAAAAAAGGCAAGCACAGAGAATGAGAGAGAAGAGTAAAAAAAAATCCCCCTTCCTCTTTCCATTCTTTTATGTACCTTTTAAACTTAGCTCACTTGGTCTAAAGTTGCTTTATTCCTTAATAGGTCTTGAGTTCAAGTCTTATTAAGCTACTTTTTAGTGCATGTCATTTCTATTTTCAAGTTACTTTATTGTAAAAGTGCATCTCACATAAATAAAATAAAATAAAAAGTGAGTCACTTAAGTATTTTAATTTATTGCCACACTATTTAAAAGTAACATTATTGTAAAAGTGAACATCACTTATTTTACCAAAAGAGATTCACTTAAAAGCAACTTTATTGTAAAGTGATTGTCAAAGGTTGATCTTGGGAAGAGGGGGGTTCTTTTTTTTTAGTTGGTCAAGTTAATATCTGTCACGTCACTATTGAGGACATCTTCAACATTTTCTTTGATCAAACATAACTTCATCATCCAGAATCTGTTTTCAGTGCAGTTTTTTTTAAAACTGCATAAGTTTTCAAGCTCTTTGTAACCAGATAGTTAGTTTCTATTCTTTCATCCATTATTTTACAGTATGGCTGCCCCTATTGATGTAATTGTAGCTTTAGAATGTATTCACTTGTATTTCTTATCCATTGTAACCCGATGTTTATTATGAGATGTGTCTGTAATGTAATTGAGTCATGTCATACCCTGATGTTTATTCTAGGAAGTTTCTATAATATAAACAAGTCATGTCAAGTCATTGTGTGTAACCCTCCTATTGGTCAATGGTTAAAGTCCCCACAGTTATAGGGCCCTAGGGTTATTAGACTATCCTAGTGAAGTCGAACCTAGGTGAGTCATTGTAAGTTGGGGCAATAGTCCCCACCATTGTGTTAAGGATAAACCTCCTTGTTGGTTGGAGGAGGCAAAGTCCCCACAGGTTGTGGGGCACTAGGATTATTAGAAACTCCTAGAGATGTCGGCTGTAGTAAGTCATTGTTAAGTGAGGCCGACATGTTGGAGTGGGTTTCAAGTGAACGAAAGAATATAAATAGAGAGTGAGTCTCTCTATTTATAACACACACACACACACTCATTAGGGCACATGAGTGAGAGGAGAAATTGTTGGGACAAGAGAGAGACTACTGTTGTTGGGAGATCATGTTTATGTTTTTGGGTTTTACTTTTGGTGCTGATTCTATCTCTGAAGAAATTGCAGGGTTTTCTCCTTTATGGTTTCCCCAAGGAAAATTCTTTGTGTTTCTTGTCTCTTGTGTTTTATTGCTGTGCATATTATTCTCTCAGTTAAAGATCCTAAGATCATAATGCTAGCTTCAATGATAAAAATATAACATGGTATTAGAGATAACCTGAGAAGAAGACATTATGTAGCTACAGAAGCTATGGATTCTTACTTTTTAGGTCTCTCTCCATAATCCATTAGCAAAATTATGCTAGGCTGACTCTCCATTGAAGGGCGCATCTTTCTGTCGAAGCGGAATTCGATTCCAAGCATTTTTAGTTTTTGGTGTGGAAATTAGGGCTTCTTACAAAAGAGGAATTTTTGAGTGAGCCCAGCATAGGATTTCTCTCCTCATCAAAATTGAATTTTAGAGACCTGGATCAAGATTTTTGGTTGGGTGAAACTCTGGGAAAGTCAAACCCTAGTTTGACCCCGAGCTAGAAAAACCCTAAATACTAAAACTAATAAGTTTTGGTACATTCTCTATAGCCCAAGCTTGGTGAAGTCCCATGAGATACAAATTGTAGAGGCTAAAGATAAAATTGTTATTTACACTGTGTCCAAAATTCAGGCTCATATTCGCTATATTCTCGTAGATATGATCGCTCCAAGTTAGGGTTCTAGCCTCTTTCAGAATTCATCCCTAAACAGAACACCTGGGGAGAATTGCTATATCTTGCGATACCCAGATCCAAATGAGATTCCTAAATATGTTCTAGAAAGGGCATGGACTGTACTTTCTATGGTCCAAATTTTTGACTCAAAATATAAACTGGTAACACATGGTAGTCCATACAACTTTGTTATTCTGAACAGTCCTGTACGAGGTCACCTTGGGAAAATGATCATAAGTCCCAATTGGTGAAACCAATTCTGATGAAACCTATGGTGTTGGATAAAGGACATGCGAGGATACCTTAGTGTGAAGTTTTAGAATTAGGGGAGCCATAATGTAAGAGAAACAGTAACAGGAATTTCTACAGAAGAAATTGGAAAACTAGGGCTTCCTGTTCTAGGAGCTTCCCTCCACTGTTTTCAGAAAAGGAGTACATTGGACAGCTAAAATTGAAGAGATCTATCTTTCTATCCAATCAGATCTGAAAGAATCTAAGTTTTTAAAATTATGTTTCCTCTGACAAACCCTAGATCAGCCAGCTCCGGAACCAAGACGGACACCTCAAATCGGTAAGATCTAATCTTTTGATATTTCCACTTGAGGTTCTCATTTCAAAACGATCTATCACATCAGCTTGATGATAAGCTTGGTGAAGTTGAAAACTTCCAAGCATGGAAGTATTTGATCTCTCTGAAGAAAATGGATTGGACACCTACATGAGTAGAGAGGTTCTAGATCTAGAGAGAGATGAGGCTCAAAGCCTTACACAAGAAGAACTTGGTCAAGGCCAAGAAGATAATTATTGATTCAATCATGGATCAACTTGAACCACAAGTGTCTTCCCTAAAGACACCAAAGCCGTTTGATTCCTTGACCAAGATATTTGAAGGAAAGAACATACATCGAAAGATGACCTTAAGAAACCAGTTGAAGAATGTGAAGATCCAGAATGCAGAAACCATACAGTCATACTTTACAAGGGTCTCTCAAATCAAAGAACAACTTGAAGCAGTAAAAGAAGAAGAGAAGAATGCAGAAGTGGTGATAGCCACCTTGAATGGTCTCCCAGGATCATGGGATTCATTCATTCAAGGAATGTGTGCTAGAAGGAAGTGATTACTTTCAGAAAACTTTGGGCACAAGAAGAAGAAGCTCGACTCATAATAAGAGAAGAGAAGATGGGAGCAACTGAAGATCAAGCTCTCACCATCCAAATAAGATCCCTCAAGAGATGAGGAATATGAAGATATTAACTCTTGAAGAACCTATTATCCATTTTATCATTTGGATAAGAAACGATGCTATTATGAATGAAGAATATGATGAATCTAAAGGCTCAAGAAGGAGTCTACCCATGAAACAAATAAAGATAAGTATTCAATTGTCATTTCATAATATTGTTTTGTTATGCATTTGTTTATATTCAGTTGATGTATTATGCATGATAGGATGTTTGCATGTAATGGGTAAGTAGTTCATGGTGATATACAACTCTGCATTGCTACTTATCTAGAATGAAACCTCTTTGCTGACATATTGGATTAGTGCACAATCTCAATGTTGTCCTGGTAGAGATGGAAGGCATCTAGAAAAGTTTCCATGAGATATGGATGAATGTTGTATTGCCTAAAGTAGTTGCATGATCATATATTTATGCATAAGAATTTGTCAGTATGCACATTCCTTATGAAATGTCTCTAAACATGCAAATGAATTTGACGTGTAGGAAAGATCGCATACATAATTGCCTACAAGGAAAGAAGAATGAGACTTGTTCCGAAGAACAAGTGATTACATTTCAAAATGAATAATAATATGATGAATGCAGTGACATGATTGATATAGAACCTTCCAACCATGAAGAAGTAACCAAGAATAAAGGGAAGACCAGTTCAAGAAAAATAATGTCTAGGATGTAGTATCGATACATGAAGGAAAGTTCATAGTTCCATCATGCAGTATATGGAAACATCGTGGGATACAAGGCATATACTACAAAGAGACATTTGTAGCTAGTGGGAGTTGAGACACATGATAGGAAGAATCATGTGTGCAAATAAAAGAAGGCCTTGTACGAGTTCAGAAGACACCCATGGGATAACACATACATGATTAGCTTGATGAAGATCTTAACCTTTGCTACAAGGTTGAAGATGAAAGTCTATACACTAGATGTATACATAGAATATTAGTAGCATAGGAAGCTACTTGTCACTCCAGTACATAATGTTTTAGTACATAGAGTACAGAAGACAGAACGAGTATGATGCCAGCTTCAAAGGGAGTGACTATAGAATATCTTGAGGTTCGACATGGTACAACAAGATGGATAGATTACTGATGACTCTAGGCTTTACTAAGAGTAAAGTGGATTCCAACCTTTGCTTCAAGGTTGAAGGCGGAATACCAGTGATGCTCTTGTTATGTTTCAATGCACTATGTTCTAGGCATGGAGGTGTGGACAAGGGAAGTATGTAGTAAAGATCCTAAATAGGTTCAAGATGATGGACTGTAAGGCCATGACCACACCTATGGAATCGAACCTGAAGCTATTGAGTGTTGCATCACTAGATATGGTTGATGCTACGATGTATCGTCAGATGATTGATTCCTTGATGTACTTGATGAATACAAGACCAAATATTTGCTTTGCTGTGAACACATTGAGACATGTTCACTTGATGGTTGCAAAGCATGCAGTGAGTTACCTAAACGGTACAGTTGATTATGGGCTCAAGTATGATGTGAATTAGAATATTAACCTGGAGGGTTATGTTGATTTAGATTGGGCAGGCAGTGCCATCGATAGGAAGAGAACTTCGGGATGTTGCTTTAGTATGGGATCAGGTGTGATCTCTTGGTTTAGCAGGAAGCAATCCTGTGTGGCACTGAGTACAGTTGAAGCAGAGTATGTCACAGCTTGTTTATCTAGTTGTGAGGTAGTATGGATGAGGAAGATACTATCTGGTTTATTTGATCTCCAGCTAGATGCTACTTGTATACACTATGACAACCAGAGTTATGTGAAGTTGTCAGAGAACCTAGTGTTCCATGAGAAGTCGAAGCATATCAAGATCAAGTATCACTATATCAGAGATATAGTGCAGAGGGGAGCAATGAAGCTCCAGTAAATTGTGATGGATGATCAGATAGCTGATGTGTTGACAAAGCCATTGTCCAGAGTGAAGTTTGAGTACTTTAGGGAGAATCTTGGTGTTCTCTAGATCAAGGTCCCTTCCAAGGGGAAGTGACGAGTCCGGAAGCCATTCTGACGAGAAGGTCAGATGTAAGGGCTAAGCCATTCTATCATGGTGAGAGGATTGGTTTCTTCCATGTCAGATATGAGTGTTGAGCCATTCTGATATGACTGTAGGATTGGTTCCTACATGATCAGATATAAGGGCTATTGCCATTCTTGGAATGGAGCTTCCTGGTGAGTTACTTGGAATACTTGGTCTTGGAGTGAGGGCCTTTCTGAGATGATTGTAAGATGTAGTCTTACATGATCAGATGTGAGCGCATGTCCATTCTGATGTGATTGAGGGATGTGTTCCCACTTGATTAGATATAAGGGTTGTTGCCTTCCTGACGAGTAGGTCAGATGTGAGTGCCAGCCATTCTGATGTAGGATTAGTTCCTACATAGATGTAAGGGCTACCACCTTTCTGATGAGGAGGTCAGATGTGAATGCTGACAATTCTAATGTAGCATGAGATCCTACATAGATGTAAGGGCTACAACCTTTCTGATGAGTAGGTCAGATGTGAGTTCTGACCATTCTGATGTGACTGTAGGATGAGGTCCTACATGATCAGATGTAAGGGCTACCGCCTTTTTAATGAGGAGGTCAGATGTGAGTGCTGGCCATTCTGACGAGTAGGCCAGATGTAAGGGCTACTGCCATTCTCTGAATGGAGGCACCTAGTCAGTTACCAGGAACCTTCAGTATAGGACTGAGTGCTTATCTGATGAGTCAAGGTCAGATATAAGTGCTATTCCTTTCTGACAAGTCAAGGTTAGATGTGAGTGTTGGCCATTTGGATCAGTAGGTCAGATGTAAGGGATACCAAATACCTACGAGGAGGTAGGCTTACACCCAGCATGAAAAAGGGCTGGCTCTGTAGAACTTCCTGTGATGAGAAGAATAATGACATGGCACATATGATGATGACCCAGTGATGATCCAAATCGATCTATGCTCCAGATCCAGTTATGATGTCTTCGAGATGATCTAGATCGAGTGATGATTCAGATCTAGTAGTGATGATCCAGATCGATCTATGATCTAGATCCAGTGACGATGACCCAGTGGTGATCCAGATCTAGTGATGGTGATCCAGATTAAGGGATGATCAAGATCCAGTGATGATTTCCAGTGATGATCCAGATTGAGTGATGATGATCTGGATCGAGTGATGATCTAGATCCAGTGATGATCCAGATCCAATGATGATGATCCAGATCCAGTGATGATCTAGATCCAGTGATGATGATCCAGATCCAGTGATGATGATCCAGATCCAGTGATGATCCAGATCTAGATGAAGATGACTTGCAGATAAAGATGAATTGAAGATGAAGATGAATTGAAGATACATATGATGAGATGATCCATAGAAGAAGACCAGTGATAAAAATTGTGTCAAGAGAATACCTTCCTAGTTAATAGGGAGTGTTGTTGTAATCGTAACTTCGAAATGTATTCACTTATATTTCTTATCTATTGTAACTTGATGTTTATTCTGGGATGTGTTTGTAATGTAATTGAGTCATGTCATACCCCGATGTTTATTCCAGGAAGTTTCTATAATGTAAACAAGTCATGTCAAGTCATTGTGGGTAACCCTCCTATTGGTCAAGGGTTAAAGTCCCCACAGTTATGGGGCCCTAGGTTTATTAGCCTATCCTAGTGAATTTGACCCTAGGTGAGTCATTATAAGTTGGGGCAATAATCCCCACCATTTTGTTAAGGATAAACCTCCTTGTTGGTCGGAGGAGGCAAGGTCCCCACAGGTTGTGGGGCACTAGGGTTATTAGACACTACTAGAGATGTCATCTCTAGTAAGTAATTATTAAGTGAGGACGCCATGTTGGAGTGGGTTTCAAGTGAACAAAAGAATATAAATAGAGAGTGAGTCTCTCTATTTATAACACACACACACTCACTCATTGGGGCACATGAGTGAGAGGAGAAATTGCTGTGACAAGAGAGAGACTACTGTTGTCGGGAGATCATCTTTATGTTTTTGGGTTTTAATGTTGGTGCTGATTCTATCTCTAAGGAAGTTGTGGGGTTTTCTCCTTTATGGTTTCCCCAAGGAAAAATCTTTGTGTCTCTTGTCTCTTGTGTTTTATTGTTGTGGATTTTATTCTCTTAGTTAAAGATCCTAAGATCATAATGCTAGATTCAATGATAAAAATCTAACAGCCCCTTGTGATATTATACTTACAAGTTCTAAATATTTCTCATGGAAATCTCGTATGGAGGATGTTCTACGAAGTAGGGGACTTTTCAGGATAACCTCAGGGAAAGAAACAGAACCCACTGATGATGATAGGAAAATTAAATGGGAAAATGGATGTGATGAAGCTCGTGGATTGATTGGGATGTCAATCTCTACTGATTTGTGATTCCACATATTTGGAATTGATGAACCTGATATAGCTTGGGAAAAGTTGAAATCTGTGTTTGGTAAACACAATGAAATTCGGGGTCATCAACTTGAGAAAGAGTTGATTTCCTTGAATCCAAATGATTTTTCATGCATTCAAGACTATTTATCTAAGTATAAAACCCTTAGAGTTTTATGTACAGAATGCAAGATTAAGAAAGAAGAAAAACAATGTATTTACCATATTCTTTTCAAACTTGGACCTGCATATTCTGTTTTTGTATCTACATTCTACTCCATGAAAGAATCCTTGACTACAGCTAGCTATCAAGAGCCTAGTCTTGAATCCTTTTGTGATTCCTTAATTAGAGAGCAAGATCAGCTCGTTCATCTTGGAATAATTAACAATGCAGATACATCTGGGAAAGCCTTATTGTCCCAACAAAAAGAAAATCACAAGCCTCCCAAGAAACAGAATTTTCACAATAATAAGCCAAACAACAAGGGTCCAAAACCCTCTCAGTCACCTCCTTCTTTAAAAAATGACAAAGGATCCAAGCCAAAAGGAAAGAAGACTGAGTGTCATTGAAATTTTTGTGGGAAAGATAATCATGATGAATCTAAGTGTTTCAAGAAGATGGTAGCCTTGGAAGCAGCAATGAAGAAGCACCACATCAGCCTAGATTCATCTTCAGAATCTAACTCTCATGGACATACACTTTGTGCTTTTGGTTACTCTTATATTACATCTTCTTCTTCTACTTCAAATGAATGTCTCATTGATTCTAGAGCATCTTATCATACGGCTAAGGATCAAGCCATCTTTTCTACTATGCATGAATGTAACACCAAACAAATATTTGTTGGTGATGATAAATCTCTAAGTGTTGTAGGATTTGGAATAGTTCCAGTAGAAAATGGTCATTTCAGTGATGTACTATGTGTTCCAAAAATTTCTTGCAATTTTTTATCAGTCTATCAAATTACTCATTCAGGTGAAGGTAAAACTATGATGTTTACATCTCACCAAGTTGTAATCAAGGATTTTAAAAATCCTCAAAATGTCCTTGCTATTAGAACTATTGATGATATTACAAGGTTGTACAAATTCAACAACTTTGGGTCATCACATTTTCCTTCGGTTTTTGTTGCTCATAGTGATAACTTGAGCAAACTTTGGCATGAGCAATTTGGTCACTTAAATTACCGCTCATTGCAACAACTATGTAAAGACAATATGGTGATTAGTATTCTGATGGTATCTTGCAAGGATGGTATTTGTTCCAGTTGTGTACTCAGAAAAAATCATTGGGAAAGTTTTGACAAACGTGCCTCTTGGCACGCCTCAGTTCCCTTGGAGCTTGTGCATAGTAACTTGTGTGGTCCTCTTCATCTGCTTCCTTTTCTGGTTTCAAATATTTCTTAACTTTCATTGATGACTACTCCAGACGCACTTGGGTTTACTTCCTAAAACTTAAGAGCAAAGTATTTAACATGTTCTTGGCCTACAAGGCCCTTGTTGAAAAACTATTTGGTCATCAAATTATTAAGTTAAGATCTAACAATGGAGGAGAATATGTTAACAACAAGTTCACTACTTTCTGCATTGAACAAGGAATCCAACAATAGCACACTGTTCCATATACACCACAAGAAAATGGTGTAGTTGAACGGAAGAACCGCACTTTAAAATAAATGGCTAATTGTATGATCCAATCTAAGGGACTAAGTCTTCAATATTGGGATAAGGCCGTAAATTGTGCAAATTACATAGTTAATCGCACATCCACTAAATTTTTATAAGGTATAACACCGGAATAAGCATGGAGTAAAATTAAACTAGATGTAAGTAACTTTCGCGTGTTTGGTTGTGAAGCATGGGCTCACATTCCGAATGAAAAGTGGAAAGCATTGCAACCTAAAAGTGAAAAGTGCATATTTGTTGGATATTCTAAAGATGTAAAAGGTTATAGACTTATTCATCCCCATTCTCATGATATAATCATTAGAAGAGATGTTAAATTTGATGAAATCTCTTGGCCTACGATCCTAACTTGGTGGGTGTGCCATCTTTGGCCTGCGAGCCTGATTTGGCGATTGTTCCTTCTTCTTCTTCTTCCAACTTCCTTGACAGGTTTCCAAATCTAGTTTCTGATGATGACAGTGAGGATGAAAATCCACCTCCGCTTGCTCATGTTCCTCCAATTGCACCAGCACCAATGCTTCCTCGATGGGTCCGTTCAACATGTGAAGCAGCTGGTGATCTTGTCGGTGATCCTAGAGATCAACATCGAACACATTCTCAGTTTCAGTGAACCTCTTCTCTTTGTGGAAATTGAACCCAGTGATATATTAATTTTACTCACAACAATTAACAATTGATCATGCAAAATCACTCACAAAAGAGACTGAAATTGGAGCTGAACACTAAATTATATTAACTCAGTGTACAATAGCCAACCCTGTAACATAATAGGTTGCTAAATAAATAAAATACATCAGGGATTTGAATGCATGAGGAGCAATTCGAATCTAGCATAAAGCAGGCTTACTAAATTTAAGCAAATCCCCCATAGGTGTAAAAAGCTGATCCCAAATCTTTCATGGAGCTCACGAATTAGAAAAATGGCTTAGGAAAGATAAAGAGTGATGGAATGACAACTCATACATGCTTTTCCAAGGAGAAAAGAGAGGAGGATGTGTAGGACAAAAAACTAGTCAACCTCACCTAGTCTAGCTTTTCCTTTTGCCTTAAAACACTGAAAAAGCAGGCAATAAAGCAGAAAAAGCATAAGGGTGCCTAGGAGGCCAGGAATAAAGTAGATTTGATTCCTTTAGCTTTCCAAAGTACTACATGAGTCAAATAAGGCAAGTTTGATCACTATGGATAGGTAAATGACAACTTGCACAAGGTGGGACACATGAACTAGGCAAATAAGACAAAAAAAATGAAATTAATGTCTAAGGTAGCTAACTATGGGTTGATTATTCTAAAACCCCCCCTTAATAATGAATTATGAGTAATATATCAGAAAATTATAGGGCCTAGCAACAAGGCTTAGTCACCCTTTTACATACTGCATGTCCATACAACCAAGGAAAGAGGCAAAAAACCACATGGGAAAATCCTCCCTTAAACATAGACTGTAAAACAAAATTTGGAATCTTGTCTTCACTCATGCTTCAAAGCATGATCAGAAATCCCCAACAGTGATTTGATATTGCTGAAGGTCTTCTCACAAAATGATTTGGTGAAGATATCAACTACTTGTTCTGAAGATGAACAGAAGAGTAGGTGAATGGTGCCATCATGCACAAGTTCTCTGATGTAGTGCATATGGATCTCAATGTGTCTGGTTCTCTACTTCTGAATTGGATCTTTGTAGATTAAAATGGTACTCTGGTTATCACAGTAGATGGTAGTTGAGTACTCTGGTTCGAAGCCACACTCTCCAAGTAAACCCTGCAACCATAAACATTGAGTTGCTGCATTAACAACTCCTTTGTACTCTGCTTCTATAGATGAGAGTGCAATGGCACTCTGTTTCTTTCTTGACCAGATGATTGGCCCTTCTACAAGCATGGACACATATCCTAATGTGGACTTTATATCTGTGCTATCACCTGCCCAATCACTATCAGCAAATCCAATCAAATCAATTTCAGATTTTGCTTTATAGAAGATCCCATGTGTCCTTGTTCCCTGAAAAAAGTTAAGGATCCTTTTGGCTGCTTTCCAATGGATCTCATGAGGCTGATCCATGTATCTAGAATCCACACTTACTGCATAATAAATATCAGGTCTAGTATGTATCAGGTACAATAAACATCCAATCAATTGCCTATACAGTGTATTGTTTACCATAGGTGAAGAATCAGCTTCTTCCAGCTTCACTCTTGAAAGGAATAGAGTTTTGCTTGCTTTGCAATCCTTCATTCTGAATTTGTTCAGAAAATCCAAGGCATACTTGGACTGGTGCACCTTGATTCCAGCTTTGGTTTGAGCAATCTCAAGCCCCAAAAATTGACTTAAGAGCCCCAAATCTATCATGGAGAAGGCTTGGTTCATAGCACCCTTTAAGGAAGCAATCTCATCCTTTGAGCTTCCTGTAATGAGGAGGTCATCAACATATAACACAATTATCATTAATGAACCATTAAATAACTTCAAATAGACATTTGGATCTGATTTGCACCAAACAAAATTCAGTGATAGCAAGAAGCTATCGATCTTGGCATACCAAGCCTTGGGGGCTTGCTTTAGCCCATACAATGACTTTCTCAACCTCCACACAAGAGAAGGGTTAGTAGCAAAAACTTGATGCTGCTGCATATATATCTATTCAGTGAGATCTCCATTCAGGAAGGTACATTTTACATCCATGTGATGTACCTCCCTTTGCTTTGAGGCTGAAATGGCTAAGGCTAGCCTGATGGAATCCATCTTTGCCACTGGGGCAAAGGTCTCATTGTAATCTATCTTATGAACCTGTGAGTATCCCTTGGATACCAATATGGCCTTGTACTTCAGTGGTTAACCATCAATATCAAATTTGATCTTGTAGACCCACTTACACTGAACTAACTTCCTCCCTGGGGGAAGATCCACTAGTTCCCATGTGTTGCTCTTCTGGAGTGAGCTGAACTCTTCCTTCATGGCTGTTTTCCATATTGGATCTCCTGATGCTTCTTCATATGTTTGAGGATTATACTCCACCATCAAATAGTATTTTTCAGCAAACATAGGATCCTTCATGCACAGACCACTCTCAAATTGAGATCTAGTCCTCCTTGGGTCATTGGGATCCCCAGCTAGCTCTCCTGTTGCATGTAGTGTCTTGGCTGCCCATTTTGGCCTTGTAGGGATATTAGGGTCTGCAATAAACTCATATCCATCAAACAAATCAAAATCATCATGTTCAACAAACTCTTTACTTACTTCCTGAGGTTCAGGTGGAGAAGAGGCTTCTCCAACTTCCAGTGCTGCAAGGGGTTCTTATTCAAACTGAACACACCTTTCAATGAAGGCTTTGTTTGTGCTCAAATTTATCAGTTTGTACCCTTTTGAATCTTTAGAGTATCCAACAAAAAGACACTCTTGGCTTTGGGGCTGCAAAGCCTTCCTCTTTTCTGTTGGAATTCTAGCCCAAGCCTTTGAGCCAAAAATCCTGAAATGGGTCACATCTGGCTTGTGCCCACTCCATGCTTCAAAGGGAGTCATACCATCAAGCTCTTTATGAGGCACCCTATTCTAAATATAGGTTGCATAGTTGATATCTTCGGCCCAGTAATTTGGTGGCAAAGTTTTGGCCTCCATCATGCATGTTGCCATCTCCTTCAGTGATCTGTTCTTCCTCTCAGCAACACCATTTTGCTGTGGTGTGTAAAGGATAGAATGCTGCATCTGAATACCTGCATCTGCACAATAATTAATAAAATCAGACTTGACATACTCACCACCATTGTCAGATCTGAGGACCTTGAGTTTCCTCCCAGACTGGTTTTCAACCAAAGCCTTAAAGAATTTGAAGAGGCCAAAAACTTCAGACTTGTGTTTCAGGAAGTAAACCCAGCAATACCTGGAAAAGTCATCAATGAAAGTCAATGCATATTTGTCCTGACTCATAGACATATGAGGGAATGGGCCAGTAACATCACTGTGGATCAGCTCGAGGGGTGCAGAGGTTCTCTCATGACTAGCTCTCTCAAATTTGTGCTCTGGGTGTTTTCCTAGGATACAACCTTGGAAGACTCCTTTGGAAAATTTTATCTTGGGAAACCCTATGACCATCTCTTTTTCACTAAGATTAGAAATATATTTGTAGTTTAGGTGGCCAAATATTTCATGTAAAAGCTTGCTTGCTTCATTAGCATGAATCAGAAGAGCAGAGGGGTTTGAGTAGGGTAGGAAGTGTGAGAACATGTATACCTCTTGAGCATGATTCGCAACTCCTTTTGCAATGATTCTACCACTTGAGATCTCTATGATCTCAACTTCATCAGGGGAGAATATGAATTTCTTGGGAGACCCAGTGTGAGTCATCTGGTACACTGACAAGAGGTTGGAGGCAAGACTAGGCACATACAACACATTGCTGAACTGACCATGATCCAGATCAATACTCCCTTTGCCCAAACTTTCAGTGAGAGAGTCATCTCCTAGTACTATAGGTGATCCTTTCGACATATCAAGTGAGGAGAATGCCTCCTTAGTCAAAACCATGTGTCTTGAAGCTCCAGAATCAATGATAAAACTGGGTGAGCTTGATGTGCCAGCAACCAATGCATGAACTCTCTCTCTATCATCTAAACTTGATCCTCCTTCTCTCTTATTTGAGCTTTCTGGAAGGGAGATGCCATTCTTCTCCAAGAGTTGGGTCAGCATTTCTATTTGCTTCTTCATACAAGAGATTCCAGTGTGATTTCCCTTATTGCAATATGCGCACTTGTTCATTTCACCTTTGTTTTTCTTCTTCTGGTTATTCTTCTTGGAACCTTGTGGCTCCTTCGGAGACTATTTCTTGTCTCTCTTTTGCTCAGGTGGCTTTTTAGCTTTCTTTTTGATTTTTGAATCCACCTTCGAATCTCCAGCAATTAGAGCTTGATCTTTGGATGGTTTGATGGTGCCCATCATCACCAGCTTGTCTTGTTCTTGTGTGAGAGATTCCATGAAATCTGCAAGGCTAGGCATCTTCCAGGTTCGTGCTGTCAGTTTTGTGGCATAGAAGGTCAAAACAAACACTGAATATTCAGGGCATAGCTTTGAGAGAATGGCTAGGATGAGCTGATCATCCTTCTTTTCGATCCCACACTATTTCAGCTGCAAAACAAGTGCTTTGAACTTGGAGAAATATAGCTACAGGGATTCAAAGCTATTTGGACTCAGAGAAATCAGCTCATTTTCGATTTGATGTCCCCTCATCTCATATGTATTTCTAAAAAGATCAGAAAGCTTCTCCCATACTTCATTCGGTGATGTTAATCCATCAAGATGGAAAAGGAGGTCTCTGGAAATACTCAGACACAGGAGACCATAGGCCTCATCCCTCCTGTTGCGCCATTTTATCTTCTCTACAACTACATTGGGATCTGCTTCTGTTGCCATAGTCACCCTGTAGAGGCCTTTAGCTCTCAATAGTATCTCCATCTCTACTTTCCATTCAAATAAATTGAAGGGAGTCAAGATAGTTTTCTGTGATTGATCCATAGCTTAGAAAATATGTCCCGGCTGTCAGTAGAAGGCTCCCAGTCACTAATGTTGAACCTGCAAAACAATTTTGAAGGAGAGAAATCGATCTACAATGGCTCTGATACCATGTGGAAATTGAACCCAGTGATAGATTAATTTTACTCACAACAATTAACAATTGATCATGCAAAATCACTCACAAAAGAGACTGAAATTAGAGCTAAACACTAAACTGTATTAACTCAGTGTACAATAGACAACCATGTAACATAATAGGTTTTTGAATAAATAAAATACATCAGGGATTTGAATGCATGAGGAGCAATTCGAATCTAGCATAAAGCAGGCTTACTAAAATTAAGCAAATCCCCCATAGGTGTAAAAAACTGATCCCAAATCTGTCATGGAGCTCATGAATTAACAAAATGGATTAGGAAAGATAAAGAGTGATGGAATGACAACTCATACATGCTTTTCCAAGGAGGAAAGAGAGGAGGATGTGTAGGACAAAAAACTAGTCAACCTCACCTAGTCTAGCTTTTCCTTTTTCCTTAAAACACTGAAAAAGTAGGCAATAAAGTAGAAAAAGCATAAGGGCACCTAGGAGGCCAGGAATAAAGTAGATTTGATTCCTTTAGCTTTCCCAAGCACTACATGAGTCAAATAAGGCAAGTTTGACCACTATGGATAGGTAAAAGACAACTTGCACAAGGTGGGACACATGAACTAGGCAAATAAGACAAAAATAATGAAATTAATGTCTAAGGTAGCTAACTATGGGTTGATTATTCTAACACTCTTTTGGCTCAAGCTTCCAAGAATCATGATCTAGAAAATTTTGCAGAAGCTTCAGGAAATCCAGATTGGGAAGCAGCTATGGATGAAGAATATTGTTCCTTAATGGAAAACGATACTTGGGATCTTGTTCCTCTTCCAAAAGGAAGAAAACTTGTCATATGTAAATGGGTCTACAACACTAAGTATGCATCATATGGAAGTGTTGAAATACTTAAGGCAAGGTTAGTTGCCAAAGGTTTTTCCCAAGTTGAAGGGATTGACTACAATGAAACCTTTGCTCCTGTCACAAAAATGAATTCCATCTGCCTTGTTCTTTCCCTTGCAGCCTTACATAACTGGGATGTCCATCAAATGGATGTCAAGTTTTCCTTTTTACATGGCGATTTACAGGAGGAAATTTACATGGAACAACCTCCTGGATATGTTCAGGATAACTCTATCCTTGTCTGTCTCCTTAAGAAATACTTATATGGCCTTAAGCAAGCTCCTATAGCTTGGTATGCCAAAATGGATAGCTTTCTCCTTGACACCGATTTTTCTAGATGCCATTCTGACCCCAATGTTTATACCAAGAAAGTAGGAAACCATATCATCATACTTGTTCTTTATGTTCATGATCTTATCCTTACTGGTAGTGACCCTAAACTTATAACCCATGTGAAATCTAGTCTTAAGAAAAATTTTGAAATGTCAGAATTAGGACATTTGCATTATTTTCTTGGTCTCCAAGTCTTGCAAACCAAATAAGGAATCTTTCTTTCCTAGTCTAAGTATGCTTGTGACCTTCTTCGTCGCTTCCACGTGGAATATTGTAAACTAGCCCCTTCTCCCTTCCAGTCTGGAGTCAAACTTTGTGACACTTGTACTTTCCCTAAAGTAGATGCCACCTTGTATCATCGGCTTGTTGGTAGTATTTTATACTTGAATCATTCCCATCCTAACCTTTCCTTTATTGTTGGTTGTGTTGCATGTTATATGCAAACTTCTCATGAAAGTCACTAGAAAGCAGCTAAAAGAATACTTCAATATATTTGAGGGACAATTTATTTTGGGATTCATTACAGTACAAGGGGGAAACCTTTGTTGGTTGGTTTCACTGATTCAAATTGGGCCGGTGATCCTAATGATCAAAATTCGACTGTAGGTTATGTTTTCAGTTTGGGATCTGAACCTGTCACTTGGGCTTGTAAGAAACAACAAGATCTTTCTCTTTCTTCAGCAGAAGTAGAATATTGAGCCATAGTTAATGCCAGTCAGGAAGCTTTATGGCTTTGACAGATCCTTTGAGAGTTTGGATTCGAGCAGTAGCATTCTAATCCACTTTGGTGCAACAATCAAAGTGCCATCAAGCTTTCCAAATATCTAGTTCTAGATCAACGCAGCAAACACATTGAGCTACACATGCACTTCATCATAAATCTTGTTCATGATCATGTTCTTGAAATGCTCTATTTCCCTACAGATGATCAAGTTGCAGACATCTTCACCAAGTCTCTTATAGAAGCGAAGTTTTCTAAACGTTGGTCTATGTTAGGAGTTCAGGAATGTGTCCTTAAGGGGGGATAGGCTCTAATGCCTCCTTCATTCTCCTAATAGTGTCACTTTTGTAAATCCTTCAATCCTATCCCAATTTGTTCTTAAGGGGAGATGTTAGGATATTTAGACACTTAGGGGTTAGTTAAGATCAACTTGTGTAATATATCTATTAGGTAAAAGTGTGTTTCTTTAGTATGCATTAGTATGCATTTGTAAATATTCTAATCCGATGGTCATGATATGTTCTAGACATAGAGTGATCCAATGATTCAAATTCTCTTAGATCATACCTACCATTGATCCATGGCTTAACACCCGATTGGTCTATGATCTCTATTTAAAGAGCATAGAGGGTCCTTGGCTAGTTGCTCGATTATGAGAAGCTCATGTAACTTTCTTTATTTTGCATAATAAATTGCTCCAAGTAGCTGTTTGGATGGGGCCATGGACTGTTTCCCTCTCGAGGGTTTTAACCACGTGACAAACATCGGTGTGTTGATCTGTGATCTATTTGTGTGAAGCGGTTGCTTAAGGTGTTTGGTCTTTTGGGAGTACCCTGTGTACCCAAACATCTATAGCATCATTGTACATGGTTTTCCACTAGAGGATAGCCCAGAGTATCTTCTTATCTGTTACCTGAAATCCATAGTGTCCTCCTACAACTCTTCCATGTGCTTCAACCAATATCCTTTATTTCTCATGCAATAAGACATATTGATGTAGAATCTTTTCCAACCCCGTCTTGTAGAGCTTCCCGACGATGAGCGAAAAATTTGTAGCTTGAATTACCAATTTCTTCTTCTAACTATGAGTAAAATCATCTAGATATTTTCATGTAAAAAAAAAATGAATAATCTTCTCATAATGATTATTAACCATACCAACTTTAAATAATTGCACATCAGGTAGCCCATCCTCGATGCTGGTTGGTTATTCTCCTCTCTCAATCCTTGAGAAATGATCAGGTCCAAGATTCAATTTGTATGGCTTCACGATGACTTCAAAATCAAAATCTTGGAAGAGGAGCAAACATCGACGAATCTTTCTCCCCAACACAATCTTGATGACCAGGTACATTAATGAAGAATGATAAGTGAACATATTGAAGGGGCCTCCCAAAAGATAGTGGCAAATATTCTGCAATGTGTACACCATCACCAATCCTTTCCTCTCTATTGTGGTGTAGTTCCTTTCCATATATGACAACTTCCAGCTTGCGAAAGCGATTGGATGATCAACCACTCCTTCTCTCAGCTGCACCAAGATGACCCCTAACGCGACTGATGATGCATCAACATGGACGTTAAATTCCTTCATCTAGTACAGAAATACCAAGATCGACGTTGTGACCATGTTATTTTTTAGGGTGTCAAGACTCCCTTGAAAATTAGGTCTACATTCAAACTTCACATCCTTCTTCAACAATTTCTCCATTGGTGTGGTAGTCACTGCATTTCCACTTATGAAATTCTGATAGTATCCCGTATGGACCAATGTCGCTCTTAGTTGTTTCACCTTTGTTGGTGGGGGAAGATTAACAATCATTTCTCTCTTATCGGGATATAGCAACATCCCTTCCTTACAGATGATGTGTCCCAAAAAAATTCCAAATGGTGCACAAAATATACACTTCTAAAAATTTAGCGCAATTTGGTGTTGCCCACACCGTTCCAATATCAGCCACAGGTTGGCGATGTGGTATTTCACCATCACGTACAAATCCCAATCGTCCATATACACTGCTATAAATCTATGAATGAAATATTTAAACAAAACGAATACTATCCTTGAGAATATTGCAGGTGCAATTTTTAGGCCAAACGACATCACCGTGTACTAAAACAATCCCTATTAAGTCACACAATTTGTCTTATGTCAATCTTCTTTCACAATATTTATCTAATGATAGCCCAAAAATACATTTGTGAATGAATAGACCTCTTTTCCACTGACACCTTCCAACACTTCATTAGTAAAAGGCATTGGGAACAGATCATGGAGACATGCGTTATTCATCTTTTGTAGGTGGACACAAATCCATATTTCACCTATCTTCTAATTCTTATCCATCATACTTATCTATTCTAATTCTTCTATTGGTTCGATGATTCCGACATCCAACATTCTTCCAAGTTCGACCTTTACGCACTCATTGTATTGCAGATTCAAGCGATACAAACATTGCTTTATCAGCTTCACATTTGGCTTAAGTGGGATTTTCATTTATCCCAAGTCTCTTAAAATCCCTTTCATTTTAGAGAATTTGGTCGAGAATAATCCTAACATCATGCAGCAAATCAGTGATCTTCTCCATAGTGGCTTCGTCCCAATAATCTACTACACTAGAAAACTTCGGGTCCTCTGTCGTCCCAATGTTGAACTTCTGTATCTTGAGAGGTTGGTGGATCTTATTAGTCGGCATTTTCAATGTTGCAATATCCCAAATTCCTTCATATTTTTTTTATATTTATGTTACTTGGATCATCCCCATCATCAAGTTCTCCTGTTACACTATAGCACTCCATAATCGACTACAACACATGTATCTCATGCGATTATGTAGGAAATGTCACTAGAACAATCTCCAAAATGACATCACAGATGTTTTGAAGTGTGCTATAGATTACTGGATCAACACTCACAAAGATGAATGTGTGACTAAAGCATATAGTGAGATCTTCCCATTTTGTGATCTCCCTCTATATTTTTGTTGATACGTACCACTGCTGCAACATCTCATCCATTGTATGGACAAAATCATGCACCCATTTATCCTTCGTCCTTGGAACCCATGTTATTTGACATGTGATGAAATGATCATTGGGATCATTCCTTCAATCATACTTATCACCTTGATAGTGCTTTGTTTCCACAAATCATACTTCCATCAATATGCTACATATCGGCCACCCTCCAATTGACTTCTTATGTGTCTTCCAACATATCGTAGGAGTAGCTTTCAACACTTCCTCTAATGCCAATAATAACTAAGGCTTCGATACCTTATATTCGATCTCGTCGATGAACTCAATCAAATTAGGTAGCCCTTCATATGTTGGCATCTCAATAACCTCTGTCGCGACCCAACGCAGTGACTAAGTGATTCTCCCACACTTCCGGATTGATACCTCATGTAGCAAATTTTTCCAATTTTCTAGCATATCATCAGAATCCGATGATGCAAAGATTGAACTTGACCAAATCAACTCACCATCTATAGTGGGGTGGACATAATATTCTAAAATGTTGTATGAATGATTCCATCCTCCTATGACTTCCTTCTTTACTGGTTCGACATATCTTCTTCCCTCACTCGGATCCAATGGAGCGATGATTCATATGTCGCAATTTTCAAAAGTCCCGAATCAATTTTTGAAATTCATCACCACCAGACTATCATTAGCCCATCCTATCCCCATTAACATGGGATATGAGCTACCTTCGTCGATGATTTCAATAACGTTGAAGTCTGCATAAGTATTCATCCCTTCTACTTCAATGAGTAAGTGTAGTACTCGTTTGATTGGTGATACTCTAGCCTGATTTGCCAATCATAGTTGTACAAGAGACCAAACCAACTATGATTTCCCCATCATTTCCCATGTTTTCTTCATCATAATTTTAACGTATGATCCTAGATCTAGTATGACGGAGTCCACATCGTAGTCACCAATACAGATAGTCATTCTCATCTCATTTTTTTATTTTCTTCTAATGCAATGAATTCACAGTGAAATATTTTCTCCCTTTCTCTTGTCGGTATAGCGAATTTTCCATTTAAACTAGCACATCAAGATCCTTTTTTAGTGACAAGAAACTTTGCAATGTTCCATTCCTCCGCGATGGTCCTGATACCAATGTTGAATAAAAAACATGCGGTATTTCATAGATAGGAATCTTACCCATATCCCTGTACATGGTATCTCTTGCATCAAAGAATGTATCTCGCTCAGTATCACCATTGAAATGCACCTTTTTTCGAGCTTCAGATCGAAACTATGGGATTGGACCATCATCCTCTGTTGTTGCATCTCCTCAAGTAATGACCCCAACATCTGTAGTTTGAGTCTTGGATTTCACCAAAATTTTCCCTACTGTTAGAACTTGGTTTTGATTTTTTGGTTGATTTATAGGCTGGTTTGCATTTTGGTTCACATTCTAATTCTTGTTCAATGCTGTTGGAGTATTCTTTACTTGCCACTTTGTGATCAACTATGGAAAATATTCGATGGTATGATCTGCAGTGGTACAATTGTTTCATTGTGACTAAATATTCAGTAAATCATGTTGATCGTGTCCCAAAACTTCACAATTATAAAATTGCATAGGTCCTTCACCTCTTCCTCCTCCTCGACCAAAAACTCCATCCCAACCTCCTCAAAATATTCCTTGTGGTTGGTACTATGATTGATTAAGATGCTGCTATTGTGGTTGATTCAATTGTGCTTGAACATATTGTGGTTGCGTATAATGCAGTTAAGTATACTATGACCACTACGAGGCATACTACATCTGATTCTATTGCAGTTGCGATGGAGAAAAATGTGGTTGTGGTTCCACAAACTGTGGTTGCTTCGACGATGGTGACCTTTCCTTCGATCGGTGCTCTTTTCCCTTCATGTAATATGTAACCATCATCCTTTCTTGCAACAAGTTATATTCTATACTATCCTTCTCTTCATGACCAACAAAGTGACAAAAAGTATAGAATAAATTTGCAGGTTTTGATACTACCTTTTATATATACACTCATTTCTCGTGTTGATTTCCTTGAGTTTAATAGATTTGACACCATGGTAAATCTCCCTAACTTAATGGATTGGGAGCACCAGGATACAAATAATCATGGAAAAGTGGACATTGATCCTTATGATTTCATTCCATGCGAAATTGTGTACACCATACCTCTTTGTGACTATATTTTCCCTTCTTGATATCTTGTAAATGAATTGTAAAATTTTCCACTTGTGATTGGATCTAATTCATTCCCACTCCATTTTCACGCTCTAGTGAAGCCTCTAGCTTCATCATAATTTCCATAGCTTCATTCTGTGTCCCAAACGTCTCCTGCATCAATGGAATTCATATGTGTGTCACCAATTCTATGATGAACAATTCTTTGTGTTGTACATCACTCATTTTGAAAATAACTTTTCCCATGAGCCTTTTGAATCATTGATCAAAGTCTCATACGAACTTGTTCGGATACTACTTGATTTCCTTCAATTCAGTGATGTACTGTGACTCAGATTTAGGTTTTCAGAATTCTTAAATCAACCTGGTTCTAATATATGCTAAAGTATTATGTTGATTCCCTATAAAAAGTTGTATGAACTTCATATACCAATCCAATGCGGGACCTCAGAAAGTTTTCGTAGGCTGCCCCTTCTTAATCTTTTCATCTTGAACTTGTTTCACAGTCCATACCACTTTCCATAGAAAACAATATGTCTCGGGATATTTGTTCCCATTCCCATGGAACAAAGGTAATTTCACATCATCTCCCACCATTCTGGGCCTTCTTCCTATGTTTGTTGATCCAATATTGTTACTTTAGCGATGACAAATAGAGCAATCTTGTGATGGTCTAGTGTTTCTTCCTGAATGTGGTGCAGTGCACGAAGGTGTAGGTACATTTTTTCTCTAGTTTGGTCCCTCCTCGGGCTTGGACATATCCTATTCATCTCCTTCGTCACTGTAGGGTCTCTTAGTCCCTTGCAATATTCTCTCGTAGTTTCTTGTTCTGGTCGCACCAAAACTCTCCTTAGTCATCTGCCTCTTTACTTTCCAGAACCTTACCACACTTCGCATAAGACTACACTCTTCCTCAACTACTCTTAGAGTTTCATCGTAACTCCCATAAATATACGCTGTATCATTCCATTCAACCCTTGTCTCCATAGTACCCTCGACCTTCGCACACCGGGTATTTACTCGTTGAATTTCGTCTTCAATATGCCCTTTTCGTAGATGAGCATTTTAATACATAATTCTAGAGATAGTAGAAACCTACCTCTTGGTCCTTGGAAGAATTCTCTTTCTGTGTATCTATAGGATTTTACTATGTCGACGAAGAACTCAATGATGTATCCTTCCAAAATGTTGTCAATCCACACTTCGACAACTCTTGACGCTCAGTTGTCTACCTATTTCAATCGTTGGACCAGTCCAGGGGTCCAGTCAGTAGGTTTGACTCCTTGGAAATTTCTTTTTTGGTAGGTCAACTATGCCAACCACTCGTATAGAACAATAGGAAAATCAATGAATAAATACTCATGGATATCGGAATAGATATGTTTTCCCAACCACCCTTCGGTCATTAGTCTGGAACTCTTGTTCTCTTCTGCTATGAATTATTGGGTCGTCTGATCGAACCGGTGTTGAATCTCTTGTTTCATTGGGTGCCACAACATGTCTTCCTCATTCTCACACTATGGTCCTAACAACATATCCATATGTTAGCCTCTCAATAAACTCCGTGAACCATTTGTTGACACAATTCATTCGACATGGGTTCACACTTTGTCGACACCCCCTTTAGATGTGATATCCCTAAACATCATCCCAAATAGGTTTTACCCTGTCCGGCATCACCTGCGAAGCAGATGAGGTCTTACCCAAGATGTTTGAGGGAGGGTTGAAGAAACCACATTTCCGCAGAAGGGAAGAGGAATTTGTGCACTAATATTTCTCAATTGCACTAACATCCAAAGATTCAGAACATGGTTTTATTGCGTCATTCATTCAACATTATACTAGATAAACCATCGAACTATTCCATTAGATATAAAATACATTGAAATACAAAAATTCATTCATCATGTGAAGAATTATCACGATTAGATAAGAAAAACATTAAGATATTAGATTGCACCATTTAATCTCATCATTCAAATCAAAAAAACAGTAATCAAATATCTCATCGTAGATAAAAGACACATAGAATTTACAACAACACCAGTTTTATATTACTTCACAGGCCAACATAGATCTCCAAAAATACATTTTCTAGTCAATATCCTCAGACCAACATCCATAAAATCGTTCACAATACAGACGAAATACAAGATAGAAAATGCCAAAAATATGATCCCCCTTTTCTAATGCATTTCTAACTCTATTTATAGGCTTGCGCCTTTACAAAATGGTCCACATGTGACCAACTACCTAACTACCTTAGACCAAAAGTACAAAATTGTGACCAAGCTGACCACTTGTTGACAACTTCTTCTTGCACAATATTATTTGATCCTAGTCTCTTCCGCACCATGCGCATCTAGCACACATGCTAACACTATGTGGCATATTATGAATCGCACTGCCTAAAAAATGTGACACCACTTTAAGGATGCAAAACAACATATTAGTAGTTGATGGTTGAGTATAGACTGAAAACATAACTAGGTTTAAATTATGGGTAATGTTGCATTTTTTTGTGGTTGGACAATTCAGGAATGATGGATAGTTGGAGGTTAATCTCTTCCCTTATGTTGTGTATGTGTTTGTAGTGAAGATAAATGTGGATTTAAACATTCACCCATTTATTTAATTATGCCATATGATGTATTGTATGTTTCTTGCTACATGGATTATTGTGGTGATATTACTTAGACCATCATTTGTAGTGGGTTGAAGTAATGCTTGAGTCATTCTTTGTTGGACCTGTTATAATTTTATCAAATTTAGTTCTTAATTTGAAAATGGATCACAAATGTCTAGAGAACCTTCCATGCAAGTCTATCATCTTCCATGCATTTCCTTTCTTAAATTAAAATCTTATTTTATAAATATTTTTTATTCATGAAATATTTTATATTGTTCTGGACATTTGTTTCACGACATTGTGTTTTATGCTGCTACCTTTACTAATATGCATCCCTTTACAACCCCAATAAATAAATACAAATTTGTGATACAATATATTAAAAAAACTGTTGACACAATTTAGCCTTGAATTTTTATTACATGTAGCTTTAAAATATACGAACAAAATACATATACTATAGGCCTAAAAAACATGCAAAACACATAGCCAAAGAAAGTACATTGAGAAAAAAATAGTATGAAAAAAGGTGGTGGCTGGCTATTCTTAATTGACCGAGTTCTCCGATACCCTATTGTCAGTGGTGGAAGTGGGTTCCCTCATACTATGAGCCATGTTTAACAATATTTTTATGGATTTTTCATGCTCCTTAGATAGGAGATTTAAATTGTTGATTTTTTTCTCGATAATCACTGTGAGTGTTTCCTTCTTATTTATCTTATCATCCTGTCTATCGTTCATAGTTTCAACAAACCATTTGAGGTTTTCCACCTAGATGGATAGTTGCTTCATCATTTATTCTAGTTGTGCATCAATCGAAAATTTCAATAGGCTTCTAGCCCTACTAATTCATGACAGAATATCAGGTGTTGAGTTACAAATATCAAAGCAAAGTGCAAAAAATGGTCCATGGATATCTGCACCACCCTGAAAACCACCTATTAGATCCGAGCTTGTCTCTTCCTTCTAAATACCACCATTGGTGCTATTGAGTGTGACTATATTTGAAAATTATGGTTTAGAGAAACAAACATATCCACAAATGGATCAAGCGGATCCATCTATGTCCCTGAACCATATTTTTCATAATTGTCACACAGTCCGACCACAATCTTATCAATATTGGATAATTGACATTTAGCATGGCCAACATTTAAATGTTATTTTAATTTGTAGCAAATTGATAAATTTCAATTCCAGGCATATGAAAATTTTTATATTTGACATTTAATGATGATAGTTGTACACAATGCTTAGCTCCAAGTTAGAATTCACTTATCTAGACTGGGAAAATATGTCAACCATTTGGTTATAAAAAGTGGGCCTGAAGCGCACTCCAAATATATCCATGTGAGAAACTTAGTCTAGGTTTGTGCTGCCATACTTCAAGTACATAAAAAATTAATTTGATGTTGACACTCTATGAAGTACCATAAGTTTTCATAATAAAAAACTTATAGTGGCATTGAAATGATCAATTGTACTCGATATGGTTAGACAAATCAGCATATGATATGTTAATAAAAAAACTAATGTTGACATTGAAATGATATGGATATACATGATAAGGTTTTGAGTGTGATTTTCCCTATATCTCAGGTGTTCAAATGTTGATTTTTTTACCGCCAATCGAGTAGATGTGAATATCGTTGATGTAATGTGATTTAGAGAACCTTCCTTTGTTGGGTGTAGCCTAAACACAAACCATATTTATTTATAAAAATCATCGTATTCTGTTCAAAATTTTTGGAATTGTTTCCTTTATGATTTCTATTTGAAAAATCTAGGGGAGCGCAATGTGAACCTTCCTTCACTGTGTTTTCCCTTATTTTCTTGTTGGCCATAAATTAGGTGTTCTTTGAGAATCCGTTCACCTTTTTTTTCTCCTAAAAGGATTTTATTATGGCTCTTTGATCTAGAATTTAGAATGCATTTCGGACTATTTGTGATTCTGTGGACCGAGAAGTGTTTGTTGTTATCGCAAGAGGCGATGGTATGGTAGCACACCCCAAACATTTCCAAGTGTCTGAAACTTGTAAGTTTTATTTGCATGGTACTGTGTTTTTAAACCCATGGAAAATTTCTTTTATGTGTCTTCGATCTGTAGTCCAGTATAGTTTGGAGTGGAGCAGTCTATGCCCCTCCCTCTCCCTACTCCCCATGTGGATATTGATTTACTAGTTTTGAGCTTGGAAAGATTAAGAACAATCAGAGAATGTTAAAGAGAATGAATTCTCAACTGGAGGGATTGAAGATGTCCATTGTCCATATCAACAACTACATTGATGAATGGGACACAAAGCATGATCAGATTCAAGCCAAAGTAAATAGAAAAGCACAACAAATAGAATAAATTCATTTTTCCACTAATTTAGAGATGCATTTCAATATGCTAGTTGTTTTGTACCTAGGAAACTAGTCTCATGTTGGGTTCTATATAAACTTAAAATAAATAGAAGAGGATATTGTCCAACACACTGCTACTGGGAAATGTGAATGTCCATTTCTCATGCCAAGACTTAGGATCACAATGAACCGTTCATGGATGCAATCCATAGTGGTCATGGATTTTCATAAATATGTTGTGTTTAATTTTTTTTAATAGTATGACTAGGACAATTTATCTAGAAGTATGGTTGTAGCAAGTTTTTTTATATCTTGTAGGCAATATGGTCTTACAAAGATGACAATTTTTTAGAATATTCTATCGATTTTTGGGAATATTTTTTTATTGAAACCAATGTAAATCCTGCGTTGTTAAGGATTTCCTAATCCTTTTAATACATATCACTATTACATGTTTCTAAAAGTAATCTCACTTTTGTGTATATTCCAACATAATATTAAAATTATCATAATCTGAATTTCCTTTCATTCACAAGGAACATACAGTTTCAATCAAAATGAGCTCTACGCATTCTCCAAACTTTTAATTGAGTGTTGAGAAATATCTGTAATGTATCTAAATGTAGTAAAGGCACACAAGAAAAAAATTCAAAATAAAACACTTCCTAGTTTGTTTAGGATTGCATCAAACACCACTAAAGTTTACCCATTCTTCCCCAATTAGTATAGATTTTAAATTATAGGTCTATTAAAATATATAGAAGCATATTCAATATCCCAAATTCAACAAATACACATTTATTGGGCTACATCATGCCTAGGTTGAACCTTTGGAAAATCCAAAGACTCTCAGGCAATATCCCTAGGAATTTGTGGACCGAAATGATCTTGGTGCAGAATGGAAGTGGATGTATTGTATATAAATCCCCACCTATTATTCATAAACTAGGATAAAATATTATACATGGTTTGGGCTGAATTTGGGAGCTAGAGAGATGTTGATGTATTTGTAACTTAGGGATGTATTCACTTGTATATTTCATATATTGTATTTCATTGGTCCCCGATGTTCCTATCAGGAGAATCATTAATGTAATCAAGTCATGTAAAGTCATATAGGCTAAACCTTTTTGTTGATCAGGGGGAAAAGTCCCCGCAGTTGTGGGGCACTAGGGTTATTAGACTCTCCTAGAGAAGTCCTCCCTGGTAAGTGATTTTCAAGTCAGAAACTAGTATATAAATAGAGAGTGAGAATCTCTATTTGAAACACACACTCACCCAGCTATAGCATATGTGAGAGAAGAGGAGCTCACATAAGTGAGAGAGAGAACAACTATTGGAGATCATCTTTCTGTGTTTGGATTTTACTGTTGCCATTGGTGCTCATTCTATCTCTAGGGAAGTTGCGGGGTTTTCTCCTTTATGGTTTCCCCGAGTAAAGTATTTGTGTCTATTGTCTCTTGTGATTGATTGTTGTGCATGTTATTCTCTCAAATAAGATCCTAATATCATATTGCTTAAATGATAAAAATCTAACATGGTATCAAAGCTAACCTAAGAAGAAAACATTGTGTAGTTGCAGAAGCTAGGGAATCTTACCCTTTGGGTCTCTCTCCATAGATCATCATCAAAAGGAGGCTAGGATAACTCTCCATTGAAGGGTGCATCTTTCTGTCGAAGCATAATTTGATTCCAGGCATTTTCAATCACTCCTGCGGGAAATTAGGGATTTTCACAGAAGAGGAATTTTTGAGTGAACCAAGCATAGGATTTATCTCCTCATCAAAATAAAATTTTAGAGACAAATATCAAAATTTTAGGTTGGGTAAAACTCTGTGAAAGTCAAACCCTAATTTCACCCCAGGCCTGAAAAAACCTAAAATACTAAAAGTGTAGTTTCGGTACATTCACTATATCTCCATATTAAAGAAGTATTATGAGCAAAACGTTTCACAGCCCAAAGCTAAAATCCTGATATAGCCTGTGTAAAAAGGTCATCCTTAGATTCGCTATATTCCAGGATATATGATTCCTCCAAATTAGGGTTTCAACCTCTCCCAAGATTCATCCCTAAACAATACACCTTGGGAAAATTTTGATATCTCGGCCTATGAAGCACCAAATGAAATTTTGCATTATGTTCCAAATAGGGCACAGACTTTCCTTTCTATGGTAAAAGTTTCATACCCTGAAGGTTAAACAATGACATGTGGAAGTCCGTACAAGTTCTCTATCTTGGACAGTCCTAAAAGAAGTCACCTTGGTAAAAATATCATAAGTCCCAACTGGTGAAACCAATTCTATTCAAGACTATTATGTTGGAAAGAGGAAATATGATTCTACCTCCATATGACATTTCAGACATATAGGAGCATTAATTTCAGAGATAATTCAAAAACAATATCAGGAATTTCTGCAGAAAAAATTGGAAAACTAGGGCTTCCTGTTTCGAGAGCTTTCCTCCACTATTTTACAAAAAAGGAGTACATTGGATAGCTGACCTTGAAGAGGCCCATATTTCTATCTAATCAGAAGTTTTAGATTCCAATTTTTTAAAATTAGGGTTTCTCTAACAAACCCTTGATTATCCAGCTCCAGAACCAGGACGAACACCTCAAATCGGTAAGATCTAATCTTTTGCTATTTACATTTGAGGTTCTCATTTCAAAATGACTAATCACACCATCTTGATGACAAGCTTGGTGAAGCTAAGAAATTCCAAGCATGGAAGTATAGATTCTCACTAGTTCTTGAAGAAAACTAATTGGACACCTACATAAATTGAGAGGTTCCCGTTCCAGAGGGAGATGAGGCTAAATCCTTACACAATAAGATCTTGGTCAAGGCCAAGAAGATCATTTCTGATTCGATAAAGGATCACCTTATACCACAAGTGTATTCCCTAAGTTCACCTAAAGAGATGTTTAATTCTTTGAACAAGCTATTTGAAGGGAAGAACATAAATGGGAAGATGACTTTGAGAAACTAGTTGAAGAATGTAAAGATCCAGAGTGCAGAGACCATACAGTCATACTTTACAAGGGTCTCTCAAATCAAAGAACAATTTGAAGCAGTGGATGAAGAAGTATAGAATTCATAAATTGTGATAACCACCATGAATGGCCTCTGAGGATCATGGGATTCATTCATTTCAGAAATGTGTGCCAGAAGAAAGTGATTAATTTCACAAGACGCTGGGAAGATTGCACACAAGAAGAATATCGACTCATAATAAGAGGAGAAGATGGGAGAAACTTAGTATATAGCTCTCATGATTCAAAGAAGATCCCTCAAGCGATGAGGAATACGAAGGAATCAATTCTTTAAGAACCTCTTATCCATCTTAGCATTTGGATAAGAAATGGTGTTGCTATGAATGAATAAGATGATGAAGCTGAAGGCTCAAGAAGGAGTCTACCCACGAAACAAATAAAGATAATTATTCAATTGTCATTTCATGATATTGTTTTGTTATGCATTTGTTTATATTCAGTTGATGTGTTATGCATGATAGAATTTTTGCATTAATGATAGTATACTACTAATATGCATGTGATGGGTAAGTAGCTCATGGTGCCATACAACTCTCCATTGCTACTTATCTAGAATGAGACCTCTTTGTTGACATATTGGATTAGTGCACAATCTCAATGATGTCATGGTAGAGATGGAAGGCATCTATAAAGTTTCCATGAGATATGGATGAATGTTGTATTGGCTAAAATAGTTGCATGATTATATCTTTATTCATGATAATTTTCCATTATGAATATGCATTACGAAATGTTTCTAACCACACAACTAATGCATTTGACTTGTAGGAAAGATTTTGTACAATTTCCTACAAGAAAAGAAGGATGGGACTTGTTCCGAAGAACAAGTGATGACAGTTCAAGAAATGAAGAATGGTATGACAAGACTTTAAGAGGCCTTAGACACACTATAGTTATATGACACTGTTTAGTGACATCATTCATGCAGATCCTTCCAGCTATGAAGAAGAATCCAATAATAAAGGGAAGGAGAGTACCAATTCAAGAAGAATGATGTATAGGATGGGGTATCTGCAAGTTCCATCATGCAGTAGATGGAAAGGCAAGATTCATAGCACGAGGCTTCTCACAGAAGGAAGGAATAGACTACCAAGAGACATTTGCAGCCACTAGAAGTTAATACATTTTCACGGTGTGTTCTACTATCATAAATACACTGAATATTTAATTAGCAACTGGGGTTGGTAAGCTTAGAGTTGATAAAAAATATATGCAAAGGTAAAAAGGCTCCTAAGGTGTCTTGGAGATACTTTAATAAACAAAAGATCGAAAGATCTTTCAAAATGAAAAACTGAGTCAAACTGCTAAGACTATCTAAATAATTGGATTGTACTGGAATATCAAATTCTAAACAGCTACTGAAAATAAATACATAAACAATAATACTTATAACTTCAAACACTAACTTGTACATAAAAGAAACTATAACAACTAAACTAACAAATAACCAACTAACTACTCGTCAAGCAAAAGGCTGGGGTAAAAAGACAACTTATCTTATAAAGAATAGAAAACTAAAAAATCAAGTAGGAAACTTAATAAGGATAATAGACAGAAGCAACTAGAAAACTTAATAAATATATTTAAACTTTACTTTTCAATAAACACATAAAAACAAGAATGATTCCTATGATTACAAATAACTTAACGTTAAACTCTATATGTAAACAAAGATGTAAAAAGCAGTAAAACGAAATCAAGAAATAAGAACAACTTAATCCATATTTAATTTAAAAAGAAAACAAAAGAAGAATAATAAAACTTTAATCAATAACCTAAAACAATCAAACTTTAATTGAAATGCTTAAATAAAATTACCAACTACAAACATATTCCAAATATTGGCAAAACAAAACTAGAAACAATCTGAAAAATATATAAAAACAGTAAAAACAGAACCAAGGGTTAAATGACAGGAAGAACAGTAGGTCTATAAAGGGTGATTGAATGGAAGACTCGACAGACAATGTGAATGGTGGTCTGTACAGTAAAAATGGTAAAAACTAACCTAAATGAACTAATTCTTCAACTAAAGTTATGCATTTCTAAACCCAATGCATGGAATCAATAAATAAACCTATTTAATCAAAAAATTAACTTCAAACTAACTCTTAAACAAAAAGAAATCATTGCATTGTAAACTAATTAATAAACTGGAAATTAACTTAAATAAATTCATGACAGAAAAATAAATAGAACTAAATTTAAATCAAAGCTAACTATTCTATATAAACAAATTAATAACGGGAAATAAATAATCAAGACTACATTGAAATGAAAACAAACTATTCTACTTAAACCAATTCATAACTAACCAAAACTAAATTCAAATGGAAATAAACTATTCTACTTGTCTCAAACTAAAAACTGAAAGCAATACTGGAATGAAATGACTAACTAAAAGCAACTAACTAAGAACAAAAGACTGAAAGCAAATGACTGAAAGTAAAGATATGCATGCATCTACTTATTTAATTACTGAAATAAAACTAAACTAATGCAATATAGGAAATAAAATACTTGTTTAACTACTGAAAGAAAACTAAGTTAATACGTACAGGAAATAGAATAGCATCTAATGAAAACAAACTGGAAATTAAACTAGATTAACTAAAACATAAAAGAAAGAACTAAATTCAAACTAAGCTAATGAACCTCTCGTTGGTGAGGGCCCCTCTCAACAATTAGGGGTGAATTCTACTAACTCCTACTCAAATGCAAATCTTCAATAGCAACGCAGACAACTCTTTATTCAACTTCAGAAACATAATTACAATGCTTATAAAAACTATGACTAACTGGCTTCTTACTCTAGCTAACTAACTAAGTTTCTCTTCATTCAAAGACTGATATATATAGTTTTACATGAGAGATGAGAAATTCGAACCTAAAGGTTAACTTCTCTCTAATTTTAGGAAATATCTAAAGCACATAATTGATTTGCAACCAACGCATGGTATGGCTCTTCATTCAGTGTGATCGTGGCATAACGTGATGAGTCTGCTCCTTCTTTAGTGTGAAGATGATTCTACAGCATGCTTGATCTGGTGTGATATTCTTCCTTTGTGTGGGAAAATCCTCTTCATCGTGGTGTGAATCCCTTTCTTGGCGTGATTGATGAGATGGTCTTAAACGGAGGTCTGTATACAACAACAAGTTTCTGGAGCGCAGGTCCCTTATCAGCACGAGCGTGCAGACTAGTGGTGTTGTGGAGAGTAGGGACAGTAACACAGCCAGTCTTCTAGAATGCAGGCCATTCTATCCCTTAAATGTACAGGATTATGATAGTTGACTATTAAAATGGAGGAGGCCATGAGTTAAAAGCAAATTTCCAACACTTTAAACACGTGGATAATGTGCAGCTAGGTGGCAATCCTTGCAGAGGATGAGTTAAATGTATCATTCTAGCATAGAGATGGTTGGCGTGATTGCAAACAAAGGATATTACAGGTTGTTTCATGTTTAAATGCCAAAAACTGATTATGGACATCGTGTAGACCGATGAGTGAGCTGAATGACAAGCTAAATGGAACACTGAACTGTGAGATGGATGTATGGTGCACCAATGTAGGGCACACATGGAAAATGATCAACGAATCTCATGCGGTGGCTGGATGATGAGATGAATGCCAAGCTGGATTGTGAGCTGGACGTATGGTGTGAAAATAAGGCTGAATATATTTTGTTGTTAATTTTCCCAAACGAACTATAAAATATGCAAACAAATATACATATCAAATAATACACTAAATATGCTTTAAATAACATAGTTTGGAGTTAATAAAATCATAAAAATGATATTAATAACCAAAGTGGAAATAACATCAAATTTGTTCTTACCTTGTGTCGAAATAATGATCTGTATGACATAAAACATACTAAAGGAAATAAAATATGTGTTTAAATGTGTTATTTAATTGCCAAAAATGATAACAAAATGAGGCTCAACATTCCCCCAAACCAGAGAAATGCCATGTCCCACTGAGCAAAAATAAAAATGATTAAGGAAGAAGGCAAAGTTATGCTAGTAATTGTCTTCCACTTGGCAAATGAAAGAAAGAATTTAAACTTTGATCTTATAAAGGAATATTTATTTTATGTCAAAATAGAAAAAAATGATGATGTGATAGTAGAAGATCTAGATTTCTTAGGAGACCATACTATTATAGCATAATTCAAGATATGTATCTTTTAACAAGAATTTGCATTTGATGAATAAATTTATAAAGTTTATAACAAATTCAACCATGTCCAAAGTAAAACTTTGGACAGCTTGAACATATTATCGCAAATGCATAAATGACATTCAAGAAAAATAGTTTTCATGTGTATTTAGATAAAAAGATGGTAATAGTAAAATGATAATAAAAGAAAAATAAAACTATATTCAAGAACAAAAATTTTGTTGACAAATTTTAATCATCCATGCTATAATACCAGAATATCTCATTCGGACCATTATTTGAACCATTAGTCAGATCCTTCGTAAAGTATTCCATCAAATTTCTTCATATTTTTCTATAAAAACATGCTTCATGTTATAACCTGAAAACACTTTAACATTTGTCAAAGATAAGGAATTTTGTCATAAAAATATAAAGAAGACAAATATTTTGTTCCGAATCTTCCTAATCCAATCCTAATCCTCCCCCAAACCAAGGATATGTCATGTCCTCATGCAAAGGAGAAGAATAGTTTATTTTAGATAAAGAAAAGTGCAGGTATGCTGTCATTATTTTATAAAGAAAAGAAAAAATAACTAGTAAAGGAAAGTTATTCAGAGCTGTATATTTATGAAAAATAATAGTGCAGAGAAAGACCATAGAAAGAGATAATAATATAATCGAAAGAATGCCATATGAAAAGCTAGGTATCTATCCCTCATTGTAAAGATATCTTGTCATCATCAAATACTTTAAGTTTACCCCGGAGTGTGTGAGAGATGTAACTATGGGTCCCATTTCCAAGATAATAACATCCTAGGTATTGATTGAATTAGATGGCCAGGTCCAATCCCAACTTACAGTGATTCTCAAGTGACAGTAAAGAGAATGGGCCTTAGCATTTTATTTATAATAATGTTTTTCAAAAATTTCCTGTATATGATCATTATTTTACGAATCATATGCATAGTAGTGGATTAACCAGACCTCTTTACCCGATATTTCCCCGCTGCCAGCAGGCCTATTTAGTACCCCAGTGGGTTTATCTTGGTACCGTGCAAGTATATTCCTACTTCTAGAGAGCTTGTTCAATACCCCAGTAGGTTTACTTGCATTTATCAAGCTTCCTGTTTTTAAATTTTTACTTAGCATTGACCCACTTCCAGCAGCCCTGTTCAGTACCCCGATGGGTTTTCCTTGTATATAATGATATTAAATATATGGAAGTCGATTGGTACTAGAGCGTGCTAAGCCCTGCTAAAACAAATAATTCAATTTATAGAAATAAACTTACAAATAGCTTTTCATACCGGCCTTAATCATAAATCATGTCAAAAGAGAATAACTTAAAGTTGTTCTTTAACCTTAGAATCCATCATTTTCATAAGAGATAAGTAATGTTCCCCACAGGTAAAAAATTCCACCTACTCTCGAGTTATCACAAAGATATATTTGAGAGACAAATTTTGATAACAAGTATAGGATGAACTAGTAATCCATAGGCACAAGATGAATGATAATGAAAATAGGTCTTATCAATCACTGTTTAAAATAACAAATCAGAAATATACATGTCTAAATCAAAATACTAGAAACTATCTGAATCATAAAAGGAGTGGTTAAAAATGATATGCAAAGAGTTATCTTTAATTGTCACTACAAACTACAAATTAAGAAAAATTAAGATACCTTACGAGCATAATTACCTTTTCCAGATAATACTTCATGAGATGCTTATAGAGATAAAGTATCCATGATCAAACTGCAAAACCACTTGTTAGATGATTCAATTTTTTCATAAAAACATAGAAAGCAGAAGAGTCGCATGTAATTTATTTTATCAGAAATGACTCTCATTTATTCATAGAAGCAAAAACACATCTACATATATATAAGTGATGATAACCCAAAATAATTTCATGGATCAGGAGGAGGAGGAATAACTTCCTCTTCAATCAATTCCATTTCTCTGTGTTGTAAAACATTTTGTACGAAATCCTGTTTGGATGTTGGTTGATGATAAAGCCTAATTCTATGTCCATTCACTATAAAGGAAACTTATGAGCCATCAATTGGTTTAATTTTTACTGATCCATTGTAAAAAGCTGTAACTACCTCATAAGGGCCCAACCAACGGGTAGTTAATTTTCCTTTAAATATTTTAAATCGTGAATCGAATAGTAATGCCCAATCTTCGGCATTAAATTGCTTTTGCTTGATAAATTTATCATGCCATTGCTTCTGTTGACTCTATATTAGCATGGTTCTTTGGAGTGCATCTTGTCTAATTTCATCTAATTCATTAATCTGTAGGATTGATTGTTTCTGCGCTTCATCCAAATCCAAACCTAACTGTGCTGTCATACGAAAAGTTTTAACTTCAAATTCAATAGGTAAAAGGACTTGTTTTCCATATACTAACTCATAGGGTGTATGCCCGATAGTATTTCTCCATGTTATCCTATAGGCCCATAAAGCCTTAGGAAGTCTATCCACCAAATCCTTATGATGTAAGTGAATGGTCTTGGTTAAAATAGATTCTAATACTTTATTGGTTGATTCTACCTGGTCATTAGCTTGAGGATGGTAAGGTGAGGACTTACAATGCCGGATACCATACTTTGTAGTGAGCTCTTGCATTAATTTGGAAGTGAATTGGGTACCTTGGTCTGTTACAATTTATATGGGTACACCAAACTGAGTAAATATTTCTTCATATATGAATTCTACTACAGATTTGTCTGTAGCCCTAAACAAAGCTTTAGCTTCTACCCATTTGGTAACATAATCTATACAAACCAAGATATATTTCCTTTTATGAGACATGGGAGAGATTAGTCCTACAAAATCAAGAGCCCATTTTTCAAAAGGCTCAATCATGACCTATGGCTATAAAAGCATTTGGTCCGATGTTGTGGTTCCACCCATTCTTTGACAACTATCACATCCTTTGACATACTTGGTAGCATCCTTAAAAATGCTTGGCTAGTAATAACTAGAGTGCAATACTTTGTATGCTGTCCGTTTATCAGAACAGTGGCCTCCACATGGTCCATCATAGCATGCTCGGAGGATGCCATTCATTTCATCCTATCGCACACATATTCTAATAACAAGATCTGGGCTAGTGCGAAAGAGGACTTTATCAACCCAGGAATAGTTAAAACTTTGTACTATTATGCGGTGTTTCTCTTATGGATCCAAATGGTGTGGTACTTTTCCAATCGCTAGATAGTTTGCAATATCAGAAAACCAAGGGGTTTAAACAGATACAGTGAACAGATGCTTGTCAGGAAAATTAGCATCAATAGGTTTAATATCATTATCGTGTTGTATACAAGAAAGAAAATCTTCTACTAAGTTTTCTTTACTAGGTCGATCAATGACGGTAATATTAAATTCTTGCAATAGAAGAAGCCATCAGGTAACTCTACCACTGGTGATCGGTTTATTCATTAAGAATCTAATGGAAGAGTGATCGATGTGCACAAAAACTTTGTACCCTGTAATATAATAACGGAATTTATTAATATCATAAACTACTGCCAAAAATTATTTCTCAGTAATGGTATAGTTTAATTCGGTGGGAGAAATATTTTTGCTAATAAAATAGATGCCATAAGGTGATTGTCCTTATTTTTGGCCTAGGACTCCTCCTATGGCAATATCGAAAGAATCGGTAAATATATGAAAGGGAAGGGTCCAGTCAAGGCCCCTAAGTATTGGCGCTACTGATAGTTTAGCTTTTAAAATATCAAAAACATTTCAACAAGATTCTGTCCATTGGAACTCTACATATTTTATGAGAAATTTAAACATTGGTGCAGCTATCTTTGTAAAGTTTTCAATAAAATGGTAATAATAGCCTGCATGACCCAAAAAGCTTCTTACCTCCTTCTGGGTTTTTGGAGAGGGAAGGCCAACTATTACTTCGATCTTAGCAGGGTCTACCTTAATTCCTTGAGAAGAAATATGGTGTCCTAGAACTATGCCTTCTGTCAGTAACATTTTACACTTTTCATGAATAAAAGATAAGTTTGTCTCTTGAAATCGGATCAAAAATTTATCGATGTTTTCAAGAGGTTCTTGAAAAGTATTACCATAGGCTGTAAAATCATACATATATACGTCAACACAGTCATGTATAAGATCAGAAAATATGCCTAAGACTGCTCACTAAAAAGTAGAGGGTGCATTACATAAGCCAAATGGAAAAAATTGATAAGCAAATGTCCTCCAAGGACATGTAAAAGTGGTATTATCCTGATCTTCAGGTGCTATTAAGATATGATTGTATCCACTATATCCGTCAAGAAAGAAAAAATACCGCTTACCTGACAAGGTATCCAATACTTGGTTAATAAAGGGAAAAGGAAAGTATTCTTTAAGAGTGGCTTTTTTTATTTCCCTAAAATAAACACAAATACTCCATTTCCTTGTGACTTTGTTTGGAACTACTACTAGAGGAGACACCCATTTGCTATCGAAAATAGGATAGATGAAACTAGCAGTAAGGAGTTTTTGTAACTATTCCTTTACTACCTCCTTCAAAGAAGGATTCATCCTCCTCTGCAGTTGTCCTATAGGTGGTATATTTGGATCCATATAAATGTGGTGTGGAAATTGAACCCAAGAGATAGAACAATTACTTTCACAAAATTGCTAATCAAACATGCAAAATTCACACCAAAGGAGACTGAAATTGGAGCATAACACTGACCTGTATTCAATAAGTGTACAATATCCAACCTTATGAAATAATAGGCTGCTACAATATATAATTACATGATAGAATCGAATGCATAAATATGCCATTCGAAATAGTCAAAAATTAGGCTTACTAAATCTAGTCAAATCCCCTATAGGTGCATAAAGCAGTTTCCAAATCTATGAAGATGCTCACGAATTTGCTAAGTCAAGTGGGAAATATAAAGAGGGATGGAAAGACAACTAATGCATGTTTTTATTTGGATAAAAGGAAGGAGGATGATGTGGTAAAAAAACAAGTCAACTACACCTAGTCTAGCTTTTCCTTTTGCCTTAAATCAGAATAAAACAAGGCAGCTTTTCAGAAAAAGCAGATATGCTCTTTGGAGGATCTGGAATAAAGTAGAAATGCTAAATTTGGTTTCTAGGATGTTTTCCAAGTGCTCCATGACTCTGTTTTAGCATGTGTTGAATTCTAGGAATTGTAGAAGGCAACTAGCATAGAATGGAATCTAGGAAACTAGGTAATAAGACAAAAATAATTAAAATTAATGTCTAAGGTAGGTAAATATGGGTTGATTATTATAAAAACCCCCCTTAAGCCTGAAATTATGTGTAAATATCAGAAAAATATAGGGCCTAGCAACAAGGCTTAGTCACCCTTTACATACTTCTTGTCCATACAACCAAGGAAAGAGGCAAAAACCCAGTGGGAAAATCCTCCCTTAAACATGGACAGGGAAAAAAAATTGGAAATCTTGTCACCAATAATGCTTCACAGCATGATCAGCAATCCCCAACAGTGATTTGAGATTGCTGAAGGTCTTCTCACAAAAAAATTTGGTGCAGAAGTCCGCTACTTGTTCTGAAGATGCACAGAAGAGTAGATCAATGGTGCCATCATGCACAAGTTGTTTGATGTAATGCATATGGATCTCAATGTGCTTGGTTAGCTATCTCTGAACTGGATCATTGTAGATTCGAATGGTGCTCTGATTATCATATTAAATAATAGTTGAAAACTCTGATTCGAAACCACATTCTCCAAGTATCCCCTGCAACCACAAACATTGAGTTGTTGCATTTACAACTCCTCTATACTTTGCTTCTGTAGATGAGAGTGCTATGGCACTCTGCTTCTTGCTTGACCAATTGATTTGTCCTTCTACAAGCATGAACACATATCCTGATGTAGACTTTCAATCTGTGTTGTCACCTGCCCAATCATTGTCAGTAAACCCAATCAAATCAAGATCATATTTTTCTTTGTAGAAGATCCCATGAGTTCTCGTTCCTTGAACAAAGTTTAGGATCCTTTTGGATGCTCTCCAGTGGATCTCATGAGGCTGATCCATTTATCTCAAAGCCACACTAAGTGTAGAAGATATATCAGGTCAATTGTGTGTAAGATAAAGCAAACACCCAATCAACTGCCTATACAGTGTATTATTTACCATAGGAGAAGAACCTGCTTCTTCAAGCTTAAATCCTTCAAGGAAGGGAGTATTTCTTGGCTTGCAATATTTCATGTTGAACTTGTTCAAAAAATATAGATCATACTTGGACTGATGTACTTTGATTCCATGTTGGTATTGAGAAATTTCGAGACCCAAGAATTGGCTCAACAATCCCAAATCTATCATGGAAAATGCATGGTTCATTGCATGCTTCAAGGAGGAAATCTATTTCTTTGAACTTCCTGTAATTAGAAGGTCATCCACATACAACACAATAATCATCAAATAACCATGAATCAGCTTCAAATATACATTAGGATCATACTTGCATCGAACAAAACTCAATGATAGAAAAAATCCGTCAATCTTGGCATACCAAGCTCTGGGGGTTTGCTTGAGCCCATACAATGATTTCTTTAACCTACACACTAGAGATGGATTAGAAACAAACCCTTCAGGTTTATGCATGTAAATCTCTTCAGTGAGATCTCCATTTAGGAAGGCACACTTCACATCCATGTGATGTACCTCCCACTGCTTCGAAGCTACAATGGCTAGAGCTAGCCTTATGTAGTCCATCTTTTCCACTGGTGTAAAGGTTTCATTATAGTCAATACCATGTACTTGTGAGTAGCCCTTGGCTACCAATATTTCCTTATATTTCAAAGTTTAACCATCAGCAGCAAACTTAGTCTTGAAAACCAACTTACATTGAACTAGCTTCCTCTTTAGGGGAAGATCAACCAGTTCCCAAGTGTTGTTCTTCTGGAGTGAGATGAATTATTCTTTCATGATTGTTTGCCATCTTGGATCATTTGCTACATATTCATATGTCTATGGATATGATTCAACCATCAGATATCACTTCTCATCAAAGAGGATATTTCACACAAAGGGCACTCTCAAATTGAGATATAGTCCTCCTAGTGTCACTCAGATTTCTAGCTAGTTCCCCAGCTACCTGAATGGTATTTGCTGCCCATTTTGGTCTTGTAGGACTGTTAGGATCTGAATTCAAATCATAATTATCAGACATATAAGAATCATCAAACTCATTAGTCTCTCCACTTATAATCAATGGATCTGGTGGTGAAGAAGACTCTCCAACTTCAACTCCTACTAAAGGCTCTTCTTGGAACTGAACACTTCTTTCAATGAAAGATTTGTTAGTGCTCAAGTTTACCATCTTGTACCATTTTGATTCTTCAAAATACCCAACAAATATGCACTCTTGTATTTGGGGCTGCAAAGCCTTCCTCTTTTCAGTTGGAATTCTAGCCCAAGCCTTTGAGCCAAAAATCCTGAAATGGGTCACATCTGGCTTGTTCCCACTCCAAGATTCGAAAGGAGTCATACCATCAAGCTTCCCTTGTCTTCTTTAATCCCTCAAATTTTTCCCTAGAGAAATGACAGGAAAAAATATCCCCTTACATTTTTTTCCTTGTTTTGAGTTGGTAACGCTCTTTCCCCATTGACAAAAAGCGTTGCCCAAGAAGTAAATAGCTAGTAACTCTCCTAGCCTTATTGTAAGAAGAGTTACCCCCTTAACACTACCTATTTGTTTCATTGGAGGAGCGATGCTCAAGTTTTCAAGAAAAAAAGAGAAATTTTGAGAGGCTTCTCGAAGCTTACCTCTATGGACCCTCATCCCTGTGGTTTAGGAACCTGCTGGAGCTCAAGATCCTCCCTTTTTGGATCTTATCTCCACCTCACCCATGATATCATCAACCATACCTATCCTCCCATGCATTTAAATGTTTGCTCATCCCCCATGGGAGAAATGAGGAATAATTGTGTTGCATATCCAAACTCTGTCAAAATAATTCTTCAGCTATTTGAGGCAAGGATCCATTGGAAGAAACTCTCAACACCAAGGAATAAAGGTCTCTCCAATTATTTATAATAAAAAAATGTCTTTTCTTTCACATATTTACTATGTCATTTGTATATATTGCTTGATTCGTTGGTCACGACCATAGATCTAGTTGATTATATTGTATGCTATCATGTTTTTCTTGTCGTCTTCCATATTTTATAGGTTCTTCTGCAGTATCGGAGGAGAAATATTAAAGGATAGTGAGGATGACCTTTAAGAGAAGTATTGATGCATTACATTCAAGTGGTTAAGCAGATCTAGGGGAAGTTTAACATTTGGTGTTTTTGTTTTGTTCTAGATATGAACCATTCAAACTAGGGAAACAACTCTTGTCTAAGGAGGTGTGTATTTCTGGCTAAAAAAAGTGGTGAATTTGTTGGGGAATACTTTTAATTTTGAATCATTGGTAAGTTGAAACGTCCACCTTCATTTTCAATTTCTAGATCTACTTTTTTATCTGATAGATCTATAGATCTGCTTTGAATTTGATTGATTTTCCTCTATCTGCCTTTGGATCTTTATATTTTTGGTTCACTAGTTTTGCTGGTGACTGCTTGGGTTCATTCTTTGGACTATAGCTTACTTTTCTATTGCTTTTTTATTTTTCAAATCGTCATCTCATGCACCACTCCTGGGTTGTGTTATAAGTGCAGTTCTGGAGCTGCCACTGCCTTTTTCCTGTTATTATAAAGCGGTGCCACCACACTTTTTTAGTGTGAAAGAAGCGATGTTGGAACTGGTAACGCCCTGGTGTGAACTTGCAAGAAGCGATGCCACCGCTCTATTTTTGCGTACAAGAAGCGGTGCCCAGGCTGGTAACGCCTTGTTCAACACCTGTAGAAGTCATGCCATGTATTTTTCTTAGGCCTGTTTGGTGTTTGATTCTTAAATGCTTGTTTTGGTATTTGAGATGCATGCTTCAAATAGTTACAGTTGTTGTTTTAATTCTACAATTCATTTTGAATAGAAAACTCAATCAAAAAAAAAAAAACGAGCCAAATTTTTTTCTCGAGGGCTCATGCCCTCGAACACAAAGACCCTCGAGCCAGGGGGGCTGTAGCACCCCCCCAGAACCCCCATTGCACATGTATGAATCCATAGGTATTCTAAAGAATTTTGATTGATGTTGGTCTTTGAAGCTTCATGGTTGGATTTCAATAGAACTTGATTTTTTTAGATCTCTAATTTGTATCTTCTTTAACAAAACAAGAAAAGATTCGTTTCAGTTTTTCTTCTTTTGTTATACATGATTTTTGTATGGTTTTTCCTTTTTTCAAAAGATTGTGAAAGAATCCATATAAAAGTTATTGTAGAATGTTGCTATTAGTTCATTCTTGGTTTAGTTGAAGAAATCTGAACACTTTTGTATAAAAGTTGTAATTACTTTTCTTGCTTCTTATTAGAGATCTCACTTATTTTTCAGTTAAAAAGAGAAGATTTTGTTTGTTTTAGTTAGGAACAGATCTTATAAGAAGTTTGCTTTATTTGTTTATGGTATTTATTATGTGTTTCAAATAAATTGAACCTCTTTATCCTTTCCTTAAGTAGGGCATACCTTAAAAGTTAAAGTGAAATTTTGCACAATCATACTGCATGGTTTTACTTTTATGTCCTCACCTCATGCATCCACCTAACCATTCAAGATAAAATCAAGCGTTATACTTAGGTTAAAATTTGTAGCAAGGTGTGATAGGTTAGAGACGTGTTTCAGTGTCTTTAAGTGTAGGTGTTGTCACTTATTTCCTGCATTACATCCTAGGGATCAAGTGGTTCTTCCATGTACCATCGGTATATCGAACGACCTTTCATGTACCCTTGAGGTATATCGAAAGGTACTTCACATACTCAGTTGTATATCGAAAGGCCCCTTTCAAATGATTGTGCATTAGACAGCATTGCTACGGAGTGGAACTCCCACGTACCTTGCGTATATCGAGAGACACCTTTAGGAATCCTGAGATCATCGAAGTTAACCTTTTGGTTGTCTTGGCATCAAAATCACTAATACATTTGGGTAGATTTTTCCATGAAATACTTCCACGTTTTGAACATTCGTTGATTAATACTTCATTTTTTTTATCATGGCAGAAAAACCATGGCAATATAAACCTTTTTAATTTTCAATGAACTTCCGTCTCTATATCAATGATATATGGCTATCTTTGCACACCCATGAAACCAATGCCAGCTTTCAAATGTTGTTTATGCACGGGTAAAGTTGTAATGGAATTAATAGCTCTTGGTTGTTTACATGTGGGTCAATTTGTAATGGCATTAATAATGATCCTTGCTGAGTTAGAGCAGGCTTCTCTTTTTGGTGAAGCTTCACAACTCTACTCATATTTAAAATTTTCGTTTGTGTTACAAATCTGTTGGGTCTGGGTGAAGGGGTGCCCTGTCTAAAAGAAGTATTTTATTTATAAAAATGATCAACAAGCTATATCAACTGCCTCCCAATCCCTCTATGACAAGCACACAAAGTGTCTATGGAGTGTCCAGGCTAAAAACTCAATCCTTCCATAATTGAAAGCATAATGTGAGAATGTGCATGGAATCGTCTGTCTGTTGTACCGCCTCACTCATGCATTTTCAATACATTTTCTATAGTTTCAATTGATTAAGCGTGTATTGAGGCTAGATTTATTTATCAACCATATCCAAAACTAGAGATATCATTCATACTCTACAACAATCATCTGGTTGTAAATTCAGAAAAAGGTAAGCATGCATCCTTTTTGGGGGGATACAAACTAACATTGAGGCTCAAAATAACAATTGTATTCTTTGGGTCATGTACCTTATGAATGAATTTAACAACCCTGCAACTCCCTCCTGTTATTTAAAGTAGAGTAATTGCAACAAGAGGGTCCAGTCAACAATGACCCTAGCCAATTCATTTTTGTATAGACTCGATGCTCCACTGAGCTATTGTTCATTGACACAGTGTTAATCACTTTCCACAGTAGAAGGACAACTTTCATTTTGACCATTTGGGCCACCTAGTGTTCCAATGCCCAAACTATCAAGGTCTCCATGTGATTAAACTAAAGGTCACTACACAACACTTATTGGCATCAATGAAAACTCCAGTCTATTAGACACAATGCTCACTGAGGGGGGGGGGGTGAATCAGTGAGATAAGGATTCAAATCAATTTCAATTTTTTCTACCAATCTTATATCATTATTTCACAATTGCTTCAACAACATATTTATCAAAGAACAATATCAACTAGGCACATGTCATTCATCAATCAGACACATCACTATTAAGTCATTGCACAAGGGACACGATATATAGTTTTGTAATCTTTATATAAGTGGAGACTTCAATCTCCAATATGGGCTACAACCCATAAGATGGCACCACACACGAAAATGGTTTAGTCAACTACAACTGACTAGGATGCTACAACATCCAAACAAGCTTAAACTTGTCAAAATACCAATAAGTATTTCCCCATCTCCACCCAACCTCCCTATACAAATTTCAGATTACAAATTACAATTGATATATCACACTCTTCCAAAGTTTTCCACAGGCACACACATCAAAAATACCAATCAACAAGTCTTCATTATGTACTCAGCAAGTCATTCAACATACAACATACTGTAGCCCTGTCTCAACTCTGTCCATACACCATTAGTATCTTGTCTTCAATATTGTGCACATCAGCATATCGGTTTCCAAACTGTTTAATTTAACACTTAGACAAATTTGTTTTTAACTTGTAAAAACATTTTTTCTTATACTTTGGCAGATTGATTTCTCCCTCATGTGATTACCATAAGGAAACCTACAAGCTTGGCTAGATATCCTTTTCAACAATGAATAAGACCATATCACAAGATAGTTCTATTGACACACACACAACCTCTAGCATGCATTTCAAAATAGATTCTCAACCTCTTTTGAACATCAAAGCATATTTCTTCCCATTTTGGCAGACTCCTATTTCACACGTGTGAACACTCTATGGAGACCTAAAGTCATGAGCAGATGGACAACTTACCAAAGAATGGATCCATGACATTTGGTAAATTTACTTGCACAAAGACAGCCCTTGGGGGGCATTTCCAACTGACCTCTCAAACTCTTGTTTTTAACACTTGGTCAATTTTCTTTTGTTCTCACTATGCAAAATATTATTTTTCCTATTTTTGGCAGATTGATATTTTGCATATGAGACCATGATAAGACAATATGAAGGTATGTATGGATAGTCAGTTCACCAAGGAACATTCCTATTCTACCTGATTAATTTTATCATCAAAATAACCCCTCCTTGCGGGCATTTCAAAATTCCTTTTCAATTTCCTGAATCTAACACAACCAATTTTCTTGTGTTCTTAAAATGCAAAATAATATTTTTCCTACTTTTGGCAGATTTATATCTTTGTCATAAAACACTCCACAGGATAACTCAAACCATGGTTAGATGCACCCATCCACAAGCTATAGCCTAAAACTTTCATATTATTTTTCTCATCATCCTATGAGATAGGGCGGGCATGTCCCTGAGGCCACTAAGGCAGTTTTTACACTACTGGACTCGGTGCAAAATAGGATGAAACTTTTTTTTGGCAGACCATTATCTTTGTCATAAAATGTATTCGTTGATAAATGAGACCATGGTGATATATCCTCTTCAACAAGCTGTAGGATGATAGCTTCAAATAATTTTTATCATACACCTATAAGGTACGGCGGGAATTTTCCCAAGGCCACATGAGCTAGTTTTTCCAACACTCAAACAATTTTCTTAGTCTTGTCCAATCTGCCTAAAACATGTTTTTGCAGGTTCATAACTTCTTCCTCGGCTACTTCCAAGACAATCTGAAGACATGGTCACGCAGGAAAAATATCAATCTACAAGACCCCCATATGGTGCGGGCATTTTCTTCAACACAATTTGTGGCAGGAATTTTCTTAAGGCTACCTGAGCCAGTTTTCCAACACTTAGTCATTTTCCTTTTTTTCACCAAATTACCATATTTTTCCAAAATGATTGTGATTAATGTTGTCATCAATGACAATCCTATTCATCACAGTATTCATGTTTTTCTTTATAGAAATTGGTATATAATATACTGCATTTAGAAATATACTTATATCTAATGTATTTGACAAGTTACTGTTTGGTATGATGTAGGTAAGACAATTACTTGTCACTACAAAGATTTTTCACTATGAATGAGAATGCAAGGAATCTTGCTCAGTTTAGAGCGACATTAGAGGTGAGGGGAGATGGAAAATGTTATTTCCCTTGCTCTAATTGTAGGGGCTTGCGAAGAAGAAGAATTTTAAGAACGACAGCTAAAAGACATTGTAGGGAGAAGGAGCATGCTGAAGGGGGTTATGAATATTGTCCCTTGGTAAGAGGTTATTCAATTTTTAATGTATTCTCTGTAATATTCATCATTTCATGAATTTCAGTCAAATGTCTTATCGTTTTATTATATGTTCTATACACACCAATTTTACTACATTGTTTGTAAATATATAGACAATGCTCCCAAAATGTCCCCTTCCAGAGAGTTATTTGCCAAGTACTAGCAGAAATACTCATTTATAGGGTGATGAACACTTACATCAGAATATTGAAGTTGATCAAGTTCTTAATGATGATATGGATGGAGATAACGTTAGTGATACAAATCAGGAAGAGGAGATACATAGATTGATCCAAGACACATTTTCTCCAAGGATGAGGACAACCAGGATGATAGTCATGATGTTGATCCTCTACTCGAAAAGGCACATAAAACTCTTCATGAAGGCTCAAAAACAAATCTTCTATCTGATATATCATTGTTAGTGAACTTGAAGGTTTTGAATGGTTTATCAAACACATGTCTCACACGGATACTAAGGTATGTAATTTGTTAATTATTTATGTCTGCATGTTCACATGTACATAAAGGGTTGACGTTTTTCCTATATTTCTATTGTTATATAATTAGTAAAGCATGGATGCGACATTGATGATTAATATTGTTTAAATTGACTTATTCTATTGAATTTTGTAGATTGTTAGGTGAATTTCTATTACCAACATCAAATATTTTACCACGCACATATCGAGAGATATATGTGATTATGAAAGAATTTGGAATGGAGTATCACGTTATTGATGCATGTCCTAATGATCATACCATATACTATGGACAATATGCATTACAAAATGAATGCCCACAATGTCAAACAAGTAGGTATTGAACCGATAAAGTGACAAAAAGGTGCCTCACAAAGTTCTTCGTTATATTCTGATAATTCCACATCTCCAACAGTTGTTTAGGTGTCAAAGTATAGCACAGTTTATGGATTTCCATGCAAAGAACAGAAGTTAAAACGATGTTCTTCGAATTCCTGTATATGGGTCTACATTTAGGTGCATCGAAGAAAAGTGACCAATTTTCAAAGAAGAACCTCGTAATGTTAAACTTTCATTGGCAGCTGATGGTGTCAATCCATTTGGAGAGCTTCGTTCTACCTACTCAGTGTGGCCTGCTTTTTTTATAAACAATAACCTTCCTCCTTGGATGTTGGTCAAGAGAGAGCACACAATGTTGGCAAAAATTGTTCCAGGTATTTAATTAATTTGTATTTTTATACTTGAAATTATGATCACTAAATATTTCATTTCTTTGTTTCGTGCATGATAATTATGTCTTTTATATATAACGACATATAGATCAATATAATTAATCATGTATGTTGGACCAATTAGGTAAGTACCGGGTTAAAGATATGAACGCATATATTGAGCCTCTTATCGATGAGTTGTTGAAGTTATGGGATAGAGTCACTATGTATGACATCTCTAGACCAATACGGAAAAGATGATTTCAATTCCATAGAATACTTGGATGGACAATTCATGATGCTCCCAGGTTAACACATTTTTGTGGTATATTGTTACTTTCTTTTCTTCTTTAATATTATATATATCTATTGAAAATATCATGCATTATTTTAAATGGTAATTCTAATTCTCTACACTAATTCATATATATTGTAGGTCTTCAAACAAAGGGTAAATTTGCATGTCTATCTCGTGGTCCCAGGATAAAGTCTCGCCATTCAAGGACTTTATAAAAGGAAGTGTTTGATGAATATAGGCACTTTCTTCCTAAGAACCATAGTTATTGAACTATAGACAAAGAAAAATTCAATTGTAAAGAATAGAATGGAAAAAAACCATGAAGAATGACACCTCACCTATGGAATTTTTAATATAATAGAAATCGTCAAGGTATGCCAAATTATTTATGTATTGTTGGAATATTGGTCAATACTTAGCCAAATTTCTGAATATGCAAAACAATATTTTTCCTACTTTGGCAGATTTATTTCTTGCACATGTGACCATCATAAGGAAAACTGAAAGCATGCATGGATAACCACTTCAACAAGGAACAAATCTATGTCACCCTATGAATTTTATTAGCACAAGGACACTGTTGAGTATGGTTGTCATTGCTGTCAAAGGAATTCATTAATGAAAAAATAAGTGTTGATATGGAATGTGTGATGAGGTTGAAAAACACATGTTGGTGTCCTAATGTCTCATGATTTCATTGTTACATTCTGGTTGTAGTTGGTAACGGTATGATAATTTGAGGATTTTGCCTAAGTCTTGAAAAACTGCCCTAAAGCAGCTGCCTTATGAAAATGAGCACCATAATTCATAAGAAGAAGAAAATTCCCACCATGACCTACCAGCCCATAGTTTGTTGAAATAGCTACCTGACCATGGCCCTAGTTCTCAGAAACACTCCTCGAAGAAGAAGATACAGGTCCCCCAAAAGAAGAACTTTTGGTCAAATTAGTTAGAATTGATCTAGGGAAATGCCTACCATAATTTGTGGGTTGAATAAAATGACTGCACCACATGATCATCCTATAGGTGTATGTTTTTTCTACCTGAACATGTTCTCACATTGGTTTGATAATGCTTGAGGAAGAAGATATGGATCTGCCAAAATAGGGTTTTAGGCCATCTTACACCAAAGTTGAGTAAAATGCCCGCCAAGGGAAATGAAGATGAGTCTGGGAGTGAAAAAAGCATAGGTGTTCTCAGTAAGGTGTAATGCATCATCTAGTAGAATTATTTCAAGTTTTGGGTGAAATGAAAAATCCACCTTAGGTTTTGGACAAATTGTCTAAGTATGGAATTATTGGTAAAATCTGCCCAAGTAGCCTCAAGGAAATGTATGCCACCTATCATAGGATGATGAGAAAAATTATATGAAAGTGGTAGGCTATATTATGTTGGCTGGTGCATCCAACCATGGTTTGATATTTCCCAAAGAGACTCTGAGGAGGAAGATATCAATCTGCCAAAAGTGCCTATCACCTTCATTTGCACTATCACAGTAAAATGCCCGCCAAGGTTAGATGATGAGGTTTCAGGAGAGAATATTGGCATGGTTGAGTTAGTATGATTTTCCTCATAGTTTGGATGTCTCATTCTCCAAGTTTTATGAAAAAATAAAATCACCTTGGTGACGTAGGGTTTGAAGAGATTTGTCTAAGTGTCAATAAGCAGTTTGGAAGACCACTTCCAAATGCCTGCCAGATGTTGGGTGTATGTCAATAGGTTCATCAATTGGCATGGATTTTTTCTTTGTTGAAATGGCTATCCATCCATACTTTCAGGTTGACTTACAATGGTCACATATGCAAAATATCAATATGCCAAATGTAGGAAAAATACTATTTTGCATATTGAGAAACACAAGAAAATTGCCAACTGTTGAGAACATGATTTTGAGAGGTCGTTTGGAAATGCCCACCAATGGCTGTCTTTATGAAAATAAATTTATCAAATGTCATGGATCAAAGGCCACCTGGACCAGTTCTCCAAAACTTAGCCATGTCCAAGAATTTCTCCAAGGTTCATCCTGAAACCCTATTTTGGCAAACTTATAACTTTCTCCTCAGAAAGGATTAAGGAAAACTGAGACCATGGCTAGATAGCCAGTTCAACAAGATATAGCCTGATATGGTGGTGTGGGCATTCTCTTAGAGTAATTTTGACTACTTTTTCATACTTAGTCAATTTCCAAAATTTCACAAAGTTGCCATATTTTTCCAGAATGATGTCAGATTACAACACTGACTTCCTGATAGTACCAGAACACCATTATGTGTCTTTCCAGCCTCACCATACATGCGACATCATCATATTTTCCATGTCATTACTTCCTTTATCATTCCTTTGTCTTTCACTAAGTTTACCTTGCCATCGTGTCTTTCATTATCCTTTTGTCATTCATTGAACTCCTTTGCCATCAATGACAATCACATTCAACTTCTATCATATATTATATAAATCTTTGTTTTTTTAAGTGAATTATGTTCAGCGCAGTATGTATCTATATTGATTAATTAGTGTTAATTTCATTTTTTTGATGTTTCATGAATGTCGTTAAGGCACAAATGGGCTTCCATGAGGAATGAAAATTTACCCGATTCAATTCAGTAGGTTTCCATACTATGAGCACCTACAAATAGTTCATTTGTTTGATACAATGTATATTTGGAAGAACATAACAGAATTGTTATGACGAATATTAGATGGAATGAGTGACAAAGAAAGAATTGGAAAGATTTGTAGTGACATACAAGAAGCTAATCACACATTGCAAAGTGTGATCATTAATTCTAATGGTGATGGCCATCAACAAAATATTAGTTTTCCTTGGTGCTTGACGAAGCAACAGAGAAATATTGTAAAACAGGTCATCAGAAAAAACAGGTTTCTAACGGGGTTTTCGTCTAATATAAAGAATATCTTAACGAAAAAAGGTGATTTTGGTGGGGTTAAAACACATGACTGGCATACATTCATTAAGGTAATTGTGAGTTTTTAATATATTTCCTTATTTGTATGCACTATTTTATTAATTTTATTCTCTTATTTGGAAATAAATAATAATTATGTGTTTTCTGATACAGTATCTTCTACCTTTATCTCTCCCAGATGACTTTGACAACAACATAAAACAAATTATTTATGTTCTTGGAAAATACATGAGGTAAGTAATTAATGTCTTATATGGAAAATGTACTTGGTTTGTGATTTGTAGCAGAACTCATTAACATATTATGTTTTTCCCGAAAATTTTATATATGGCTTGATATTATTTTATTGCATCATTTGTAGGTGGCTTTCCTCAAAATAAATCCATAAAGAAGATATAAGGTATGTGAAGAGAGAAATTCCTTGACTAATGTGTGAAATGCAATACTATCTACCTCCAGCATTTTTCAATGCACAAGAGCACTACCTCATACACCAAGTTGAAGAGATTGAATTATGTGTACCGGTACACACAAGTTCGATGTGAATGGTGGAGAGGTAGTTGAAGTCATTGAACGATCTTGTTAGACAAAGAGTACGTCCTGAGGGTTCTATGGTTGAGGGATATATGGCATATAATTGCATGGTGTATATTAGTGAATATCTACCTAAATTAGTAGAAAATGTGAATGTACCTCGCATTTGGCATCTCAACTCCATCAAAAAATTTGTAGGGGAGGTCCTATTGGGAAAGGTACAATGAGGACCGTGAAAGGTAATTATTAGATATTGTGGAATTAATATATCATGTATTTTTCCAATTTTATTTTATCATACTGATTTGTTATTTTTTATTAATCCTGCATATTCAACTGTATTAAACTATGCATGTAATGATATCTAATTAATGATAGTGAATTGTTATTTTTTCATATAGTTGCTCGAGTGTGGGATGCATTATATTTATACATTGCAAACAACCCTTATTGGATTGAGAATTGGATAGAATATTGTGAAGAATGCTTCGATAGGTTATCATGGGAAGGGGTCAATGAGATGATTAAAATAGTTGATCGTCATCAACATCAATTTCCTGATCTTACATCACAAAGGGATGTTGATTTAGCCTATGGTTTAAAAGATAAAAAGGAAAGTAAATTGTTTACCCGCATTTTTCTAGTTACTTCCCATTTTTTCAATTTATTTGGTTTGTTTAATTTTTCAAATATAATTTCTAAGTCCTATATGATGTTTATTAATTCACAATGTATTGTTTACTTGTTGTCAATGTTGCAGTTGAAAGATCACAAGGCTATGTGGTGTAATGGTCGTAAATTGCGTATAAAAATTTTGGATGATAAGATGAAAATATCGTATTGTGGGATAACTGTAGTGTTTAAGGTCACCAATGTTTCCTCTACAAGTGACATACATCTAAAAGAAACTGAGGATAGGAACTATGGGAAGTTGGAGGACATAATTGAGTGTGATTTTAATTCCTTTAAAATAGTTTTGTTTGAGGTGAAGTGGTACAAGCTACAGATGCATGAATGTGATCCTGAAAGAATTGTTATTGAGCATGCTAATGGATTTACCATGGTTAATACAAGGGAATTTGAACCGGTTATAGAGCCTTATGTTCTTCCAAGTCAATGTGAGCAAGTATTTTACTCAGAGGTACTAGGTAAAGCAGGTTGGTCATACGTTGTTAGATACAATCCAAGAGGAATACCAGTAAAGTATAATCATGTAGATGATGAAGATAATCACGAAGAATAATATGATGATGATGATTCAGATCAGGAGTAGGTGGATGCAGTCGATGTGTTCGATGAAGAAGTTGAAGAGGTTGATCGTCCAAATGTAGTAGACTATGATCTCATTGACGATGTAGATGATTATATTAGCGAAGATGCCATTAATATGATGTTGATGTGAATGAGCCTTTCATGAATATGTATTATGAACCAGATCCTGATACAGATGTTGAGTTGGATGAAGAAGAAGATCATGAATGATATTTAATTATGGAAGAGTAGAGGCACATGTTTATATCTTTTATGTCATGATGATCTTTATATGTTTTTATTTCCAAATTCCTTTTTTATATGTTTTTATTTCCAAAGTACATACCCAAGAAAAGCATTGATATGTTGCTGAAAACCTCTTTGCAGGAATAATTTGTGAGCCTGAAAATCAGTTTACTGGGAGAATTTGTGAGCTTTAAATACAGTATGTGTGCATCACCTCACCTTCGCTTCCACAGAGAATAGGGTAACAGTAAAAAAAATCCATAAGAAATATGATGCATGGAGAGATTCAAAGATGTGGCCACCAAAGTATGGAGACTATCCTGGGGAAAGCATAAGTTTTTGACTTTTTTGTGGGGATGTTTAGTTATGTTGATGAGGAGATAGATGAGCCGATTTCAAAATATGATGTTGGGAATACATAACTAATATTTTTTGGGAAGAAATTATACCTCAACCCTGATTTGGTTTCCCGAGCTACAAATATTCCACGCAGAGGGGGAGCAATTTTAAGCTCAAGGAAAACCCCCGGACATGAGAAGAACTAGATGGCCAGTCAAATTTGTGGGCGAGAAATAAATGTTTGGAGGAATGGCTTAAAAATGCAAGATGTCCCTCCTAGAATATACAAAACTTTGATTTAGATTGTCCTTAGTACAATTCTGAATCATCACAGTGTTGACATTTCAGGTGAATGTATGTGGGCGGTGATACATTGGGTGGAAGATATACCTATAGATATTCCTTATCTACTTGTTAAGAAACTCCACTCTGCCCTGCAAGAGAGCCAATTAAGGAAGGTTAAATTTAGTTTCCCGGGCACACTTCAAAAAATTATTGATTTATGTCGACCCCATGCTACTAAAATAGAGATTGGTGATATCAACCAGCATGGAAAAATATCTTTGCCAAAACCACCTGTTCATAAAACATACGTTAATAAACATAAAAGCAGGGAACATAATGAGAAATTTCCAGTACAGTATCCTCAACATAATGAGGAATTATTACAATATCCTAACCACCATGGGTAATTACCATTACACCTTACTGAACAAAACGAGGAATCACCAATTCAAAGTCCTGAGCACCATGGCGAATTATGAGTACAGTATCCTGATTTGATCACAAATGATGAAATTCATGCTACCATAACTTTGAAAGAGTTTAAGGGGAATCTAGATAGAGGCCATTAGGAGGAGGTGACAAGAAACGAAATTGAACAAACTACTGCTCACTTTTCCATTCCTCAAGACATTCTTTATAGAATTCCTCCTAAAAAGTTGGAAATTGAGTATGATTGTTCTTCCAAATCAAAATCACGGGCTTCCCCTATGCATTTAGACATTGCATCATATAAGTTTGATAGTAGGTATGTTTTCGTCCTATATGATAAAATGGAGCATTTCAAGGAACAAGATTCCTATATATGCAATTGGGCGGAAGAGTGCTTGAGAAAAGATGATAATATTTTACAATGCCTAAAACAGATAGCAGTGTTGCAGAAGACAGTTGTGGATAATCATTTCAGAGTAGACATAATTATAAAAGGGAAATAAGAAACAGTTAAATTATTATCCAAAGAAGTAGATAAACACACTGATGTTGGTGAAAAATAAATTCAGTTCCTGACAGTTGTGTATGAAGAGGATTTGGAAAAAGCTAATGCTGAAGTGAGTGAACTCAAAGAAGAGTTGAAAAAAATACCACCTATTCTCAATGTACTACCAGTGAGGATATAAATGGGTCCTTTACAGTTAATGGAGAATAAAATAAAAAATATGAACAGGTAGTACCAGAATATCAGTTGAAGTTGAAGGAGTGGGAGGGAATACATGGACAAAAAGTCAGAGAAATAGAATAAATAATTTTTTATTTGAGAAAAACCATTTCTAGGAAAGATGATAAGGGGAAAGGAACAAGGTTAGAAAGGATCTCTGAAACTTTAAAACTTAAAAACCAAAGTAGAGGAAAAAAATTTCTAGTGAAGAAGGTGGTGAGGGTGTGTTATACACCAGAATGGCACCTCTCCGTCCAAGTGTCAACTTTCCTTATGTTGGCACACAAAAGGACACTTATGGATTGACGTTTGCCTAGAATACTATAGCTTGGATTATTATGAAATACATTCTGCCTCTATCCAGCTAATTACTTTGCCACATTTGCCATGTTAGGATGTATTCACGACTCTCTCTACTGACAACTCGCGCATCACTCGCGAGTCTCCTGTGTAGCAAGTCGCGAATCCTTGTATTCGCGGGTTGCTCTGCTACGGACCCGCGAATGTGTCTCTTAACATTAAAACTTTAAAACACGCGTTAACTGGAGATTAGTTATGTCATGTAACTAGATTTCCTTAACTGCTGTAACTTCTCTAACCTTCGAACTACCTTATTTCACCCATATAAATATAGGTAGGAAAGGCCATGAGAGGGGACTGGAATTTATGCATTGTTATGCTGGAGGAATCGGGACTCTCTTTGCTTACACCTTTTCCCTAGAGGTCCTCCCCCGAGTGTCCATATCTTCCTCACTTTCCTTGCATTATGCATAGGTTTTTTCCTTGCGCTTGCAACTAGTTCTGCATGTCTATGAAACTCGTCTCCTCGCATTTAGAGCATTCTTTCTGCTCTCCTTCGAGCTCGTTAAATACAGTAAGGAGGCCGCGAGTTGACTTTTTCGGACTCGTTAAAACTTCACAGGAAAGATTATTGAGTTTCTTTAGGCCCAAGTTTGACTCCTTAAAATAGACTTGACTGCTGAGTAAACTTGTCTGTTCATGCTCGTTAAGAATATGTGAATGGGCATCCACATTGGTGGTAGGTTATCTCTTTCTCGGACCATGTGGAATAATACGAGAAAGGATCCCTCTCTTTTCTACTGAATTGAGAAGAGTATTCGCAGGCATAGGTTTATCTCTTTTCTGGACCTGAGGGACTAAACTTACGGAAAAGGAACCCCCGGTATGAGCTTAGTTTTCTCTTTTTCGTGCTCTGGAACAAAACATGAAAAAGATTCTGAGTGTACTTTATGTCTTTGTCATGCTCGTTAAAACCTAAAGAACAAAGCATCGAGTTTATTGTTGTAAGCTCCATTTCTCGTAATCAAATGGATCTTTCCGAGTGATCTTGCCTTCCTTCACACTCGTAAAACTCAGGCTCTATATGCTGCTTTAGAAGGAGCGTCGGGTAGGTGGTAATTTAACCTTTTTCGAACCTTCCTGACCTAAGTACGAAAAAGGTGCGCCTTTTCTTCTTCGGAAGTTAAGAGAGTTCTTCTTTGGTTTGTTTTATACTTTTTCAGCCTCAGGAGACTAAATTGTACGAAAAAGGACCCCCCTGGAGTCTTCTTTGGAGTTTTCAAACTCTCTAAACTATGAAAACACCGTCGAGCATGTACTAGTTCGGGCTCGTAAAATCCACGAATTAGTGCCTTATCAAGCATTCTTCTTTCTTTCCTTCGAGCTTGTCAAAAAATGAAGATGGTCCCGAGTTTGCTTTCTTGGACTCGTTAAACCTTTACAAGAAAGAAGGGAAGGGGAAGGTTTATTTCCATGTCTTTTTACATCATGGCAGCAAGTCTTGTTTCCTTGAACAAAGCACCAGTTTTGAGTCTATCAACAGTTGGGTCCTAGTATTTTGACCTTATCCTGATTCAGAGTTTCTTACTCCTCCAGTTGGTCTCTTTTCCAATTATATGGGGAATCTGTCAATGTCTCCTACATTTCATATTTGTTTCGTTGGTCCTTTTGTGTCCAAATATTCCTAAGTCACTTTTGTGTCGTGCTCACTATTCAAGGATTAAACCTTTGTCGGCCATTCTGCAGTTGCCTTGACCTTTTGTGTCAGCCATTCCCTGTTATCCGTTCATTACATCATGTCTTCAGTGGTCCTTTTTGTGAAATTCTGTACCAATTCCAGATCCAATTAGTCTTTGGTTTACCTCATGTTGGATGATGAAGGATTTCTTAATGCCTTCCTTCCAACGGATCTCTTCCTATCGACTGCAACACATCTTGCTCTGGGAACGAGATTTAGAGTTTTATGACAGTACCTTGGGAATTGTTGTCCTCAATGGCAATTTCCATCGCTATTGGGTAGTGGGAATACCTTAATGTCTCCTACTCAATGGATTCTTCAAGTGTTCGACTTCAAGTCCTTGTAATCACACTTGTTAGAATGTACTAGGTACCTTGGGGACCATTTTCATTAATGGTGGTTTCCTTCGTGTTTGTTAACGGTTCTCATTATTGACCGGTAATCAAATGGCTTCCTCCATGTTCGACTTCAGCTCCTTTATTCGCATGGTTAGGATTCATACCTTTTTTGGGCGGTTTGGATTGACGACCTTGGGCTGACAATAGCATTGTCATCTTTTGCTATTGCCCAAGTTGCGCAAGACCTTGTTATACTTTATATGACATTTTGCTGAGACATAGATCCACCTTGTATTTTTTGTGGCTATCATCGATTTTTGAGTATGGATCCACCTTATTCATTTGTGGCCATGACTCCTTTAGATTTGATATGGCGCCTTTTTGCATATTGAGCGAACATGATAGTTTCATCAGTTATACATATGTTGGATCCACCTGTATCTTTATGGTGATGTTGTATATGGATGTGTATGTTCCAGAGATCAGTTTTTCTGACATTTATCTCTCTTTCAGGTACCTTCATTCAAGCCTTTCGATCTTGGATTCTCTTCTCTCTCCATACTCAGCTATTTCCTTTATAATGTATTTCGGCTATCGTCTTCCCCTCTAACCTCACACATTAGGGGGCATCTGTTATACACCATAATGGCACCTCTCTGTCCGAGTGTCAACTTTCCTTATGTTGGCACACAAAAGGACACTTATGGATTGAGGTTTGCCTAGAATACTATAGCTTGGCTTATTATGAAATACATTCTGCCTCTATCCAGCTAATTACTTTGCCACATTTGCCATGTTAGGATGTATTCGCGACTCTCTCTACTGACAACTCGCGCATCACTCGTGAGTCTCCTGTGTAGCAAGTCGTGAATCCTTGTATTCGTGGGTTGCTCTTCTATATAGTCGTGAATCATTCGCGGGTTGCTCTACTACGGACCCGCGAATGTGTCTCTTAACATTAAAACTTTAAAACACGCGTTAACTGGAGATTAGTTATGTCATGTAACTGGATTTCCTTAACTTATGTAACTTCTCTAACCTTCGAACTACCTTATTTCACCCATATAAATATAGGTAGGAAAGGCCATGGGAGGGGACTGGAATTTATGCATTGTTATGCTGGAGGAATAGGGACTCTCTTTGCCTACACCTTTTCTCTAGAGGTCTTCCCCTTGTGTTGCAAAACTTGGAGGCTGAGTTCATTGGAGAAGAGAAACAGCAGAACCAGATCAAGGTTTTGTGAGATGCCAACTTGAAGAGAAGGTATATTTGTACTTGTTTTCAAGATTAATAAAGATGTGATGTCCTTCTTCTTCCCAAATCATTGTTCAATGTGTGATTGAATCTCTGTTTATGATCATATGATGATGTTATTTCATATTTGTTTGATTATCATTGTCTTATATATGGTCATAATGGTTTGAGGAAGGTATAACTTGTTTTGCAGGTCTCTTGGAGTGAGAGGAGCAGGAAGAGGATTGAAGAGAAAGCTTGGACCAGCCTTCAGTTATTCAGGTGTGGACCTTTCTCATGTATGAATCTTGCTTATATATGCTTGCTGAACATTATGCATCTCTCTTTCAACCCCAGTACGTTGATGGCCTCTTAAACCCTAGCCATAGGATACTTTCCTTTACAACAGGGTGAAGGTAAGGGTAAGGGTAAGGGCAGAAGGAAAAATACACCTAGAGATACAAAGTCCTTAGAAGAGCGAGAGAAGTCCTTAGCAAGATGAGAGAAGATGATACAAGAAAACTTCTCAGCGAGTCTTGCACTAGGTGATTTGTATGTCTCATCACCGTTACATAAAGGAAAGAAAGAGAAGATGGTCGGGAAAGATGCAAAAATAAGGGAGCTAGAATCAAAACTTTGAGAAGGTAGAAAATTTCATCATTTGGGAAGTGACATGGAAATTCAAACACTTAAATCCACAATTGCAGATTTGGAGAAGGAATTAAAAGGGTCAACTGCTGTGATGAGTGCAATTCCTGTCCTTCCTAATGAGATAGAGTTGAGGGAAAAAGAGCAGGAGAAAGAAATACATAATCTGAAATGTGAATTGACTAAAGTTAAAAATAAGTTGAAACATGCCAGAGACAAATTGGAGATCAAGGAAGAACAGGAATCAATGAAGTATAAGAAAAATGTAGAAATGTTGAACAAACTGATGGCATAAAAAAAATGTTTTGCTTGAAAATTTAAAAAAAGTTTCACAGAGAGTTTAAGAGCTTGAAAAGAAATTGCAATAAGTGCCTTGTCCAACTCCGATACAATTATAGTCTTCTACGAAAGGCAAGAGAGACCATTCAGATTTGTCTTCTACCCAAGAGGATGGATTACAGCCATCTCTGAAACATTCTAGACATGTATAAATCAATGTATATATCTATTTATTGACAGTTAATGAAAAAAATATTTGTATGATGGATTTTTGTATTTATCAGCATATAATGAAAAATGATTTTTAGTTGGCATATCAATGTATATATGTATTTATCACAAGTTAATTAATTTTTTTTTAAATGATGGAGTTTTGTATTTATTGGCATATAAGAGAACATTATAGAAAATTCATCTCCGAATCCAATGTTTTCAATACGAGACTGCTTGTAGGTTGTGAAAGAAAGCATCAATCTCTTCGAAATAAATTAAATTTATGTATGCTAATTAAATAATAAACTTTTGTTTTGTTTATGTCTCTTATTTATTTCATCTTTTTTTAATTAACTGGCTGAGCAATCTCTATTTAAATCTCTGGCTTGTGCGAGCATCTAAAAAACTTTTTTATTACATATTTTTAAGCTGTGTGGGCAAACTCATACGCTGTGTGAACATGATTTTTTTCAACATGGAAGGTTAATTTTTCACTGATGTGACCTCCATAGGGAAAACTAAAACCATGACTGGATAAACACTTCAACAAGGAACAAATGCATGTCATTTGATGAATTAATTGACACACACACACATCATCTGGTGGGCATTTGAAAATAGCATTTTAAACTACAAATTTACCACTTGGACAAAATTATAAAACACTAAGTCAACACGAGGGATTTTTATTTTCACCAAATCTTGTACCAATGATACCATATGATGTAGTACATCCCATTCAGTACAACCAAACTTATTTCCCCTTCAGACTCATCTTTTGAGTCGGGCAAGCATTTTACTGGACTGGAACAAAACAAGACAGAGGGCACTTTTGGCATACTAGAAAGTTCATCTTCATATATTTTTTGGACAAAATAATGATGTGGTTAGATGCACGAATCAACACTCTATAGACCCATACCCTCTGAATAATTTAATCCATCAACTACTGGAAATGGCGATCATTTTACTGAGGTCACTTACGCATTTTTATCAAACCCCAGGTCAACGTGATGAGATTTTTATTTTCATCCAATTTGAGGTGTGATACAACCAATCGATAGAGGCCAACATGGTGATTCCATCAGGACCACTTTCATCCTCTGAAGCTTCTTTGTCTCTTCTCGGCGGTAATTTTCTTCTTCTAATGAATTATTGTGGAAATTTTCATAACGCAGCTGCTTTAGGGCAGTTTTTCATCACTTAGTCAAATTCCTAAAATTATCATACTCTTGCAAACCACTATCAAAATGTAACAAATACATCATGAGACATTAGGACACCATCATGTGTCTTTCCAACCTCATCACATCATGAGACACGTACTTTTGTCATCTGACCATCACTGAGCAAACTGAAGGTATGGCTGGATAGCTAGTCCACTAGTAAACAAGACCATGTAATCCTTAGAATTTACTGAGACAACATGAGCCACTAGTGAGAATATCAAACTAGCTTCTTAACTTCTTTTGAGCATCAAAACATATTTCTTCCTATTTTGGCATACTCCTATTTCACATGTGTGAACACCCTATGGAGACCTGAAGTCATGAACAAATGGAAAAATTACCAAAGAATGGATCCATTACATTTGATGAATTTACTTGCACAAATACAACCCTTGGCAGGCATTTCCATCTGACCTCTCAAACTCATGTTCTTAACACTCAGTCAATTTTTCATAATTTTGAATATGCAAAAAAACAATTCTTCTATTTTGGAAGATTGTTATTTACCTCATGTGGTCACCATAAGAAAAACTAAGAACATGGAAAGATAGCTAGTTCATCAAATAACAACCCCATACCCTCAGATAAATTTATCATCATCGGGACAATCTCAAGCGGGCATTTTCATGAAGCCACTTAGGCAGTTTTTCTAGTACTAGAATAGTGCAAATATGGTTGGGAGGCACTTTTGGCAGGTTGACATATTCCTCCTTAGAGAATCTCTAGTGAGGAAAGTGACATGGTTGTATTCTCCATACAACATTCTAGAGACTCACATTCTCAATACATTTTTCACATCATCCTATGAGGCATGGCGGGCATTTCCTTAAGGCCACTTCAGAAGATTTAACACCAATTCCATACTTATACAAATTTCTTAATTTGGACTAATCTACCTAAACACCCTTTTGGAAGGTGCATAATTTTTTCTTCATCCACTTTGAAGAAAATATGAAGACATGGTCAGGTAGGCCGAAGACTAATATACAAGACCCCCACGTGCTGTGGGCATTTACTCTAACCCATAATTTAGGGCGGGCATCTTTCTGAGGCTAATTGGCCATTTTGCATCCACCAGTGAAACACACTATTTTGGCAGGCATGTATATTTCTCCTCAAGAAAGATTAAAGAAAACACAAATCATGAATAGCTATCCAAACCAACTAGCCATAGGAAGGTACCATGGTGCGGGCATTCTTCTCAAACGATGAATTGTGGTGGGAATTCCCTTAAGGATGTTGGGACCAATTTTGACTAAGGTTGTTGGCATTAGAGGAAATTTCAACTCAAAATCGGCCTCCTAAGGAAAATTAATAAAAAAATAGTTAAAATAATATTTATTAATTTTGGAGGAAGAAAAGAAAAAAATACATTTTTGTTCGTATTTTCAACATATCTCCATGTGTTTTTACTCAAATTTTTATCAGAAGATCTCGTTGGATGCATAATTAAATTCCGCATCCAACAAGTACCCACTCGGCATAGTTTTGACAAGCCCCGCTACCCCAAAAACAAGAAATACCTGAAAAATTTTGATGATGATGTCATCATCACATTTTTCAGGTATTTCTTATTTTTTAGGTAGAGAGGCTCGTAAAAAGTATGCCAAGTGGGTACTCGTTGGATTTGGAATTTAATTCCACATCCAATGAGTTCTCCTGATCAAAATTTGAGTAAAAATACAGGGAGATATGTCGAAAATATGAACAAAAAAGTAGTTTTTTTTATGATACCTATCCCAAATTTATATTAAAAAATTGTTTAAGAGGTGCTCTCTTTTTTAATTTTAAAGCATTTTGATTGGCTAATACATGATGACATGGGATTTGTATTATTTTTGGAAGGCCCATTTTAAATTGAAATTTCCTCTAATGGACCAATTCTTCCTTAAATATATGTTGTAGTTTGGTGAGGCAAGTGACATGGTTGTATGCTCCATACAACACTCTAGAGACTCACATTCTAAATACATTTTTCACATCATCCTATGAGGCACAGCGGTAATTTCCTTAAGGCCACTTGGGCAGATTTAACACCAATTCCATACTTAGACAAATTTCTCAATTTGGTCTAATTTGCCTAAAAAATCCTTTTGGCAGGTCCATGACTGTTTCTTCATCTACTTCTAAGACAATATGAAGACATGGTCAGGTAGGCAGAATACCAATCTACAAGACCCCCATGTGTTGCGAGCATTTATTCTAACCCATAATTTAGGGCGGGAATCTTTTTGAGGCAATTTAGCCATTTTTGCATCCACTGGTGAAAACCCCTGTTTTGGTAGGCCTGTATCTTTCTCCTCAAGAAATATTAAAGCAAACTCAAATCATGAATAGGTATCCAAACCAACTATCTATAGGATAGTATCATGGTGTGGGAATTCTTCTCAAACCATGAATTGTGGCGAGCATTCTCTTAAGGTTGCTAGGACCATTTTTTACTAAGGCTACTCGGACCAATTCTCTTAAGGCTGTTGGGACCAATTTTGACCACTTTTCTGAAAAATTTCCTCATGGAAGGGTGGATTTTTTATAGTTGGGTGGTCTCATTGTTTTTTGCATGGAAACCTTGGTAATTTTTGCATGGCAACTCAAGGTAAACTCTATTGTTGTAGTTTTTCTTCAAGAGTTTTTTACCTTGGATATTTTAGGGTGTGGTCTAACTATTAGATTTTTAACATTAAGCTAGCATTATATTAGGATATTTAACTGAGATAACAAGCACAACAATCAAACACAAGAGATAATGAACACAGTGTTTTTCCTCGGGGAAACAATAAATGGAGAAAACCCTGCAACTTCCTCAGAGATAGAATTAGCACCAAAAGTAAAACCCCAAAAGAGTAAGATGATCTCCCGACAGCGGTAGTCTCTCTCTTGTCCCAACAACTTCTCTCTCACTCATGCGCCCCAATGAGTGAGTGTGTGTGTGATAAATAGAGAGGCTCGCTCTCTATTTATATTATTTCATTCACTTGAATCCCACTCCAACATGTCAGACTCACTTAACAATTACTTACTAGAGCCGACATCTCTAGGAGTGTCTAAAAATCCTAGTGCCCCACAACTTGTGGGGAATTTGCCTCCTCCGACCAACAAGGAGGGTTATCCTTAACACAATGGTAGGGACTATTGCCCCGACTTACAATGACTCACCTAGGTTCGACTTCTCTAGGATAGTCTAATAACCCTAGGGACCCACAACTGCGAAGACTTTAACCCTTGATCAATAGGAGGGTTACCCATAATGACTTGACATGACTTGTTTACTTTATAGAACCTCCCGATAGGAACATCGGGGCATGACATGGATCAAATACATTACAAACACATCCCGGAATAAACATTGGGGTACAATACATAAGATATGCGGATGAATACATTCTGAAGTTACAAATACATTAACACTCCCTCTTAACTCGGAAGGTATTCTCTCGACACAATTTATCAGCACAATTCTTCTTCTTTGTATCATCTGGATCATCATCGAGTCCTCATCATCTTCAAGTCATCTTCATCTTCAAGTCATCTTCATCTTAAATTTATATTCATCTTCAAGTCATCTTCATCATCGGATCTGGATTATCACTAGAACATCATCACTGGATCTAGATCATCACTCAATCTGGATCATCACTGCTAGATCATCATCACTGGATCATCACGGGTGCTATCTCATGATTCTTCTTGCCCCAAGAAGTTCTATAAAGCCAACCGTTTTTCATGTTGGTTGTAAGCCTATCCTCCATGTAGGTCTTCTTGAGCGCTTATATCTGACCCTAAGTTAGAATGGCCCGCCCAACACTTACATTTGACCATGAGAGGAACACATCCAACACCATGTCAAAAAGGCATGCCCAACACTCACATCTGACCATGATAGGAACCAATCCAGCCATGTCAGAAAGGCCCAGCACTTACATTCACCAGCATGATAGGACACACCTACTATCATCTATGAAAAGGAACATCACTCACATTCACCAACATGATAGGACACACCTACTATCATCTGTTAAAAGGCTCGACACTTACAACCACAAGCATGATAGGACACAACTAATATCATTTGTGGAAAGGCATAGCACTCACATCCACCAGCATGGTAGGACACACCTACTACCATCTTTGGAAAGGAACAACACTTACAATCACCAGCATGGCAGGACACACCTACTACCATTTGTGAAAACATGCAGCACTCACAACCACCAGCATGATAGGACATGTTGGAGACATTTACTACCTTACACACTCTTTTTTTCAAAATGGCCTAGTTACACCACTATCCTAAGTATTATTGGCTTAATTAACATTAGTGGAGCATTAAATGTCATCAGCTAGATCACATCCATGCCTACCTTCAGTCAAGGAGGCTAACTTAGCCTTCTCCTACATTTAGGGAGGCAAACGGGAGCACTCCAGGGGTGATCTAAGTGATATTAATGCACCTAATTGCTAACTAATGGTTACAATTAGTTAAATAGGGAAGTGGAGGAACCTCCCTTCATTAAATTGATTATTTAATGAACTGGAGTCAACAGGGGCCCCTCCAACCACTTCTAATGTTCAGTTACACTTCAGTTAACCTCATCGGGGTTCATTGGAGTCATTAAAGCACTAGCACTTGATGGTTGTCTTGCTATGACATGTGTCTGATCTCTTTCAGTTGAGACTCAGTCATTTATTGCACTCCAACTTCAGTTGGGGCTTAGTTGAGTCAATTAGGGTTTTGATCAGTGGTTAACTTGAGTGTTGGATGTGGCTTACATTTAGTTAAGCTAGACTCACTCATTCAATTCAAATGACCTCCTTAGGAATTCCAATTGCTTCTCATTTATGCTTGTAGCATGACATTGTAATGTGATTTTTCATTCTTTGTGTGAATATACAGAGCGGCTACTCATTATGTAGTCTGATTATACGATTTCATGAGTTATTTGTTGATTAATCTTTGATGAGACTGATGTTTAGTCCCTAGATCAATGTGCAAGGTTAATATGGTATCAGAGCTTACGATGGGACGAAGCTCTATCTCTCAAAAACAAGCTTTTTGATAGATTTTTGCATGAAAATTGGGCAATAGCTCAAAAATTCAGCATTGCACCAGAACCCAAGGCTTACCACTTAATACCCAAAGTAAAGAACTTGTTGATCAAGATTGCTTGAGTGACTATGCTGGGTGTGATGAAAGCCTAAAATGTGCAGGCTATCCGACCTTACATTTCCCTTTTTTTGTGATTTTCAGGTTTTCTACAGGTGAAGCATTCACTCCAGCAAATCCAGATGGCCTCCTCAGTAGATCTTTTGACTCCATACAATTTCCACTCATGGAAAGGTGACATGGAGATTTAGTTGCGCTCTAGAGGACTTTATAAAGTCACCATGGACACCAAAGATGAGCCTGGTTCTGCCATAGAAAAATAAAGATTATCGAACAAGAACGATGAAGCATTCTGTGTCTTGTGCCTCTCTATTTCCTGGGATCTTATTTTCCATCTTGCAGGATTGAAGACTCCAAAAGAAATATGGGACAAATTGGAAACTCTATATCGAAATCAAGATGACTTAAGAGCTTACTAGCTCAAAAATGAATTAATGTCTCTCCAGCCCTCCAATTTTCAGACTCAGAATGAATTTTTCACAAGGTTCAAGCACGTTGTTTTACTCTTGAAGCAATGCAAAGTGGAGAAGGCAGATGATCAAATCATCCTTGCCATACTCTCCAAACTTGGGGATGATTATTCAATTTTTGTTTCTACATTCTATGTGGGGAAGCTCACAACCCCTGGATGGAAGATTCCTACACTCAATGCCATCATTGAGTCCCTAACAAGTGAACATGACAAGATTTTCTAGATGGGGATCATCATATCTTCCCATGATCAAGCCCTCCATGTCTCAGGACCCAAAGATCTGAAGGGTAAAGGAAAGTAGCAAAAGAATGCTCCTAAGCCTAGAGTTGAAAACCAACAGAATGATGAGTCTTCTGGCTTAAGGAAGAACAAAGGAAAAGGGAACCATGGCAAGAAAAAAGTCAAGTGTTCATACTGTGGGAAGGGATTCCACCCTGAACATGCCTACATGAAGAAGAAGCTTCATGAAGCTGCCTCTCCCCTTGAGAGAAATCCAATAAATCTTCTGGAAAGATTTCAGAGGAGAGATCAGTAAGATCAAGAACCACAGCATGAAAAAGGTCATGCCCTCATGGAAAGCACTTCGAAGTCCAAAGCACTCTTGATTGATTCTGGAGCTTCGAACCACATGATGGCTGAAAGCGTTAGAGGAAATTTCAACTCAAAACGGGCCTTTTAACTTTTATTCAAATTCCATGTCATCATGTGCTATCCAATGAAATTGATTTAAATTTGAAATACTGTATAGGTCTTAAACAATTTTTTAATATAAATTTGGGGATAGGTATCATAAAAAAACTACTTTTTTTGTTTGTATTTTTGACATATATCCCTGTGTTTTTACTCAAATTTCGATCAGGAGAGCTCATTGGATGTGGAATTAAATTCCACATCCAACAAGTACCCACTTGACATACTTTTGATGGACCCTGCTACCCCAAAAACAAGAAATACCCAAAAAAATAGAATGATGACATCATCATTTCATTCCAACCACCAGGAATTGCAAGGGCTGTGTGATTGGAAAGCACACTGAGCACAAGTTCGATCGAGGGAAGGCAAACTGAGCTACATGCATATTTGGGCTGATACATTATGATATTAGAGGTCCAATTCCTATCACATACATGAATGGATCAAGGTATCTTCTTACTTTTATTGATTATTTTTCAAGGTACACATGGGTCTTCTTTCTCAAAAAGAAGTCTGAAGTATGTGAAAAATTTTCTGAATTGAAGGCCTTGATCGAGAATGCCTCTAGGCTTAAGATCAAGATCTTGAGATCTGATAATGGAGGGGATTATGTCAGTAATTATTTGCTGCACATATTATCCCAAAGTGGTATTCAGGTCCAACATTCAATTCCCTACACTCCCCAGCAAAACGGAGTAGCAGACAGGAAGAATCGGTCTCTCAAGGAGATGACCACCTGTATGTTGGAATCAAAGAAGCTTGCTGCAAATTTGTGGGCTGAAGCCATGAATTTCTGCAACATACATTTAGAACAGGGTGCCACACTCATCTATGAAAGGGAATACCCCTTTTGAAGCATACTTCAGACACAAGTTGGATATGTCGAACCTGCAGGTGTTTGGGTCCACTGCATGGGCCAGGATTCCGCTTGATAAAAGAAGGGCTTTGCAACCGCAAAGCATAGAATATCTGTTTATTGGGTATATTAATGAATATAAAGGTTTCAAGCTGCTGGATATCAAAACCAAATAGATCATCATCGAGAGAACTGTCAAGTTTGATGAGCCTCTTCAGGAGGTGGAACTAGTGAAGGAGAAAACTGCTGAATTTCCTTCCTATTCTACTGAATATTTGGATGATGAAATTTGTGGTGATGACCCTGATTTGGATCATATGATTTCTGATATCAATGTGCAGCAATAATCAAATGCTGAATCAGAAACTGAAGTACAGAATCATCTTCCTACATGGGCCCAACATACACTCTCCTCCACAGAAGATAACATCGAAAATCTGGATGATCCAAGGAGAACCCGGTCTGATTTCCAAAGAGCAGGTATTGAGCTCTCTTGTCCTGATAATTTTCTGTCCAAAACTTGCTATTTTATGATTATTTCAGACCCAAAATCCTACTACCATGCTCGAAAGGATCCGATATTGCAAGTTGCCATGGATTAAGAGATGAATTCTCTTCAGAAAAACACTACTTGGGAGCTAGTTTCTCTTCCTCCAGGAAGGAAATTGGTTCAATGCAAGTGGATGTTTCAGAACAAGGTTGCTGCTGATGGAAGCACCTAAAAATATAAGGAAATGCTGGTGGAAAAAGGTTTCTCTTAGGTCTAAGGTGTGGACTACCATGAGACCTTTGAACCGGTTTCAAAAATGGACTCCATCCACCTAGTTTTGGCAATTTCAGCATCTAAGCACTGGGAAGTGCATCATATGGATGTTAAGTCAGCCTTTCTACATGGGGATATTCATGATGAGATATACATGAAGAAGACTGAGGGCTACATCACTGATCCATCTTTGGTTTTCAAGCTAAAGGGGTCACTATACGGGTTAAAACATGCCCCAAGAGAGTGGTATTCCAAGATGGATGCCTTCCTTCTCTCGCAAAACTTCCAAAGGTGTAGATTAGATCCAAATGTGTATTTAAATCAGTCTGATGGTCATCTAATTATTATTTTTTTATATGTTGATGAATTACTGATCACAGGTAGCACAATTGCCTCCATTTCAGCCATCAAAACTGCTCTCCACAATGCTTTTGAAATGAGTGATTTGGGGCTCCTAAAACAATTTTTGGGGTTTGAAATTGAGCAAAATTTTGATGGGATTATGGTCACTCAGTAAAAATACATTTCATACCTATTAGTCAAGTTTAACATGGATGATTGTAGGCCTACACCATTCCCTTTCCTTTCAGGGATCAGCCTTGAAGAAGGTGTTATCCAACTTTTAGTACCATAGTTGGGTTACCTAAGGAGCCGCCAGTTGACAGACATGTTCAATGTCTGATTCCAGTGTATTAGTTGATCCGTCTTCATGTCTAGCCAATATTGGCTAGCCAGTTTTTTATTTGAATAATTTTGACCATGGCACCGCGGGGTTTATAATAAATGTGCTAGTAGGGTTATTTTTGAGTGGTTCGGTCTCCTGAGACGTAGAATCTCAAATAAGGTATTCCAGGGAGTTTTTTGCCCTTGAAAATTATGCTTTGCCTTTAGCCGAGTATAATTGACAAGGTTTTCTCCCGCTTCCTCCAAAGTTGGAATGCCCGATGTTGAATTATGGGCCTTGGGGGGTTATTAGAGCCCAACTGAGTGTTATAAAACTACTAGACATTATTTAGGTAGGTCATGGTCATGTCCTAAGTCATCTAGACACGTAAAAAAAAATTCGAAAAAATCTTTTTCAAACCGGGAAAAAATATTTTTTTTTTAATTTTTTAATTTTTAATTAATTTTCCTAAGTTTTTTGGGTTAATTTTTCCATAAATTAAATGGAAAAAACCTGTTCATGGTAATTCGGTCATCCGAACTCCGAATTCAGTGATTGAAGGCTCTAACCTTAAGCCAAAAAATCATTCTTGATCAGCCAGCCGGTCAGAACCAACTTTCAGATCAACAATCAAACACATAATGCATTTTTTCTCAAAAAAGTCAATTTTGAGTAAAGAAATGAAATTTTATTAAAAAAATGATTATTTTGGAGCAAAATAAAGCTCTCCAAATTAATCCAAATTCAGTAAAATAAAAGGCTAAATGACATCTCATGGAGCACTTATGATGATTGGAGTTATCATAACTCAGCTTCAGTCGTCATTAAGAGAGCAATTAATTTATTATCAGTTATCAGACATGTCATCTCCAGCTAAAGATGAGATGGAGAGCTCTCATTGGTCCAGTGATTTGATCGAGGTGAAGACTGAAGCTTACACCATCAGTAGGCTTCCCAGACCTAAGAAAGTAGGTTTCCAGACCTAGCAGGCAGTTTTCCTATGCAGCAGGGTGCCTCCTTCAGCAGCTCATGCCCCTCTCTCTCATGAGGGTGTCTTCCACACATGTGGTCTCATCTGTGGATGGATTTCAATGTTTAGGGTTGGAGTGGGGGTGCCTTTCCTGGGTGGAGGCCTCCCCTCACTCCCAGTTCTCCAATTTAGGTTTGGACCTCTGTTTGGTAGCCAGGCTGGTTAGGGTTTGAGGTTTGGTTTTTGGGTTTTAGCACTCTCTCATTGTATAAATAGAAGCTCTTTCAGCTCTATCAGCGTGGATGATTGATGTAAAGAAGGTCTAGTAAAATATTGTAATGCGTGTTGCTCTTATGCAACCTATTTTGTAATAAAGAAAGGCTTTGGAGGCTCGTGCTGTGTGGATCTGGGGTGCATATGTTCCTGCTAATGAGGTGAAATTTTTCTAGTTTCTTTACTTTTGATAATGTGTGGGTATTAATACATGCTTTAGAGGGCTTCTATAAGTGCGTAGGAATAGGTATTTTTAGCATCAAGTTACCTGTTTATTTCATTTACTTTCAAAACCCTTAAAGAGCATTGTTTTATTCAGTTGTATTTCATGCTTTTGAGATTTGATTGGTAAATAATACATGTTTTAACCCCCATGTTGCCAAGTGTATAAGATTGTTTTGCAGATCACTTCATTGTACCAAGTAAGAGGCTGAGCTAAGTTGCATCTACTCTTCTTGGAGCAAAGCATATGTACCTAGCAGCTGCATTCCATTGGGATCCAAAGTGATTTCATGGATTCAAGATCCAAGTGGTTCATCTTCTTCATTCACCCTAAAGTCAAATTTTCTCATTATTTTACTTTATGTTGCAAGCAGTATCTTGATCTATAAAGTAAATCTTTTGCATCTACTTGCTTCCATTTCTAGATCTAGGAAGTGTTCTTTCTCTTGGATCTAGTTGGTATTTGAAGCAGCACAAGGTTCATATATTTTGCTCAAATGCTAGGTGTATTTTTGTAGTATATTCTATTGTTTAACCCATCATTTTGCAAGTAAATATCTCATTGGTTTATTCTCTCTCCATGACAAGTTAATCAGGAAAACTTGCAAAAAACTAAGGAATTAAGCTGCAAAAAACTTCCGATTGTCCCTCTTCTTAATCCCTTTTCTACCGGTCACTTTGCTTTGTTTATTTTACCTCTTCTTCATCGCTGCCCTGTTAGTACCTTTATTACCATCCCTTTTTCTCTTTTTGGACAGCCCTAGTGTGCCCTAGCTTTCTTCCCCTTTTTTCCTCTTTTTTTGCCCAAATGTTTGGACCCTCTTGAACCTTGTTTTTGGCCTTTTTGGCCACTTTTTGTTGCTGTCTCGTTTTGCATTTTTTATGACAGCCACTTATTTCCTCTTTCGCTGCCCCGTTTTCCTCAATTTTATTCATCCCTTAGCTTCTTAGTTGGCTTCCCTATTTTCTCCTTTCTTTGGTTTTGATTCTTGCTTAGTTTGTTTGCCTTCCTTCTCTCATCTTCTATTGTTTTAGCCCTCTTTCCTTTTGTTCTTTTTACTCTCTTCAAACTTCTTCCCTTTCCCCTTTTCACAAGTTTTCGGAAAGATCTCAAAAGTAAAAAATAAAAGGCACTCTCTTTTTTACAAGTTATAATATTTGTAGAGTTACTTTGCCTTTATTTGAAAATTCCTTTCAAGGATCAAAATCCTTAAGGCACATTGTATAAAGTTTAATAAAAGATCTTTGTTTGAGTGGGGTTTTTAAGTCCCCACTCTCTTCCTCCCCCATTTAGGGAGGTTTGTGTTGTGTGTATGCTTTCATTAGTGCTAGTTTTCATCATTCATTACATCTCATGCTTAGATCACTAATTGTTAATTCATCACTTCTAAGATTGATTACTCAGTTTAATTGTTTATCTTTCTAAGTTAATCAACTACTTAAATCTCTTGAATCTCACCATAAGGTGGATCAAGAGTGCTCTCTATCAGAGAGTTTAAGCAACTAATATCACCTTGTGCTTATTTAATCAATTAATAATCAATAAGTAAGACTCTTGAACTTGCAAAAACACAAGTCAAGAGCACTATCTATCGGAGAGCATTTTATATTTGCATAATCCCTGCATTAGCTTCATATAGATTAGCTAAGTCTCTAGAACCACGGTCATAAGATGAGGTCAAGAGCGCTCTCTGTCAGAGAGTTTTAATTAATTAACTTAATAAAATTCGCAAATCACACCCCTTTAATTAATTAACCCCTCCCTCCTTGTCGGAGTATGCTCTGACCGATCTTAGATCAGAATACCCAGAAATGGCATTGGATCTCTAAACCCCACAAGAGGAACTTAACTAAAACTTTTCCCCATAACCAACACACCGGCGTTGTTCAATAAATACCGAGGCATGTGGGAAAATTCCAAGTGTGGGTGCCGAGCTACCCAATCTGGGCACTGGTAGTTAAAGTTATTGAACACTTACCTTTGACCCTAGATAGGTCCGTCATGTCTTCGAATGGAGCCACTGAAGGTATTACCAGTTAGGATATCCAGCTACCATAAGTGAATATCATAAGTAAAAATTCTTAAAAATTACCAAGAGCACTTGACAAACCTAATATTCGCTGGCATCTTTTGGGATTCACATCATATTTACACTCGAAGAATCTCTGATAAGTTGACTCCATAGGCACTGGTCCTATCTTTTGCGCATTGTTGATAGTCTAGGCCATTTGTCCATCGAACGTTTGATTATAAATCATATATGTGAATGCTTTATCTATTTCGTGAAGTTTTCAAATATTTTTCTATCTTTCAATTCCGGTGATAGCAACGTGGATTGCTTTGTTTTGTGTTCAATTCATCACATTAATCATCTTAAATCACAAATAACTCCTAAACAACACCCATCTGCATCTGAAACATCTAAAAATTAACTTAAACATTGAGCCATAAAAAACTCTTTGTTAGGGATTACCTCCTTTGTCTTCGTTAGGAGTTAGCTTAAATAGAGGAGCTAGGAGTAGGTGACAGTACCTAGCTCTATGCTTGCCGCCAAGGTCACACCTCTTCCACTTTCCCAAGTGAGGAGACAGCTTTCAAAATATTTCTGTTGCTGGTGTGCAATCAACGGACAACAGAAGGAAAAAGCACACCTCCCATGGACTGCATTATCTATCGATAGCTGATTGGTAGCTTGTTGTACTTGACACATTCTCAAGATGATATCTATTATGCTATGAATGCTATATCAAGATACATGCAGCAACCTCATGATATTCATTGGAATGCAGCCAAGAGGATCCTCCAGTATATTCAGGGAACCAGGACCTACGACATTCACTATGATGTAGACTCCGAGCTAGAGCTGGTTGGATACACAGATTCCGATTGGGTGGGTGATTTTATTGATCGGAAGTCTACTTATGGATATGTATTCATGTTTGGTGGTGGCCCCATTTGCTGGTCTAGCAAAAAGCAGACTGTCATAGCACTATCTTCAGTAGAGGCAGAGTATCAAGGAGTATTGAATGCTTGCATCCAAGCAGCTTGGTTGCAAGGAATTATTTCAGAGTTTGATATTGGTAGTAATTTGTCCACTGTCATCTTTTGTGACAATCAAAGTTCTATTAATATTTCCATAGATCTAGTTACTAGGCAGAGGACCAAGCATGTAGAGATTCACATGCACTATATCAGGGAGCTAGTGCATGACAGGACCATCATTCTGCAATATTGCTCGACTGATGAGCAGATTACAGACATCTTCACCAAGAG
>LPNX010392674.1:316646-509961 GCA_001517045.1 Pseudotsuga menziesii | reverse complement strand
TGGAGAGTTGTATAGCACCATGAGATACTTACCCATCACATGCATATTAGTAGTATACTGTCATTAATGCAAACATTCTATCATGCATAATACATCAACTGAAGATAAACAAACGCATAGCAAAACAATATCATGAAATGACAATTGAATACTTATCTTTATTTGTTTCATGGGTAGACTCCTTCTTGAGCCTTCAACTTCATCATCTTCCTCATTCATAATAGCATCATTTCTTATCCAAATGCTAAGATGGATAAGAAGTTCTTTAAGACTTGAGTTTTTCATATTCCTCATTGCTTGAGGGATCTTCTTTGGATGGTGAGAGCTTGATCTTCAGTTGCTCCCATATTCTTTTCTCTTATTATGATTTGAGCTTCTTCTTCTTCCCAGAGTTTGCTGAAGGTAATCACTTCCTTCTGGCACACATTCTTTGCATGAATGAATCCCATGATCCTGGGAGCCCATTCGAGGTGGCTATCACCACTTCTTCATTCTCCACTTCTTCTTCTACTGCTACAATTTGTTCTTTGATTTGAGAGACCCTCGTAAAGTATGACTGTATGGTTTCTACATTCTATAACTTCACATTCTTCAATTGTTTTCTCAAAGTCATATTCTGATTTATGTTCTTCCCTTCAAATATCTTGGTCAAGGAGTCAAACATCTCTTTTGGTGTCTTTAGGGGAGACACTTGTGGTACAAGGTGATCCATGATTGAATCAGCAATGATCTTCTTGGCCTTGACCAAGTTCTTCTTGTGTAAGGATTTTAGCCTAATCTCCCTATGGAACTGGAACCTCTCTACTTGTGTAGGTGTCCAATTCATTTTCTTCAGAGAGATCAAATACTTACATGCTTGGAAGTTGTCAAATTCACCAAGATTATCATCAATCTAATGTGATAGATCACTTGGAAATGAGAACCTCAAATGAAAATAGAAAAAGATTAGATCGTACCAATTTGAGGTGTCTGTCCTGGTTCCAGAGCTAGCTAATATAGGGTTTGTCAGAGAATCCCTAGTTTTCAAAACTTGGAATCTTTCAGATCTGATTGGATAGAAAGATAGATCTCTTCAAGTTGAGCTGTTTAATGTACTCCTTTTCTGAAAACAGTGGAGGGAAGCTCCCAGCACAGGAAGCCCTAGTTTACTAATTTCTTCTACATAAATTCCTGATACTGTTTCCACGGTATCTCCGAAATTATGAATCCTCTGTGTTGAAAACTTTGCACTGAGATAGCCTCACCTACCCCTATTTCAACACCATAGGTTTTGTTGGGACCAGAAATGGCCTCTTTTGACCACCCTTAATTACCCCTTCTTGTTCTATCCTACCCCATTGAGCATGTCAGATAAACATTTTACCCCCACTCTACTCTTCAAACCACCAAGGTATGATTGGTCATTGTTTTATTTTATTAATACTTATGATTGTGATAATTAAGGCTTCGTATCTCTCAATGTGCTAACATATGATGGTTTATAAAGGTATTTTGAGGTATATGGACTGCAGGAAGATTGGGCTGAACAGGCCATGAAAAGGATGTGCATTCACCGCTTAAGTCAATCCCCATCCATCCTATCATCACCCAAGGAATGCGGTCCTAGTGCGATATCCCGGACAAAGATGTGTCAAGGTAGCTGTTACAGAATGTGTCAGACTTGGAGGTCAACAATGCATTGCTGCTTGTGTGTAGCCGTAATCTGAATATATCGTCACTCCTGGGGGCGATTAACAGTTTTCTTATGTATCCTATTTTGTATCATGCCATGTTTGTAACTGTTGTTGTCATTTAGGGTGCCTGAAGATCAAAGATCTTCATGGCTGCCCCATAATAGGATAGGATGTTATGATTTACATTGTATAAATATGGAGAACTATTTCGAGCCAGGGGCTGCTGAACATATAATCAATTCATTGTATTGGCTGTGAGGAGGAATTGTGTAATCACTCTGTCTTTTAATACAAGGAGTCACTTCTGATCTAAAGGTTTTTACGTGTGTTCAGCTAGCATCTCTGTGTGAAGGTTGGGCCCGCCTTCCACAAGGATCGGTGGGTTAAATTAGGAAGCTGTAACAAGTGTGGATTTACAGTGTGTCATGATTGCATTCCTTGGATACCTATAGTGTCATAGTGTGACAGTCGACTGAGTAGGTAATTATTTCTTATGCAATTCGTGTGGTAACTATAACAGCTTTGTTCATCCTTAGATATTTTAGTTGTCGTTTCCATGAATCTTTGTAGCTTGTCTCTTATTTTTATGATTATAGAATTTCATTCTTGTACTTCAATTTCCTAGAACATCTGAACTCAATCTCTGCATTTTGAATTCCTAGATCAATATTCAATTTATGTTTTTGGATTCCTAAGACAATTAGATTGGGTAGTGAGTTAATCATTAAGTGGTGTGAACAGGATTTTCCCTTATCTGCAATTGTAATTTAGGTGTGACTTTTTCTATTCTTAGACCAAGCCATAGCAGAAGGTAATTGTGATTGCATTCCTTAGAAGGTAACTAGATTAATTAGATTCTTGGGATGAGCATAGCCGAACATAGGATAGTATTGTTAAATTACAGTGATTTGGTGTTTAAGCATATACTGTGCATGTTATCCTTGAAATACAAGACTTTCCTTGGTTGACAATAAATATTGTACACTCTGTATGTTAGCAGCAATTCATTTGCATATCGGGTGCACGAAATTTTGCCGCCGTTGCCGGGGAAGGATAAAGATTAAACACCATTATTAGTTGCATCCTGTAATTTTTTCTATTTAGTCTTTTCCATTTTTTGTTGTAATGATTTGGGTTGCATGAATACAAGAAGGGTAAAGCATGATCATCTTTTGACTCCCAAAACCCCACAAAATACTAACAGTGAAGGTGGTTTGGCTCGCGGTCGAGGTCCACAATTGGGCAGAAGGACATTCATTGATGATCTTGTTGACAAGACTGATTCATCCACTAGGGATTTTCATCAGGAAATGATTATCAGAATAAGTCCTACCGATCCTTGGGCACCAGCGTCAGGGTCCACAGTGGAGAACACACGAGCAGCCGCGACTTCCTCAAATATTCCTGTAGGAGGGGACAAAGTTGGTACAACCAGACCTGATAGTAGAAGCCCGATCTACCACATTTATAGGAAGGTTGTAACTGAAGAAGAGTGGACACAGTTCCATTAGAATATTATTGATCAGTGGAAGAATGAGGGAAATAATGAAGAGAATAATGAAGAAAAGAGTGAGGAGAGGAACAAAGGAACGTACGAAGAGAGAAACAGAGAAGAGAAAATAGAAGAAGGAATGAGTAATAGACACAAATCTGACAAGGAAGAGGCAATGGGGGAAAACCATCATCATGAAAATCATTCCCTGCCTGAAGAAACGATGGCTACACTTCAATTCCCGATTCAGCAGCCAGAAGGGACAGCCCCTATGAAAAATATATCACCATCGGTGTTGCCTCGCTTCCATGGAAAAGCGGTAGAGGACCCAGACGAATTTATTTTCAAGTTTGATATCCTCTGTTGTAGCTATGACTACGTCATCGATGCACAAAAACTGAATCTCTTCCCTGCCACTCTGAAGGACAATGCATTACGCTGGTTCATGAGCCTAGGAGGTGGAACTGTTGCTAATTGGGACAGGATGAAACAGGTGTTCCTAGAGAAATATCAGGAATATTGTAACACCAAGGACAAAAGAGAATAATTGTTCAAGATAGTGCATAAGGAAGACGAGAGTCTGGAATATTTTGTAGAAAGGCTCTTATACAATGTGCAAAGAGCTGGAAAGACAAACATGGGGTTGGATGTGCTTAAGATAATACTGCTTCATGGGATTAGGGATGATTGCCTAGATATGTTAAACCTATTAGGAAAAGGGGATATATCCAAGGAATATTTCGAAAAGATTGTGGAATTATGTAAAAGGTATTCCAGGGGATCTTCCAGGAATAACAGGCGAGACAAACGGGATAAGATGGAACGCGATGTCTTCGACAAAACTCAGAAGTCATCTAATGGGGGAGCCACCTGCGTAGAGATAGGAAACCTCCTTGAAAATTTTAAAACAGAAATGATGAGCTCTATCTCCTCGAAAATCTACATCCAGAAGGCAAAGCAAAAACATGCAGTAGAGGACCTCACACTAGGTGTGTTCTGCCCTCGATGTAGAAAGAACCACCCTCTGAGGGAGTGCCTGCTCGACAAGGTAGAGGTGTTTCAGCTATGCAAGGTGAACCATGACACAAAATAATGCCCCTCACTTCCCCAAGTGAAGGATGCTCTATAGGAATCAACTCCAGAGGTGGAACCGACCTACTTCATTGCAAAAAAGAAACCTTGTATTCTCAAAATCAAGGTATGACCCCGGACATGTTTCCATTTTTGAATAATATGAGCAATTGGAATAATATGAAAAATGTGAATACCCAATTCCCTTCAACTTATTGTTAGTGGAACCCTTCTCAACCTTCAATAAAAAATTATAACTCATGGAATCCCTAGACACAGCCACCACACCAACCTACTTCTTGGTCTCCTGGATGGAGGAATTTCCATCTAGGGAACCATTTTCCTCAACAAATTCCACATCAATAGCCACCATATCCTCCTCAATATCCTCAATATCCTCAATACCCTCCTCAGCAGTCGCAGCTGCAGTTGCAGAACAATTCTGCCCCTAATGTACCGATACAACCTCAACTGCCTGCTCAACCTAATCCTAACCCAAACAATAAAATATTCCATCAATTTGAGACTGTCAACATGCCCACCTACTCCCTTTCTCTTGTGCCTTGTAATGATATTTGTTTACGGTCAGGGAAAATAGTAGAGCCTGTGATCATAGAAGATGTTCCACCCTCCATATATGAAGAAGGGGTGAATCCACAACATCTATCTGATACAACCCCCATTATTGAAGATGCTGAACATCCCACAAATGGGACAGCTGAAACAAAAAATGATAAATCCAGCAATACGTAGCCTACCCAGCTGATTAGGCAACCACCGTATCCTGAGAGATTAATGCTACCAAGGATAGGGGGACAACCTCAGTTTAACCTCTTAGGAGAGTTAAAGAATCTCTATGTTAAAATCCCCCTCCTTCAAGCTCTTCAAGATGTACCTATATATGCTAGAACCATTCGGGACCTGTGCACAAAGAAACCAGGGAGGAATCCCAAAGATCCTCCCACTGTCCATGTCATAGGGAGATTATCTGCATTAATAATAGGAAAAACCCTATTGGCCAAGTATGACGACCCTGGGAATCCTACTGTCACTGTGCAGTTTGGGCATACATAGATACCCAACGTACTAGTATATTTAGGAGCAGCGATTAATGTCATGACAATTCAGACTGTAAGAAAACTTGAGCTAACTAATATTAGGACGACCCACATTATTTTAGAACTGGCAGATAGATCCACCATTAAACCTAAAGCAATTCTGGATGATCTCATCATATCAGTTGACTCTTGGAAGTATCATGCTGACTTCTTGGTTTTACAACCTAACTCACAGCTAGGAGGACACCCATTGATCCTGGGAAGGCTCTGGTTGGCCACAGCTGATTCTTGCATCAGTTGTCGATTTGGGTCTATGACCATATCCGATGGCACCGACACTAAGAACCTCACTCTCTATCCTCCAGCTTGGTTGAGTTTAGAAGCTAAAACTTCTTTTTGGATGGAGCTAGAGGAGGAGGAGGGTGTTCAGCCATTATTAACTGTAGGGAAAGCCTTAACTTTTAAAGATGAAACTGAAGACGATGCCATTAATAATTTCATCAGTGAACCCACCTCAGTCAATAAAGAAGTTTATCAAATCCTGAACATTACTCTGGGTACAGAAGAACAAGAAAATATCACAAAAGAAGCACTAGTTGGTGACACACACATAATCCCAGTATTGAAAACTTCAAAAAGTATTCCCATTGAGGTAGAGTCTGGAAAACCTTGAATATTAACCCCAGCCTCTCCTTATATGAACAAAAGCACCTGATCAGTCTCTTGAAAGAACACAAGGGGGCATTTTCCTGGGAGTATACAGACATGAGGGGTATTCCCTCTAACCTGTGCACCCATCATATTTATATTAATAGCGACTCCTATCCTGTGTGTCAGCCTCAACGATGAATGAACCCCAATCTTAGGGACATAGTGAAGGAAGAAATTCAGAAACTCTTGGAAGTAGGATTTATATATCCTATTTCAGAAAGCGAGGGGGTCTCCCCGCTCTTAATTGTACCCAAGAAAAATGGTAAATGGAGAGTCTGTGTCGACTATAGGGAGCTGAACAAAGCCACACAAAAATACCACTTTCCCTTGCCCTTTAATTATTAAGTACTCGACAGCCTATAAGGGAAGAAGTTCTTCTCCTTCCTAGATGGGTTTAGCGGGTACAATCAAATTCAAATTGCTCCTAAATACCAAGATAAGACTACCTTCACTTGCCCGTGGGGAACGTTTGCTTATAGAGTGCTTCCCTTTGGTTTATGTAATGCACAGGCAACATTTCAAAGAGCTGTAATCGCCATATTTTCTGAATTAGTTAATGACAGTATGGAAATTTTTATGGATGATTTCACTCCTTATGGGAAGGATTTTGAAGAAGCATTGGAAAATTTCAAAAAAAAAATAATTCGCTATGAACAGACCCAACTCTCTTTAAGCACTGAAAAGTGCCATATGATGATGAGTGAGGGAGTAGTATTGGGGCACTTCATCTCTGTTGATGGCATTCAGCTAGACCCCTCAAAAATCAAGGTGATAAAAAATATACCTACTCCTGCAACTCAAAAAGAGGTGCGAATTTTTCTAGGACATGCTGGATACTACCGAAGATTTATAGAAAAATTTTCCAAACTTGCTTCTCCTTTGTTTTCATTGTTAATGAAGGATGTGCAGTTTGTTTGGAGTGAATCATGCCAGACAGCATTTGTCAAGATTAAGGAGAAGCTATCCATAGCTCCTATCTTAAGAGGGACCAATTGGACCCTACCCTTCCACATTTCTTCAGATGCTTTTGATATCGCTATTGGAGTAGTTTTAGGACAGCAGGATGGTCAAGTGCCTTATGCAATTTATTATATTAGTAAAAACTTAGCCCCTTCTAAACTTAATTATACTGTCACCGAGAAGGAATTCTTAGCTATTGTCTACTCCATTAACAAATTTCGACACTACATTACTAAGTATCCTACATTTGTGCACACTGACCACTCTGTCATTAAATATTTAATGAACAAACCCGTCACTAATGCTAGAGTGACTATATGGATCTTATTATTACAGGAATTTGATATTACCATCATAGATAAACCTGGAAAAGAAAATGTTGTCGCTTATTTTTTATCTCGTTTCACTAACAGTGATGATAATATGCCTGTTGAGGACTCTTTCCTAGATGAACATTTATTCACAGTTTCAGCTCATTCCCCTTGGTATGCAAATGTCACTAATTACTTGGTTGTAGGAAAGATTCCCGCACATATGTCTAAAAGAGAAAAGAGAAAAATAATCCAAAAAAGTGCCAGGTATTGTTGGGTAAATGGTCATCTCTTTTACACAGGTCCTGATCTTAAAATCAGAAGATGTGTAAGGGAAGATGAAATCTTTCATATACTAAAGGCCTGCCACGATGAACCTTATGGGGGACATTTTGCAGATAGAAGGATAGGACACAAAGCGCTAAGGATGGGCTACTATTGGCCAACTCTTTTAAGGGATGAAAAAAGATATGTTCAATCCTGTGATAGCTGCCAAAGGATGGGCCAGCCCAACAGATTAGATCAAATGCCTCTACAACCTCAATCAGTAATTGAACCATTTGATAGATGGGCTCCGGATTTCATTGGCCCTATCAGCCCTCATTCCAAACAGAAATCTTACATCTTGGTCTGTACCAATTATATGACCAAATGGGTAGAAGCTGTAGCTCTGGCAAAGGCTAACGACTAGGCTGTGATCAACTTTCTATACAGTGAAATATTTACCCGTTTTGGGGTACCTAAGGAAGTAATTACTGATGGGGGACCGTATTTTATGTCACATCAATTTGAAGCTCTGCTATGGAAGTATCATGTTCAGCATAGGGTAGCTTCACCTTACCACCCCCAAGCCAATGGCCAGGTGGAAAGCACTAATAAAGCTATTGAAGCCATCCTTACCAAGACAGTTAAGAGCCATCGTAGAGATTGGGCTGACAGGCTTCCGAAAGCACTATGGGCATATCGCACCACTTGGCATAACACCACAGGTTTCTCTCCTTACGATTTAGTGTATGGAAAAAGTTCCATCTTCCCAATCGAATTTGAAATCAAGTCCCTGAAGACGGCCACCAAAGTAAACCTGGATGTAACTGAAGCCCATAAAAGAAGATTGAATCAACTGAATGAACTGGACAAGAATCGGTTAGCCACAGTGGACCAGACAGTGTTAATTCAAGAACAGAGATCCAATTGGCATTACCTATTCATTAAAAATGAGGTCTTCTATGAGGGAGACTAGGCACTATTATACGATTCCATATTCAAAAGAGATTTCAAGGGCAAATTGCACACAAGATGGATGGGAGCATACTTAGTAGATAGGGTATTTGATAACGGCACAATCCTCCCAGTAACTATTGATGAAAACGACATACCATTATTTGCTAATGGTCACAGGCTGCAACTATACCGTAAACCAATTTCAAAGGATGCATTTATCTCACAAATTGTCGCTGATCCAGATTACCACTTAGCACAAGGGTAGGAATTTTTCTCTGCCTCTGTCAATCTTTAATTAATAATTGTAAATTGTGCATGAATCATTATACATAAATAATTGTTGTTTATTTTTTCTCGTTATGTTATCTTTTCTTCTTGCACTTGATCTTTTTTTCTATTGTTTTTCCAAAATTTGTAGGGAAGCGCTCAAGGATGAGGGTCAGATTGGGCCTGTCAACCAAAATTCATTTTTCTATGCCTTCCCACACCATGAAATTTTTTTTTCTTTTTCCTTAAATAAATTTGTTGCAGCTGCGACACCCATTTTTCGGTAGCTGCGACACCTTTTCCAACAGCTACGACACCCATTTTTTGGTAGCTGCAACACCTCTTCTGACAGCTGCAACACCCATTTTTCAGCAGCTGCAGCACCCATTTTCCAATAGATGCGACGCCCATTTTACGGCAGCTGCGACACCATTTTCCGATCGCTGCAACACCATTCCCAGCAACCGTCGCATCATGAACTTCGCCTTCTTTAATTCCCACGTGTTGTGACCCTGTTTCACTTTTTGACCATAAAACCCATTTCCAGTTGCTCCAGTGCAGTCACTTTCCGTCCGCCTAACATTTTCTTCCCTCTTTTTCGATGGCTGCAACATCTTTTTCGGTAGCTGTGACATCTTTTCCGGCAGCTGCAACTTCGCTATATTTAGTTGATTTTTCTAGCATTGAAGGCTGCATCTCTGCTTCAATTTCTTTATGACTTGCGGCTATGACTCCTATGTTATTAGCAGATCTTTTTGCACGCCATCAACTCCTCTAGATATGGCTTTGATTCCTCATGCTGACAATCTGACCCATAATGTGATATTTCTCATAATTATGACCATTTTGACACGATGGTTTTTGCTTCACTGGTAGAAAGAATTATTGTAGTACCTCCGTTATAATGATTATATTTAATGAATGCATAGCGCACAAGTTCGGCTTCCGCAATATCTGCAACCACACTTTCTATTATTTTTCGAAGGACATCCAGCGCGCATTTTCAAAGGTATGGCTTTGATTAACCACTTGATTAAGTATCAATATGATTTAAAAATGTCATTCATACCTCCCTTTTTACACCCATTATTGCATCGATTAACTCTCTGCCCGTGCGACGTAAAGGCTAGTTATGCTTCCTAATAACCGCCACCTTTCTCAATTCGGAATAAAATTTCAAATAATCCGGTGCACTGAAACTTTCCAAATTTTCCTAACTCTCCTCTCAGCGGTCCATGCATACTCTGTGCTGTAACCTCCATTGTCGGAGTCTTGTTTCCACCTTTCACACACCTGGGTCACGTGGCAGAAATCTTCAAGCCACTCAGTGTGTCCTTGGTTCCAAGTCTCGAGTCAAGGTTGTCACCTTGTTCTTGACTCCTCCGTTTAGGCTCAACTCCTAATCGAGCCAAGGGGGGTAGACCCTATTATGTTACTAAGGAAAATTTACTTAGTGAGGTGATGTTAAATTGAATGAGTTTTTAAGGAGTTCGATATTTAACTTATGGACAATCAAAGATGACAAGATATGAAAATAAACACACGAAAGCACAATGCTGAGACACAATATATGTATATAACAAGAAAATAACCAGTGCCTTTAGAATGGAGTCAAAATATAAACAATATGCTTGCATGTGCTTGGAGTGAATGTTTTGCGATTGCCTCTTGGTATGTTTTAAGTTAAATATGAAGTATGACTTGATTAAATTAGGCAAAGGGGGGACTCCAGATATACCCGAGAGTACTTGGAGTATGTCCAAAACTAAACCTTCACGGCTACCCGCAAGGAATATGTGGGCTGAAACGGAGTCTCTGGGGCTATTGTTCATAACGCACCCGTTAGGGTGTGACAGAGATCGACGCCCCGAGGTCACTTTTCAGTAAGTTCCCACTTCCTTTGGGTATTTTGCCACCGTAAAGGTTTGATCTAGGTGTTGTATTTTCACCTGATGGTTTGTCAGTTGGGGAGAGTGAGGCCTAATTATACTAGTCACCCAAGTGCTTTTGATATAGCTTGACTGATCAAACAAACCACAGCCAAGTGCAGAGCATACACACTGGAGTCTTGTCGATTTTAATAAGTTTTAAACTGAGATGTTCTTATTTAAAAGAAAAGCCTCCAAGAACCTCTTTCGATCCAAGTGGATCTCAATCGGGGAGTCGAGGAGGGGTTAATTTTAAATTTGTTGATAAACAAATGATGGAAAATAGCAAACAGATACACAGTTCTAGTTTCTTAATTAATCCTACCACAAATCTCTTTCCCCTTTCGGGTCAATCGGGAAATCGTGGGGTAAGTATTACGATTACTTTGAAATGTAAGATATGGAGTATGGAATTAATAACAAAATCAAGTATACTACCTTGCAAATTAGATCAATGCTAGTAAAAAAGAAATAAACAGAAATCGACAAAAAAGGCACCGACACAAATCTCCCCAGGGGGGATGGGGAATGGGCTCGAAAGAGCCTATTCCAAAGATAATTTTATTTATTATTGGTTACAGAATCAGTGAACTGAAATTATTAGGAACTTCTTGGTCCTTATACAGTCTGAAACCAAGATTTTACAACTTTGGAAAAGTCTTGAGTTTTTAGTGAAAAAGGAGACCCCTGGGGGGATTTGAGCGCTCCTGAGGCCACTTCGGACAGCAGATTCCTTTCCCTTATGTCATACCTGATAAAATACAGTGAACATGTTATAATAACAAATGCCCAAAATCACTTTAAGAGTACCTTTGTATCAGCCTACCTTATCTCACAAAAAATGAAGTTAAAACTAGCTAAACAGGCAGAAAAGGAACCAAGGAAAGCAAGCTTTCCTTGGGATCTTGGCTTGCTGTTTGTGCATCCAACAAAAATGCACTGATATTGCAGAATATTTAATTTTATAACAGTGAAAGGAAATCTAATGCATGGGATCTACAAGTTTCCTTTAAATTTTCATGCAAAAAAGACGATTTCCCTATAGCTAGATCTATAATTCTTATGAAACCTTTTTAAGTGCAAGATCTAGGTTATGAGCTATGAAATATAAGATCTATGTATATTTTACTTTGATGAAATAGATCCAAATGAAATCACAGCTATGAGCTGAACCAAGTAATCGGGTAAAGTGTTGATTTTGAGGGAGGAAGAAGAGGAGAAAAGTGTTGGTTTCCTTGAAGATCCACAGTAGAGCTTTCAGGTGGAATGTCAAGGGACTAAGCCTTTGAAATGTTTTGAGGAGAATGAAGAAGCAAACTAGATCATCATCCTCTCCAAATTATGATCCTGCAACTCAGCTAAAATCAAAGAACTTGCCAAGAAACTTGTGAGATCCGATTAGTACATACAAAGAGATTCAAGATAACATGCATATAAGCTTATAGGACATGCTAAATCTAGATCTCTAAACATGCATCCAAGGAGAGTGACAGTCAATAAAATTATTGAAAAACACCTTGCATATCAAGATTGTAATAAGCTAATTACCAATCTTAACCACAGATCTAAAAGAAATTAGCAAAAAATGACCACAGATACAAGTTATCTCAGTAAAACAATGGAAATAATCATCCAGAAATGCAATGGCACCACACCGTATTGCCTCCAAAGCTTTTCTTTGTTTCAAATGAAGAATTATAGAGTTACAATAGCAGTAGCACCTCAATCCCAGTTCTAAATCGCTTGGAAGAGGAGGCTGTTCCTGGATATATACAATTTGCAGGCCATCCAGCCCAGGGGGGCACAATTCCTCATGGAATCAAGTGAAATCAACTGATGGAGAGTTCATCAATGCAGAACTGAAGCTGTACTGAACCTACTTGTCAACTGGGGGCTTGATTGAGCTGACACATCAACCCATACACCGCCACATCGGCCCACAGAGGATCCAGGAGAGTCCACACGTGTGGAAGAGAGAGAGAGGCCGCAATTCCCCATGAATACAGCTATAGATCAACTCTGGATCTAATTTGATCCCCTCCTTCAGTCAAGGATTTGTCAGATCCAGTCCATTTGCTCCAGATCTGATTGATTTCAGTCAAATTGGTTGAGTATCCAATGATTTATTGATTTTGGATTTGCTCCATTATTCATCAATTTATTAATTAAAATAATCAATAATTGATTTTTGGGGCTTTCTGACCTAAGTGATGGAAGATCACTCAAAACTTAGGAAAAAGTGGGTCCATGGGTTTACATGGTGCTCTTAGCTTGAAAATGAGCACCTACATGACTGAAACCAATTATTTGGCCCACTTTTATTACAAAATCAATTTTTCCAATTAAACTATTAAAAAATAGCCTAAGTTTCAGAAAAATTAAAATTTAATAAAAAACACTGGAAAAACTAAAAAATTGAAAAATTGAAAAACACCTAGGGGGACTTAGACATGTTCATATGACTCAAAAATGATGTCTAGCATGCTTATACATTGACACATAGAATCTAATAACCTCAATAGGCCTAAATTCCAAGCCAACCACCCCAACTTTGGAGGTATGGAGTGAAAAACTTAGAAATTATCAGTCGTTTATTCAACAACCAATAATAACCAAGGGAAAAAACACCCTGGGCTGATCGGATTGACAAATGAAGTCTAAGAGACCGAGTCTTTTACAGACACTATCATGCTAGAACATTTATTACAATTGCCCCATGGGGTATGAACATGTGATATAGTACAACAAGCACTTTCCAGAAGTACTTCCAAAGGTCTTTTCTAGTCCGAACAAGTTAAGCCTGTCCGGTTCACCAGGCTCACTTGATAAAAACCAATAAATACAACTTAGGTGGTAACATTCTGGCTCCATCTGGGACACATTCTCTAACTAATCTTCTGTTCAAAGGAGAGGATGTGAGAACTCTGGAATCTCTGGTTCCTGCGAGGCAATTAGAGTTTGTTAGTAACATGTATATATAAGAAAAAATTAGCCATAAAAACAAACTAATGTACATAATTAATCTATAATGTGCAAAAAAGGAATATTTTACAAAAACTAATATACAAAGGAAAATTTTCAACATGCTATAAGATAACTATAATACAACAATATCTATGATACAACAATATGATATATACAATTTAGAAATACATGCAAGGCAAGGTTTAGAAATTGGCCCTGAAACCACCGATGCCACTAAAGGCATCAAACTGTCTCGGAAAAAAACAGCTTGAGGAGGAAACCATTCACTGGTAAGCTCAATCTTTCTCCTTCTAGGTCATTTAGGTAGAAGGAGTTCGTTCCTGCTATTTCATCGATGATGTACGGTCCCAACCAGAGGCTATCGAGCTTTCCATGTTTCCCAGGTTTTTCCCGTCATTTGTCCCAACGTAGAACCATGTCACCTACTTGGATGGACCCTGGCCGGGTAGATATATCAAAGACTCTCTTGACCTTGTCTGAATTTTTGATACTATGGTTAAGAGAATCTCTTCTGCTCTCATCTAGCTCGATCAACTGGTTTATTCTATTCTGGATGGCCTCTTGATCTGAGCTGAATGTCTGGAGAAGCTGATAAACTGGAAGCTTTAGATGGACTGGTAAGGTGACATCAAGGCCATAGACTAGTTTTAAAGGGCTCCTCCCTATTGAACTTTTCTTAGTGATCCTGTCGGCCCATAATGCTAATTTAATTTTGGTATCCCAAGCCTTCTTATTGTCTCCCACAATTTTTTTGATTATGGTCATTAAGTTCTTGTTACTTGATTCTGGTAGACCATTTCCTTGGGGATAGTAATTAGATGAGTGAGATAGGATAATGTTGTACTTGAAACATAAATACGACATCTCGAAAGAAACAAAGCATGGGCCATTATCCGTGATTATCCTGGCTGGCACACCGAATCTTGTGATGATTTTATCTTCTAGAAAATCCATGACTATGGCATCGGTTTCCTTTTTTGTGGGTATCGCCTCTACTCACTTGGTAAAATAATCTGTGGTGGTAAGAATCCAAGAGTAACCATTGCTTGAGTTATTCTTGAACTTACCAATAAAGTCAAGCCCCCATTGCTGAAAAGGGGCTTGGACTACTATTGGATTTAGAGGCAAGGCTTTCATTTGTTACTTTCCGGTGAATAACTGACACTGGGGGAAAACTCTGACAGCCTTGTGCACATCTGAAAATAGGTTTGGCCAATAGCAGCCTGCTCTAAGGATTTTTTGGGCGGTTGTTTTCGCTGCAAAATGTCCACCACAAAATACTGTCAACCATGAGTTTCTTGGACTCAGGTTCATCGACGCATCTAAGTATCAAACCATCTGGGTTTCTCCAACCCAAACCATCTTTGGTCAAACAATACTTAGTTTCCTTTAACCTTAATGCCCTTCTTTTATGGCCTAGTAAGTGATCGGGGCATGTAAGGTTGCGGAGGAAAAATATGATGTCAGTGTACCAGGGGTGCTGCTCTAATCTCTGAAACTCATCTGATACATTTTTCTCTGAATTGTTGCTCTGGCAAATTACTCCTGAAGCCTTCTCATTTCCTTGGGTCAACATCTTTGCAAGACCCTATCCCTTAATTAATTTAGTAGGTATTATCTACAAATCATATTCCTGAATTTTTGAAACCCACTTGCCCCTGATTCCTAGACAATCCTGCTGGGACATGATATCTTTAACAGTTGCATGGGGTACATATCCAATGATTTTGGAGTAACCTATATAATTTTTGAAATGTTTAAGGGACTTGATAAGAGCATAGGCCTGTTTCTCCATCGTGGTATACTTCAATTCTGAATTTTGTAAGGCTCTACTCATAAAGGCTATGGGTTGCTCTTATCCCTCCTTATTCTTTCGAAGTAAAACACCAGCAATGGTGTCTTCTGAGGCAAAGGAAAATATTTGGAATTCTTTGGAATAATCTGGACTAGTCAAGACTGGGGACATGGATATGGAATTTTTTATGGACTTGAATGCATCTTTCCCTTCATCTGTCCACTCAAACTTAGCATCTTTCTTTAATAGCTTTTGTATAGGTTTCATTAATTCTGCTAAGTTTGGGATGAATCTTCTTATGAAATTGATTTGACCATTAAAGGACTGGAGGGATTTTAGATTGTGAGGCAAGGGGACTTTCTTAATAGCTTCAACTCTCTCAAGATCAACCTTGACACCATCTTTAGAAATGATGTGCCCCAACAACTTGCCTTCATCAACTCCAAAGATTGACTTGGCGGGATTCAAGGAAATAACATATTTTCGACATCTTATAAAAACCTGCCTAAGATGACTTATGTGGTCTGATCTTTCTCTTGAAAAAACAGTTAAGTCATCCTGATATATTTCAATTATTTTTCCTATAAGTTCTTTGAAGTAAAAATCCATGGCTCTTTTGAAGGTGGCACCAACATTCAATAAGACAAAAGGAATTCTTATAAATTTATAGGTACCCCAAGGTGTGGTGAATGTAGTCTTATGTTGATCTTCTTTATTTACCAACACCTGGTTATAACCGAAAAAGCCATCCAACATGAACATCATTCCTGATCCTGTTACTCTTTGAAGCAAAGTTTCCATGTCGGGTAATGGGTAATTATCTTTGAGGCATGATATATTCAGATTTCTAAAATCTGTACATATTCTAATTGACCCATTCTTCTTTCTAACAACAAATAAGTTGGATCACCAAGATGAATTCCTTGTAGGTGCTATGATCCCTACTGCTAGCATCTTCTGCAGTTCCTTTTGCACAATGGGGGCCAACATAGGATTTATTCGCCTAAGTATTTGTCAGAAAGGTTTGGCCTCCTTAGCTTCTTCTGTGAGGGGAATAGTGTGTTGAAACACATCTTCCCTATAGGATTTAAGCTCATCATAACTAAAGGCCAACACATCTCTATACTTTTTGATTAGTTTGATCAAGTTGTTCCTTTCCTTTTCCGAAGTACCTTTTCCAATTTTTATTAACTTGGGATCCTTATCAGTTCCTATGTTTATTTCCATATAATTCCCAGTTTTTATTTCTTCTTTTTGTTTTTTATGATGATCCTGACGATCGAAAAGATTCTCGAAAGCTATAAGGATACTTGGGATGTGATTCCTTTCATTATCCTCGCACTCCTGATACTCTTTACCTTTCTGCTGATAACTGATCTTGCAACCCTAAAACTCTTGTAGATTGTGAATGAATCTCAAAAGTTGCTCATCATATTTTAAAACCTTCCAGTGGTCTATATTATCTGGAATTGAAGGTCTGAAATTGATTTCCATCTTTCCATTCCCAATAATCATTTCATCCGATGGCTGGAGAGTGGATGCTGCTACTGCTAATTTATCTGCTAACCCATTCATTTCCCTATGGACCTTTTGAATGTTAAGTACATCAAACCATTCCATAGTGTCCCATGTGGCATTCCTATACTTCCTTAGTCTGTCATTTTTACATTGATACCGATTCTTAATCTGGAGGATCACTAAATCTGAATCAACTTTTATGTTCAACATCTTTATCCCCATATCTTTAGCGGTTTCTAACCCTACGAGCAATGCCTCATACTCGACTACATTGTTTGATGCTTCAAACTCTAACCAAAACGCAAACTTGTAGATTTTATTTGAAGGAGAGATGATCACGATGCCCGCACCCTTTCCAGTTTTAGAATAAGCCCCATCAAAGTACATTTTCCAAACTTCATCGATCTTTTCATTTTTAATGTTTTCCTTAATGGGGGCCATGAAATTTTATAAAATAGCATAGTTTCCAAAATTATCAGTGAAATGAACAAATTCATTTCCAGGCTTCTTAGGGTTTTCTACATGTTGTTTCCTCAGCTTTTCTCTATGGAGAATCACCCTAGTGTTCTCTGATGTAGGTATAGTAGAATATGTCCAATCCATTTGAATGTGCCCACCAAGAGTTGCGGCCCATTTTCTGGATAACAACATACCCCAATTATTTGGAACATCTATCACCACCACATCCATCGACATGTTGATATCAGGATATTTAGCCAACTTAACTTGTAAATTTAATATTATCCCTACCACTTCAACTTCTCTTGCATCCATGACACAAACATTGTGGTAGGGTCGGGTGACCCTTAGATTTAGCTGCTCCATTACTTTTCTTGTCATAACATTTGATGAAGCACCTGAATCTAACATACAGTTATGAAGGAGAAGTTTATCAACTAAGAGGGAGACATAAAAAGGTGGGTGATATTCTCTTCTCGTATGAACATTGTTTAGGACTGTGGGCATATCTATGGGTTCAATATGTTCAACTTCAAATATAGCATTATTATTAGGAAGAGTATCCTCTTTGATAATATTATGAGCTTTACTTTGACCATCCTCTAAGGCTTTCAACAAATTTACTTTTTGACCGGAAATTTTAAGGACATCAGTTGCATAAACATGAATCTTAGCACTACTTATCCATTCTCCATATCAATATTTGACTCAGGGACAATAGAAGGATCTGGGAGGGCAGGAGTGGTTACCTTTGGCTTGTACTGTTTAGACGGTGATGGCTTCTCTCTTCTTTGATACACAGCTCCCTTGAACCTGGCCTCCTTCATTTGCTTAACTGCTTTCGGAGGACGCATTACACCATAAAAGTTAGACAGGAGATCCTTCTTGAAATTGTAATCCGTGGCCTGCTGCCAATGCCGGTTTGATAGAGGATAGGTTTGGCCTACCATGTACACAAGATCAGACTCGCCTGATGTTGTTTCCTGATTACTGACCTCTTCCATCCCATGTTCTATAACTTGGTTTGCTATGTAGCAAGTACTTTCTGGGTGGAATTGCTCACAAGGTCTACACCATGGAATTACTTCATCTACCAGGTTAGTTGAGTCTAACTGGTTTGGAATCCTAGGATCTTGATGAGGAAACTTCCTTTGATATACTTGATTCTATTTTGGTTGGAAATTCCTAGGCCCATTATTTCTCTCCAATGTAACTATTATGTTCTGAATTTTATTCAATTGGTCAGATTGGTTTGTCATGAATTTTTCCAATAGGCTAGTTACCTTTTCCGTGGGGTCTTTAGAGGTTTCCTTTTCCTCTAATTCAATGGCCTTTCCCTTTTCTTTGTTGTATGAAGTGTTTCCCCTAGTGTAACCTGGAATGTTGGATTTGCCCGAAGATTGCATATTCCTTTCTATTTTCTCAGCCATATCTTGAGCAGTTTTTAGATCGACCAGATCTTTATCCCTTAATTGGTATCTCAAGTCACCAGTGAAAGCTTCGATGTAGGATATCAAGATGGAGGCATCCCTTGGCTTGATGTCTCTGGGGAGGTCCAAAACCACACGCCTGAACTTAGTATTAAATTCATCCATGGTTTCATTCTCCATCTTCTTTATATTATGAAGGGCAGCAAGCAAATGTCTTGGTTCTTTCTTTTCCCCCCATTTTTTCTTAAAACCTGCTAGAAATTCATTAAGGGTTTTATATGAATCATCACCAAGGTTTTCATACCATTCCGCAGCATCATCCTCTAAGGATAAAGCAAAGAGCTTCATTTTGATATCTTCATGGTTAGAGGCAACATTATCGCAGTAACTAACTAGGTGCCTTTCAAACTTTCGGAGATGAGTCTTGGCAGTGGTAGCATTATTTCCCTCGAACCTGGGGAGCTTCTTGATAGCATCATTCATAATGTTATGAGGAGCACCTGCTATCTGAGAAAATTCAAGGGGTTTGTAAAAATACGTCATTTCTTGAGATTGGAAGGTATGAATCTCTACAAATATGTGATGGATATCTGAGAGGGATTGGTCTCCTAAATCTTCAAGGTTTCTACGAGAAGTCTGCCTATTCAATCTTTCCCTAAGAAACCTTTCAGGATCAGGGATAGGATTGAATAATTGTTGGTAGTTTCTTTGGGTAGAAATTCTTGAAGGGATGTTAGACAGTGGAGTCGCCATATGGATCAAGTTTTAATTTTTATGTTTTTTTTAAAGACTAGATAAATCAAAAGTTTTTTATCTTTTTAGTTGTTTAGAAAAAAGTTAAGCTAAGACGTACTCAGGAATAAAAAGATTTATCCCCGACAACGACGCCAAAATGTGTTGCCACCTTTCACACACCTGGGTCACGTGGCAGAAATCTTCAAGCCACTCGGTGTATCCTTGGTGGCAAGTCTCAAGTCAAGGCTGTCACCTTGTTCTTGACTCCTCCGTTTAGGCTCAACTCCTAACGGAGCCAAGGGGGGTAGAACCTATTATGTTACTAAGGAAAATTTACTTAGTGAGGTGATGTTAAACTAAATGAGTTTTTTAGGAGTTCAAGATTTAACTTATGGACAATCGAAGATGACAAGATATGAAAATAAACACATGAAAGCACAATGCTAAGACACAATATATGTATATAACAAGAAAATAACCAGTGCCTTTAGAATGGAGTCAAAATATAAACAATATGCTTGCATGTGCTTGGAGTGAATGTTTTGCGATTGCCTCTTGGTATGTTTTAAGTTAAATATGAAGTATGAGTTGATTAAATTAGGCAAAGGGGCGACTCCAGATATACTCGAGAGTACTTGGAGTATGTCCAAAACTAAACCTTCACGGATACCCGCAAGGAATATGTGGGCTGAAATGGAGTCTCTGGGGCTATTGTTCGTAATGCACCCATTAGGGTGTGATAGAGATCGGCGCCCCGAGGCCACTTTTCAGTAAGTTCACACTTCCTTTGGGTATTTTGCCACCGTAAAGGTTTGATCTAGGTGTTGGATTTTCACCTGATGGTTTGTTAGTTGCGGAGAGTGAGGCCTAATTATACTAGTCACCCAAGTGCTTTTGATACAACTTGATTGATCAGACAAACCACAGCCAAGTGCAGAGCATACACACTGGAGTCTTGTCGATTTTAATAAGTTTTAAGCTGAGATGTTCTTGTTTAAAAGAAAATCCTCCAAGAACCTCTTTCGATCCAAGTGGATCTCAATCGGGGAGTCGAGGAGGGGTTAATTTTAAAGTTGCTGATAAAAAAATGATAGAAAATAGCAAACAGATACACAGTTCTAGTTTCTTAATTAATCCTACCACGAATCTCTTTCCCCTTTCGGGTCAATCAGGAAATTGTGGGGTAAGTATTACGATTACTTTGAAATGTAAGATATGGAGTATGGAATTAATAACAAAATCAAGTATACTACCCTACAAATTATATCAATTCTAGTAAAAAATAAATAAACAGAAATCGATGAAAAAGGCACCGACACAAATCCCCCTAGGGGGGATGGGGAATGGGCTCGAAAAAGCCTATTCCAAAGATAATTTTATTTATTATTGGTTACAAAATCGGTGAACTGAAATTATCAGGAACTTATTGGTCCTTATATAGGCTGAAACCAAGATTTTACAACTTTGGAAAAGTCTTGAGTTTTTAGTGAAAAAGGAGACCCCTGGGGGATTTGAGCGCTCCTGAGACCACTTCGGACAGCAGCTTCCTTTCCCTTCTATCATACCTGATAAAATACACTGAGCATATTAGAATAAAAAATGCCCAAAATCACTTTAAGAGTGCCTTTGGATCAGCCTACCTTATCTCACAAAAATGTCATGTCCCCTGTTTCGACCCCATTTGCATGATGTATATAATGTCAATAATCATGGTGAGGAGCTCAAGGAAAAAGCCCCACCATCGATTTGTTTGTGTATGTTCGGCAATGGGGATAATTGCCGATGGTTTGTCATGCTATCTGGCACCTTAATAATTTGACATCATGTAAACACGCGCATCAAGTAAAACTAAAACCACAACCATCTACGACAGTGCAACGTTGAATGAAAAGGGCATGGTTCCAAAGGATAAGGGGTGGGGATGTCAAGCCTTGGTTATGGGGAAAAACCCATGTTTTATTACCTTGTGGTTTTACCACCTTTGTTGTTTGTCACCTTTTGCCTCTTCCAACCTCTTTAATGCTTCAGCTGGTGGTTGGGGGAGTTATTGCTAAAGTGGTGGTAGTTGTGGCAGGCTGTCAGCCTTACCCAATTGCCCACTCCACCCACGTTTTCCATTTTTCTCCCTCACGCACTCTTCCCTGGTCAGTTTACACTCTCACCACGATTTTGGTTTGTGGGCTTCTCACGCACAGGCTCTGGGCGATTTTAGTCTCACGCAGACATTTTCTGGGGCTCCACGAGTTGCTGAAGCACCCACGCACTGTAATTCGCGCCCTTGCTGTTGTTTTGTTCATCCACGGGAAAAATCGGAGTTGTTTTCTCCTCACGCAGGGCCTCTACTGCTGGAATCCTCATGCAAAGAAATCGGGTATGTCTTTCCCGTGCATTTTGCTGTTGGGCGTAATTTCTTCCTCACGCACAGGGTGTTTGGGTCGTTTCCCCTATTGTGAGAGCCATGCTCACTGTCATGTTTTGGGGCTGCTGTTTTCCCTGTGTTTTGTTGACTGTGGTGTTCAATTTCGTTTTGAGCCACTGTGGGTTTCCAATTCGTGGGCTGAGTTTCCCTGTTTTGGGACTGTGCATAGTTGCCATTGTTTTTACTTTGAAATTGGGCTGTTGTTGTTGTTTCCCTAGTTTGGGATGTTGTGGCTGAGTTGTTTTGGCCACGTTAGGGCCAAAACCAACTCTGGGTTGTCCATTGGACTTGAGCTGTGCGCATCCATTGTTTGGGGATGTCCCTTGTTGTTTTTGATTCTTCACAGGGCTGTGAAGGGAATTGTTTTGCTGCTGGTATGCAGTGGTTGTCCCCATGAGATGTGCTGGCTTGGCTTGTTTGTTGAAAGCCTGTGAAACCCAGCTGTGTTAGTTCATTGTTTTGTGCCCCTTGGCTATGTATGAGCCTGCAATTGACCCTTATTCTGGAGGAACCATGCCCAGCTCGAGGGTGGCAGCGTTGCTGAGAGATTTATGAACAAGCTGGCCTATGGTTGGGTGGAACGTTGCAGCGATGTAGCTGGTTGCGGGTGAATTCTTCATCAAAGATAAGTACTGTTGTTTACTTCAGCTCTGTAATTTATACTGATGTTAAATGCTGGAAATGTGTTGTGTTGCTTCCGCTGTATGATTGAAGATAAATGCATCTGTGTATGCTTAATTCCAGCATTCATTTCATTCGTTTATGTTCATGGGCTGTTTGCCTGGCTTGTTGATGTTCGTCGTGTCCTCTTTGCCGGTCGGAGGCATGGGGGCGTGACAAAAAAATGAAGTTAAAACTAGCTAAACAGGCAGAACAGGAACCAAGGAAAGCAAGATTTCCTTGGGATCTTGGCTTGCTGTTTGTGCAGGCAACAAAAATGCACTTATATTGCAGAATATTGAATTTTTATAACAGAGAAAGGAAATCTAATGCATGCGATCTACAAGTTTCCTTTAAATTTTTATGCAAAAAAGACGATTTCCCTATAGCTAGATCTAGAATGCTTATGAAACCTTTTTCAGTGCAAGATGTAGGTTATGAGCTATGAAATATCAGATCTATGTATATTTTACTTTGATGAAACAGATCCAAATGAAATCACAGCTATGAGCTCAACCAAGTAACCGAGTAAAGTGTTGATTTTGAGGGAGGAAGAAGAGGAGAAAAGTGCTGGTTTACTTGAAGATCCGCAGTAGAGATTTCAGGTGGAATTTCGAGGGACTATGCCTTTGAAATGTTTTGAGGAGAATGAAGAAGCAAACTAGATCCACATCCTCTCCAAAGTATGAACCTGCAACTTAGCTGAAATCAAAGAACTTGCCAAGAAACTTGTGAGATCCGATTAGTACATACAAAGAGATTCAAGATAACATGCATATAAGCTTATAGGGCATGCTAAATATAGATCTCTAAAAATGCATCCAAGGAGAGTGACAGTCAATAAAATTATTGAACAACATATACAACAACTTATTGACCATCCTCTAAGGCTTTCAACAACTTTTCTTTTTGAACGGGAATTTTAAGGACATCAGTTGCATAAACATGAATCTTAGCACTACTTATCCATTCTCCCATATCAATATTTGACTCAGGGACAATAGAAGGATCTGGGAGGGAAGGAGTGGTTACCTTTGTCTTGTACTGTTTAGATGGTGATGGCTTCTCTCTTCTTTGATACATAGCTCCCTTGAACCTGGCCTCCTTCATTTCCTTAACTGCTTTCGGAGGAGGCATTACACCATAAAAGTTAGACAGGAGATTCTTCTCCAAACCGTAATCTGTGGCCTGCTGCCAATGTTGGTTTGATAAAGGATAGGTTAGGCCTACCATGTACACATGATCAGAATTACCTGATGTTGTTTCCTGATTATTGACCTCCGCCATCCCATGTTCTATAACTTGGTTTGCTATGTAGCAAGTACTTTCTCGGTGGAATTGCTCACAAGGTCTACACCATGGAATTACTTCATCTACCAGGTTAGTTGAGTCTAACTGGTTTGGAATCCTAGGCTCTTGCTAAGGAAAATTCCTTTGATATACTTGATTCTGTTTTGGTTGGAAATTCCTAGGCCCATTATTTCTCTCCAATGTAACTATTCTGTTTTGAATTTTATTCAAGTGGTCAGATTGGTTTGTCATGAATTTTTCCAATAGGCTAGTTACCTTTTCCATGGGGTCTTTAGAGGTTGCCTTTTCCTCTAATTCAATGGCCTTTCCCTTTTCTTTGTTGTACAAAGTGTTTCCCCTAGTGTAACCTGGAATGTTGGATTTGCCCGAAGATTGCATATTCCTTTCTATTTTCTCGGCCAAATCTTGAGCAGTTTTTAGATGGACCGGATCTTTATCCCTTAATCGGTATCTCAAATCACCAGTGAAAGCTTCGATGTAGGATATCAAGATGGAGGCTTCCCTTGGCTTGATGTCTCTAGGGAGGTCTACAACCACATGCCTAAACTTAGTATTAAATTCATCCATGGTTTCATTCTCCATCTTCTTTATATTATGAAGGGAAACAAGCAAATGTCTTGGTTCTTTCTTTTCCCCCCATTTCTTCTTAAAACCAGCTAGGAATTCATTAAGGGTTTTATATGAATCATCACCAAGGTTTTCATACCATTCCACAGCATCATACTCTAACTATAAAGCAAAGAGCTTCATTTTGATATCTTCATGGTTAGAGGCAACATTATCGCAGTAACTGACTAGGTGCCTTTCAAACTTTTGTAGATGAGTCTTGGCAGTGGTAGCATTATTTCCCTCGAACCTGGGGAGCTTCTTGATAGCATCATTCGGAATGTTATGAGGAGCACCTGCTATCTGAGAAAAGTCAAGGGGTTTGTAAAAATCCGTCATTTCTTGAGATTGGAAAGTATGACTCTCTACAAATATGTGATGGATATCTGAGAGGGATTGGTCTCCTAAATCTTCAAGGTTTCTATGAGAAGTCTACCTATTCAATATTTCCCTAATAAACCTTTCGGGATCAGGGAGAGGATTGAATAATTGTCGGCAGTTTCTTCGGATAGAAATTCTTGAAGGGATGTTAGACAGTGGAGTCGCCAAATGGAAAAAGTTTTAATTTTTATGTTTTTTTTAAAGACTAGATCAATCAAAAGTTTTTTATCTTTTTAGTTGTTTAGAAAAAGGTTAAGCTAAGTCATACTCGGGAATAAAAATATTTATCCCCGTGTTGGAAGCTACCAACAACCCCTTCATATTCCATTAAGATGAAGGGAGATCAGCTCTATTTTATATTTTACTCAAAAATTATAATAGAGTGCCTTTAGAATCTTTGATTTTGAATGTACTCTCAATCAAAGAAAAGTAAAATGATATTTTAGAAGTTGATGAAACATGCTCGTGAACTTGGCAATTAGCAACTGTCAGTTAGTTTCATAAATTTTCATGAAATTAATTCAATTATTAAGATAAATTTATGTGACTATATATGATTTGAGAAATTCGAAAGGATAGTATGCCAAGGGAAAATCAATAAAACACATCTTGTGTTTGTTTAAAAGCTGGATATGGGTGAGGTATTACGAATCCTAAGTTCCTAGAACTAAAGGTGACTTTTAAACTTAAAGTTTATATTCCATGTAATGCCTTACTATGATTTTTGTAAATATTATAGTTAATGAATAAGTGATTTTCATATAGTATTTTTCACATATTATAGTTTTATCATTTAATATCCTATCAATTTAATGTTGGATACTCATAGATAGGATTTTTGAAAGATTTAAAACTAAGCCTATGAAATATATGACATAGATATTAAATTAAGCCATTTCGCTAGTTGTCATGCTAACATTAGGATATGTGATTTCATCACTATATCACATAGAGTGCTACCACCTTTCATGCTAAAATTGGAGAAGACTATTAAGGTGACAAAGTTTACGAAGGGCCATGTGTCAAAATGATAACGTTTGTCATTCGGATTGCTGAGTTAGCACAAAGATGTGGCTTGCACCTCATGATAAATCGACAGCTGTGAACATATGGAGGCATCATATTAACAGAATTGAATGTTGATAGTCATGTCATTTTATCACGATGTACAAGTTCATTATTAACCACTGTCTATAATCAATGTTTGAATTTATGATTCGTCAATCACAAAATCTCTTGTACGCCGATTTGGTTGAGTATCATTACTAGTCGTGGCTAAATCGTAGATAAACCTGCATATATCATAATATAACGTTAAGTTGCATCACTCATCATTGCTAAGGTTTGGCTAAAAATGGCCAATTCTAGAGATCTCATATCCGTCAGATCCAAAGCATGTGAAGTCTGCACATCATGTCATACGTTTGGGTACCTATTCCCTCCTTGTTCACCTCTCCCTTCATTTCACTTCGAAGCCAGGAGAGCGTGGAAGAAACTATGGATCCTCTGAACTGTTATGAAATCTCTGGTTCTGAGCTCATAGAAGCAAACAAGGAGGTAGCTCTGTGTTTTGATAAAATCAAGTGGGGGAAATTCTTTAAGAGTTTCGATGGTCATCATGCAGAGGTGACTAAGCTATTCGCCATGAATTTAAAAGACAACATTGTGCGGATGGGGGGTTTTGAGTTCGTTATTAACGAATACAAGATAGCAGCATCGACACAGCTCCCGCAAGTTGGAGAACGCTGGTTTAAGGGTAGCAAGGTTAATAAGAAGAGGTGTTTATCTCTGCTGTTGCCATTGTCGGATGATACTAAGCTGAATATAGGTGTCCCTGTCAGGTTCTTGAAGCCCGAATGGAGAGCTTATTACAAAATTTTGGTAAGGTACGTGTCCTGTGATAGATGTTTCTCCCATTTACACCTTTACCATTTAAGACTCTTGCTAGCATTATAGGGTTGTAAGCTCAATTTGCCATTTTACTTATGGCAAAGTTTGAAGAAAATGTCACAGGCAGTTAGAAGTTTTAATAACCCTGATAGAAGTCTTTTCCACCACGGGTTAATCAAAATTATAGTGCAACATCAATTGTATGTAAATGGCAAGTCATGGGATAGTTTTTTAACCGATTGTCAGTTGGGGACGACGCAGTACTGGCTGAATCCCTCCCCAAGAATTCGTAAGAAACGAAAAGCCATAAAGTCTGAGGTTAATAATACTTCTGAAACTGTATCAGAGGTAAAAGGGTTCGAGGAAGTCAGTATACCCATAAAGATGGGATTAGTAAAGATGATGACGGGAATACAGTCCCTTGTGGCTCTAAAGTAGTTCTGAATCAGCCTTTATCTAGTAAAGGTCATAGCACCCCTGCAGAAACAAAAGAAATATTAACCAAAAGCAAAAATGATAATGTTGTTGAGTGTAAAAAAATATTTGAATCAAATAAACCTTATGAACATAGCAGGGAGTCTATGCGTATATTATATCGTCTTGCCCAGATTTGCTGTGACAAGGGAGGGTTTGATTCGGAAAATCTGTTGTTTTCAAGGAGGGTTACTAGGAGTATGAACAGTACCCATACAATTTTGGGTCCTATGGTTACTCAACAGGATTCTCAACCTGCAGTCGTCCATATTGAAGATCACATCTCGTCATCTATCCCTGATACAATTCATGAAAATAATTCTACTTTCGTAAAGGGTAATGATGTAAAATCAGGCAAGGCCGAGGTTACTCAACCAGGTATAGACACAGGTATTGCAGACCCTGAACCATCATCTAGTCAACATATTGACAACCCTATTTCTCCTCAGGTAGCCAATGAAAAAGAAGAGTCTGTAGCATGTACTAGATAATGCATACCAGGCTAAAATCACAGAGTTGAAGGATAAGCTTAAGCATTGCCTATCCAGTACAACATTGTTAGAAGAGGAAAATAAAACATTTAGAGAAGAGTTGATGGATTGGATCAGTAGATGGAAAGAAATGAGTGCTAACAAGAATCAGTATTAAAAAGTGAAGAAGTCGATATTAGGTATGAACCAACACCTACTTGAAAGAATTGAAAAACAAAACATAAAGATTATCAGGTTAAAGGCCAAATTGACTAAAGCATGAAGAGTAATCGCTCTTCAAAGTAAAACATGATGGTTATTCTCATTTTCATTTTGCATGGATCGTATTGCTGTCAAACAGGTAATAAAATATTTTTTGTAATACATGCTTGTAAAATCGCAGATTTTATAGGCATGCATTAAAATCTTAGTTTATTCTGTTGTATTTATTGTAAACAGCTTTAATGAGATACCTCGTTTGTTAAACACAGGTGGGTTTGTCATCACTTATCTCCAAAGTTTCAGGACGTTGTTAATATGTTGGCATGGAGATGTGGCTGCTTGTTAAAAGATGGAGTTTCAATAATGACCAAGAATTTTCCAAGTACATGGACCCAGGCTAGTCATTTTTCTGTTTATAGTGACAGGTGTTTGATATAGGAGATTTGATTCTCTTTTAGTTATAGGAGCCCTATAATGTTGCATGTAACATTAATAGGGAAAACGGAATCGTAGTATTATATAAGACAGGAATTTTGATGAACTAAGGGATGAAGTGTTGGAAGAAAACATACTTGTAATATATTTTGTTGCTGGTGTTATTTCATTCCTGAAGTTGAATCTTTGGATGTGAATACAACTGGACATCTACAGACTGATACCATTACTGGTATTTTTGTTTGGATATATTATATATATTTCAGCATCTTATCTTCTATCTTAATATTAACACATTATGCTTTGATATATGTGTGTTTAATTACAATTTGCACTTTATCAATTCAATATCGCATTTTGAACAAATATATCATTATGATTGTGTTTATTAGTATTTTTACTATAAACTTAAGATATAATGATATACTCTTCTGTCTGTTAAAAATATCATTTGTATGTTAACAGTGATTTTATAGTAGACATTATCTTTGAGTTCAAATAGCTATGTTGATAATTAATTATTAATTAATTTCAGAAATTTAAAATAACTGTTTATTTTCAGTTGTTTTTTCGGTTCTATTGTCATATAACAGAGTGACTTATTATTCATTATTTAAATGTTTGTTGGGACGCGCACCCTAACGACCCTTAAGGTGGATAATTCCGCAAGTGTGGACTCAAAATATTCTTAGGGGTGTCGGGGTTGAGTCAAAGTCTTTTGTAATAAATCCATGGTTTAAGTCCAGGGTTTAGGGTTTGGGGTGCCCATGGTTTAAGACCATGGTTTTGTAAAAACGCGCAGTATAAATAAGCGCTTGTGTAAAGGAGATAGGTTAGGTTTTATGTTGTAAGAAAGATTAAGGTAAAGCTAAGGTTGATTTTGTAATAGAAGGTTAAGTCTCAGCTATGTGCGTGTACGACCTCTGCAGCTGTGTGCGTAGAGGGTTTGTAAAGAAGTTTGAGGAAAGACCTGCAGCTGTGTGCGCAGGGGCCTGCTGCTGTGTGCGCGGCTTTTGAGGACTGAAGGGATCTGCAGTTGAGTGCGCAGATCAAACTGTGGTTTTGTAGCAAGTTGAATAAAACGCAGTTTGTGGATGTAGCCCCTACACTGGGGGTGAACCACGTTATATCCGGTGTTGTGGTTTCTTGTGTTGTTTCTGTTCTGATTGTCTTTTATGCATTAATAATTGTATACATCTGATAAGTTAGATCAATGCTAATATTTAACCTCACAGTGAATTCCCTGTAGTGGGTTAAGAAAGTCACGTCTATTTATCTATCTGCGAAGCTGTATGTGAATGAATGATAAACTTTATAATTATTGAATAATAAGGTTATTAAAAGGCTAAGGTACAGTAATCCCCCTCTCGGCTTGCAGAAAACTGATTCTGCAGCACCCCATAGCTGTTTCGGGTGAGATTGCAACCTGCGCGTGGGTTGTTGCCAAAAGGGCCAACACTGTGGGTATTTTGTTGGTGCGACACAAAAGGATTAAACCCGGGTCTGCCCTATTGCCCAACAAATTGGTTCCATTTCCGGTTGAACTCAGTACCTGCTCAAGAGGGGTTTACATTGTACCTCAAGGGCTATGTTCTGGAGGCCCTCTGTGAATGAAATCAGTGATTGGTTTGCTGAGACTTGTCTGAAATTCACGCAGCAAGAGAATACGAATCCGAGTCAAAGTGCAAGTGACTTTTTACAAAGGTATGTTTTTTGTGATACTTATGAAAATTTATTTGGTAGTATCCACATAGAGTTGCACCAGTGGTTGTCTAGGTTAGCAGAGAAGAGGACAAACTTTCAAGCTCGATGGATTCCGGTGTGGACCCCCGCAAGGGTCAATCTCGTGCCACAAGTGAACAACGAGGTATCCCGCGCTGTCGAATTCTGGACAATGCGAACGTTAGAAGCCTTTGTGACCGAATTTGCCATTGACAATAGCACCTCGTTCAGCGAAGCCGAACGACAGTTTTTCAAGGGCCCCCATGGTAAGTTTTTAAATTCTTTAAGCTTGCAGATTAAAATACTATTGGTTGAGAAGGGTATATTACTATTTGAATCGAACTGTTAGTTTAGTGGTACTAATCTATGTTTGCAAGTGACACTCTTTTCGACGAGCAAAGCGGGTTGCTGCGAAATGGAAAAAGGTATAATAGAGGTTTTGATTCCCAGTCCTTAGGTCAGGCTACCGCGCCCACCCCTGTAAACCCTGAGGAGTCAGATTCTGACGAAAACCCTTCGGTTGGAAACCCTCCGGTCACTCCGCAACGCCGCTCCGCTACCCCTAACATCCCGTCGCAGTCTGAGAGTCAACCAAGCCCGAATATTCTGGCCGCAAGCCAATCTACCCCCGTAAATCCTCCTCCCAACCCTCCCAAAACCAACATGGCCCACCTAGCTGATGATATTAAGCTGCCCATCTTCAAAGGAATGGGATCAGAAGATCCAGAACAGTTCTAGTTTTTATGTGAGGCTGTCTGGAACACGAAGAATATTACAGACTTGGATGTGCGAGCCGCGCAACTCATTACTTCCTTCCGGGACCGGGCCCTGACATGGTTCATGAAATTTTCCAGCACTAAGAGCCCTACATTAGACGAGATCAAGGCAGCCATAATCAAAGAATTTAAGAAGCCCAAATCGGAGTTGCAGAGCATCACTGAACTTAAGGAGATTCAACAGCGATGCGGCGAATCAGTGTGGGACTTCGATCAGCGATTCAAAGTTCTACTAGACCAAGTCAGCTTTACCATTAGTTCTGCATAGCACAAGGAATGGTTTATTGCCGCATTACTGCCACATATCAGAACTCCGCTCATACAACAAAAGATTGCTAACCAGCCAGAGGCCCTGGAAATCGCCATGAAACTAGAGGCTGCCCCTGCTGGAGACGACTCTGGTATTGCTCACATTCAAGTGCAGCTAGCCGCGATGGCCCTCGAACTTCGCGAGATGAAAAAGGGAAAACCTGATCGCGAAGAATTTTGGTGTACGCAATGTCGGACCGAAGGTCACGACAAGGAATGGTGCCCCCTGATAAACAGGTACGTGCAGACAGGCGCGCCGAACCCCTGTCCACCACAAGTTCTCTATTGTGAGCTTTGCAGAATGACAGGTCAGCACCGACCTGAGGACTGTTACCTACTGCAAAAGTACCGGAAAGGACCTAAGAACTCCTACTGTAATTTCTGCAAATCTGTAGGTCATAATGAGGATGAGTGCCGCACCTATGATGCTTACCGGGTGCATACTGAAGGTCCAAGTAATGATAGCTATGGTTAACAGGGGGGTGCCTCTGGACGAGGGACCTCTGGAGGCCGTGGTGGGATGGCCGGACGAGGCCGAAGCCAACTTGTGTGTTACAATTGTAACCAAGCTAGGCATTTGGCTCGTGACTGTCGGAATCCCACTACGACGTGTAGATATTGCCGCGCAGTAGATCATGTGATTGAGCAGTGCCCCCAGTTGATAGCTAAGATTCAGGCACGACAGAATACCCCTACTCAAAAGCTCCAGATGATTTCGGTGGAGCCCCGCCCTACTGCAGCCATTAATGTTGTTACAAGAAGTGGAGTTACGACGCACGTCCAAAATAAACCAAACCAACCTGTCGAATCTCTAGTTCGTAAGGCTCCTGCGCAAATCCCTGCATTCGATATCATCAGAGAGAAAGAGACATTCAGGGAAGCCAAGAAAGATTTTACTGGCCCTAACCCACCCAGTGCGCCTACGCAACCTCAGTTGCCACCCTGTGAAGTTTCGCTGGATAACGTAAGTATCTTGTCTACCTTCTTCCAAAGTTGCCTCAAACTTTTAAGAAATCAGGATGCTCTGCATGAACTGCAGAATGTCATCGCTTCCTGCGAATCTCTGCAAAACTGTGGTCGTGATAACATTGTTCATCGAGTTAGCAGGACCGGAAGGGAGATGTGATTGAATGCTCAGATAGGGGCATATGATATGACCGATGTTATTCTGGACTTAGGGTCCGAGGTAAATGTGTTAACCAAACAAACCTGGGAGCAGATGGGGAAACCTACCCTTGCCTGGTCCCCTATACAGTTGCGGCTAGCCAACCAGCAAAAGATTGTACCGTTAGGAAGATTCCTGGATCTCCAAATAGATATTGACGGAGTCAGCACCTTCACGGACTTCGAAGTAATTGAGATCATGGATGATAGCAACCCTTACCCGGCCCTGTTAGGAATTGAATGGGCAATGGAAAATGCCGCAGTCATCAACCTTAAGAAGAGACAGATGGTCTTTGAAGGGAAAGACTTTCGGGTCATCCTGCCCCTGGATCCTTCACAAGGGGAACGGTATACAGAACCACTCCGACACGAGGATCAAGCTGATGGGGAACCCACCTCCATTATGACTGTGCAGGAAGAAGGTTATGAGGATCCTCCGGCCGTAGGATGGGAGTCTGGTAGCTCTTGTACGACGGACTCTGAAGACGAATTAGAAAGTTGGAAAAACCGATTATCTGAACATCATGGGCGCAGCAATGTCTGCCCTTCCAAGTCCCTCAGATGGATCGGTTCATGACCCAGCACTATACCTGTGTATGATGGTTCGACTGATCCTGAACCGTTTATTGCACAGTTCTCAGATCAGGTATCTGACCTACAGAAAATGGAGGTCCTGGAGTCAGCACTCAGAGCCATAGCAGTCATATGGTGGACAAGCCATAAGGAGCAGATCCCTACCTTGGAAGCATGTCAGAAGCTACTTCGCCTGAGGTTCGGGGACCCGTTGGAAAAGGTGCGAACCAAGTTTGATGGAAAAACTTGCCCCCAGGACCACCTAGGCAATTGCTGCGAGGCATGGAAGTATGTACCTCAGGATGAGTGGGTACATAGATTTGTGCACACACTGGGCCCACTAGTGAAGAACTGGTACGAGGAGGCCGAACTTCGCCAGGATACTGTAAGTTGGTACTGTCTTGTTCATAATTTTATCAATACATTCTCCACTAAGGATGTCTATCCTGCCCTAGATGCAGCTATCAGGATCATCCATACTAAGGTATTTAATGAACAAGAAGTAACGGAACACCACCCTGATTGGGCCACACAAGAATCCCTCGCAGTCAAATGTTATAACTTTACAGTTGACGAAGATGAGGACCCACGCCGTCTTCATATCCCTGAGTCAAAAGGATACTGCGACGTGCATGGACCGGCAGTCGAAGTTCCCGAGGTGACGCAGTCCTTGAAGACACGTACAGTTAACATTGGATCTGAGGCACAGCCTAAGTTTGCTACCATTGGCGACTATTGGGACGACGAGATGGTCAGCAAGGTAACTCAACTTCTCCACGAATACCAAGATCTTTTTTCGATAAAGTTCTCTGAAATGAAAGGTATCCTGGGAGACATCGGTGTAATGAAGATCCCCCTGAAGCCTGATGCGAAGCCTGTGAAGCAGCGTCCTTATAGATTGAATCCAAAATACAAGGAAAAGGTTAAGCTGGAGTTGGAGAAGATGCTCGCTGCAGGTATAATCGAACCTGTGGAAGAGTCTGAGTGGGTCAGCCCTATGGTCGTCCAGGAGAAGAAGACTAAGGGTGAAATCCAGATCTGTGTCGATCTCATGAAACTCAATGATGCCTATCTGCACGACCCTTTTCCCACCCCCTTTATAGATGAAGTGCTCGAGAATGTCGGAGGTCAAGAAGTGTACTCTTTTACTGATGGATTTTCTGGATACCATCAGATCCGAATTGCTCCAGAGGAGCGACATAAGACCACCTTTGCTACCGAAATGGGATATTTCCAGTATACCGTCATGCCCTTCGGGTTGAAGAATGCACCTGCTATATTTTCTCGAGTAGTCATTTCCGTGTTCAAAGAGTACATACATAAATTCTTAGAAGTTTACTTTGATGATTGGACTATTTTTTGGCTAGTCAAAGACCATATAACTAGTTTGAGACTTATGTTGGACAAATGCAGACAGCACCAAATTTCCTTGAATTTAAAAAAGTGCATCTTATGTGCACCCTTTGGCATTCTACTTGGTCATGTGGTATGTAAGCAAGGATTGATGATGGACCTAGCAAAGATCGCTATTATTGTGAATCTGCCACCTCCGAAGTCCGTCAAACAACTGCGCACGACGCTTGGGCACACTGGTTACTACAGGAAATTTATCCAAGAATATGCCAAGATTACTACTCCAATGGAAAGGCAGCTGAAGAAAGATATTAAGTTCGAATGGACACCGGAATGCCAAGCAAGCCTCGACATTCTGAAGGAAAAAATGGTCACTACCCCTATCCTAGTATTCCCTGACTGGAACAAGGAGTTTCGTGTGCATGTCGATGCATCCTCTATTGCTCTAGGTACTATGCTTGCTCAACCAGGCGCAGGTAATATCGATCACCCTATTTATTTTGCCAGCAGAAAGTTGTCTACAGCGAAGAAAAATTATACGACGACAGAACGTGAAGGTCTTGCTATGGTATATGCATTACAAAAATTTCGACATTATCTGCTAGGATCTCATTTTAAGATGTTTACTGACCATTCTGCTTTGAAGTACTTGGTTAACAAACCTGTGTTAGGAGGAAGAATATGCAGATGGCTACTTCTATTTCAAGAATATGATTTTGAGATCATTGTTAAGCCTAGAGGACTTAACCTAGGACCTGACCACTTGTCGAGGCTAGAGTCAGGTGAAGAACCTATCAATCTGGACGACGGCCTCCCTGATGCACAATTATTTGCTATCCAGATAGTTGATGAATATTTCCAGGATATTGCTCAGTATTTGTCTACAGGTCTTCCCCCTCCAGAGATGACCACACAGCAGAAGAAGCAGTTAGTGGTTCGAGCCGCGGACTTCACTTTAATAGCAGGACAGCTGTATAAAATGGGGCCAGATGAGATACTGCGCAGATGTGTGTTGGAACATGAAAAACCTCTAATATTAGCTGAAGCACACTCTGGCGTAGCAGGAGGTCACTATGCAGGCAAAGCCACAGCACATAATATTTTGACAGCCGGCTTATGGTGGCCCACACTTCACAAGGATGCAAGAGAATATTGCCACAGCTAGGACATCTGTCCGAGGACAGGTAAACCATCTAGGAGGGATGAAATGCCTCTAGCTCCACAAGTAACATTACAAGCCTTTGAGAAATGGGCTATCGACTTTGTTGGTCCTATCAACCCCCCTACAAAAAATTCAGGAGCCAGATATATCATTACAACAACTGATTATCTTACCCGTTGGGCTGAAGCCCAACCAGTCAAGACCTGTAGCGCTGCTACTGCTGCGAAGTTCATCTTCGACAACATCTTATCCAGATTTGGGTGTCCCAAAGTTCTCATGAGTGATCAGGGGTCACATTTCCTGAACAAAACTATTGAAGTATTGACTGAAGAATTTCAGGTGTATCACCAAAAGAGTACCGCATATCACCCACAAGCAAATGGGACTGTCGAAGATTTCAATAAAATCCTTGAGCATGCCTTGACAAAGGTATGTAATGCTAACAGGAATGATTGGTATCTCTGAATTCTAGCAGTGCTATGGGCTTACAGAACTACTTGCAAAAAGTTGACAGGCCATACACCCTTTCGACTAGTTTATGGGCAGGAAGCTGTCATGCCCATGGAATACATTGTTCCTAGCCTCCGGATATCTGCTTTCACCAGGATGGATGACCCAGCCATAATCACAGAGAGACTGAAATAGATAGTAGAGCTTGAAGAGGATAGATTTGTCGCGGGCTTCCAACAATAGGTGCAGAAAGCTCGAGAAAAAGCATGGCATGACAGACACATCAAGAAGAAACATTTTCAACAGGGTGATCTTGTACTCCTTTATGACAGCAAATTCATGAAGTTCCCAGGAAAGTTTAAGACACATTGGAAAGGACCGTATGAAGTACAGAAAGTTACTGACGGGGGTGCAGTCCAGCTAGCTAAGTTAAATGGTGAGCTTTTTCCCTCTATGATAAATGGGAGCCGCTTAAAAAAGTACATGGACAGGCCAGGTACTCAGAATAGGATGTAGCCCCAAGCCAACAAGTGAAGACGCTCGTAGAATTAGGGATTATCGTAGTTTGTTTTGACTAAAGGATGTCAAGCTACAGGTTGGTCATAGGTCGCAGGGTTAGATTGTGTCGACGTCGGAGGTTGTCAACATGTGTCGCAGCCCAAAATGTGACGGATGGGACGTACTACATTCGGCGGCGCTGGCACGAGAGCTGCTCTCATAACTGGCCATAATGAGATTTTGGGAAAATCAGGCGCTGTGTGGAGAAGATTTCTGGAACTTCATCAGATTTGGCATCATTACTACACCATGATGACAAATTCCGCCTTGGGATTCTATAAGAAGCCATCTTGACCTATGTTTTTTGACTTATGCACATCTGTGAGATATTCAGCCCAAACCATGTCAAATGACTGTAAAGTTCAGCAGCTAGTGTGAGAAGTAAGGGACAGAGGTCTGCAGCACCTTCTGAATACTCCGCCAGTACAGCCCTTCTTGGCTAAGTACATTGACAGGCAAGATTTTGCTCTAAATTTGAAAAGACGGACAGGAGTTTGCTCTAACGTAGAGCAACAACAGGCATGAGGCCTCGAAGAAAGACTCTGGTGAATCCCGCCATGTAATCTTTTGGTGTAGCAGAACCATGGCAGTTATATTCCTTCTGCGGTATGACATGCAATTCCAGGGGACCCCAAAGTTGTGAATGTTCAGGAATTGGCCCTTGGAGTAAAGGATGGTGTTGCAGGTGGCGCACGGCGGCTTCATCAGCAAAACTTCTGCAAAGGATAGAAGTAGGCAGCCAGCCGCAGCATGGAGAGCTTCAGAAAGCAGTGCACTTCACTTCGTCAACGGACTGTTGCCACCAGAAAAACTGAAAAGTGTCCCGGGACGGGCCACTGGTGAGTCTTAGGGGCCTGTTGGGACGCGCACCCTAACGACCCTTAAGGTGGATAATTCCGCAAGTGCGGACTCAAAATAGTCTTAGGGGTGTCGGGGTTGAGTCAAATTCTTTTGTAATAAACCCATGGTTTAAGTCCAGGGTTTAGGGTTTGGTGTGCCCATGGTTTAAGACCATGGTTTTGTAAAAACGCGCAGTATAAATAAGCGCTTGTATAAAGGAGATAGGTTAGGTTTTATGTTGTAAGAAATATTAAGGTGAAGCTAAGGTTGATTTTGTAATGGAAGGTTAAGTCCCAGCTGTGTGCGTGGATGACCTCTGCAGCTGTGTGCGCAGAGGATTTGTAAAGAAGTTTGAGGAAAGACCTGTAGCTGTGTGCGTAGGGGCCTGCTGCTGTGTGCGCGGCTTTTGAGGACTGAAGGGATCTATAGCTGAGTGCGCAGATCAAACTGTGGTTTTGTATCAAGTTGAATAAAACGCATTTTGTGGACGTAGCCCCTACACTGGGGGTGAACCACGTTATATCCGGTGTTGTGGTTTCTTGTGTTGTTTCTGTTCTGATTGTCTTTTATGCATTAATAATTGTATACATCTGATAAGTTAGATCAATGCTAATATTTAACATCGCAGTGAATTCCCTATAGTGGGTTGAGCAAGTCACGTCTGTTTATCTATCTGCGAAGCTGTATGTGAATGAATGATAAACTTTATAATTATTGAATAATAAGGTTATTAAAAGGCTAAGGTACAGTAATCCCCCTCTCGGCTTGCAGAAAGCTGATTCTGCGGCACCCCATAGCTGTTTCGGGTGAGACTGCAACCTGCGCGCGGGTTGTTGCCGAAAGGGCCAACACTGTGGGTCTTTTGTTGGTGTGACACAAAAGGATTAAACTCGGGTCTGCCCTATTGCCCAACAATGTTTCTATTTAAATTATGCTTTTAGTCTTTCTGTTCATCGTTTATTGATTAATAATTAATCTGGTCTTTAAAAACGCTCTCAGCTGAGATAGGACATATAGAATAGTTTAGATTAAGTTTTATTTTAGTATATCCTAGTTAACAACTGTTAAATCATTTTGTAGAATTTAGTGTATTTTTACAAATCTTTATATTCAGAAAACTCTAGAAAAATTGAAGCCTTTCCTTAAGAAAGCAACCATAAGACTGTTTAGATAGTAGAAATTAATTATAAAGATTTATTTAGATAGAAATAACATTAGTATAGCTTAGATTTTGCTGGTTTTATTTTCTCCTTAAGAGAAAAATCAGCTGGTAGCAGGACCACAACCCGCGAGGTTTTGTTAATTCAAACATATCGGACACTGCTTTAAGCTGATTGTGTGGACAAAACCTCCTTATTGGCCTAGTTCAGAAAAACAGGCCAACAAATGGCGCTAGAAGGAGGGCCTGTTAATGAGTAATGGCAGGTGAAACTAATGAAACATTTCCAACCAACCAGCAATCTCCAGAAGTCAGTAGATCACCATTTATAGAAACTGTCAGGAACATTCTCGAGCGTGATCCTGTCACCTCTCCCTTTACTCCCGCACAAAGTGCTCAAACTTTAGAAGAATCAAGACATATTCTTACCAGAGCATACGCTAATCAGCTTGGTATTTCTCCAATAGATTATGGTCTACCTAGACAACAGCGACATAATCCACAATTGACCATAGTTACACAAGATTTGGAGATAACTGGTAGTACTCCCCACCATCAGGTTGAAAGACATCAAAGGCAGAATACTCAAACAAATACTGCTAGAAGACTAATTGTAGGAGGCAGTTCTGATCAGCCACCTTCTCCTCCTGAATCACCACCTGATAGTCCAAGACCTTCCAATTCAGGAAGTTCTTCAAGTTCTGAAGGAAGTCCTGTTGCAGCTGCAACAATTTCCCAAATTTCTAAAAAAAATTAGGACCCTCCTTTGCTTGAATTAGTTTGTTTTTCTGTTTGAAATTGGTCTAATATTTTTAAGAAAGACTTTGCTTATGCTTGGATTGAGCTACCCATTGTTTTGTCCTGATTTCTTGAAGTAAATCCACTATTTGACCTAGCTTTATTGCTACCCTTAAGCGCACTTGAAACATGTTGAATCGGAAGTTTTCTTGGTTTGAATCTTCCGTTGTTGCGGGTGGAGTTTTTCTCTGGTTTTCCACCGTTGCGGATCGAATTTCATTTCCATCTGCCGACCGTTTGTTTTTTATGTCAGATGCTTTTTTGTTTTGGCATCGAAATCCTTTACGATTCTTTCTTCCACCGTTGTGGATGGATTTACGCTTTCATCCTCCGATCAAGAAACCTTCCGATGCCTGATGTGTAACCAGAGCGGAGGCTTTTGCGTTCTTTTCATCTGTCATTGCGGATGGTTTTAAGCTTTCATCTTCCGACCCAAAAAACCTTCCGACGTCCGACCATATGATTTTTTCTGCCATGCGTGTCTCCGCGGCTGGGTCTACGCTTTGGCCGTCCGCCGTTGTGGAAGAAGAATTACTTCATTCCCCGATGGAAAAGCCATCCAGTGTCCGATATTTTTCCTCGCATGTGTGAGCAAGTAATATATATCCGGGGATGGTGTTTGATTTTCTATTGTTATTTTCTCGTTGCCAAGCACTGTCGCCGTCGAGCTGTCGTTTTCTTGAGCTAGCGAAGGACCCTGCTATCGGTATACTTGCATCCAAGTGGCAACCGTGGAAGCTTCGATGTCATCAACCTATTCATCCTCCCATTGATTGCGTTGCGTTTTCCAGGTAGGCTCCTTGTCATTTTCTCCTTTTCCATTTGTACTATTAGTGGTTTTCTACGGTAGTATGGTGTCCCCCGACCGTTTTCCTCATACCGCTAGGTTTTGAGCCTTGTAAGAGAAGGTATTATATTATTTTCGCTGTAGGAGGGTAGTATAACGATCGAAATAGCCAGGTTTTTCCCATCATTGTTGTTTACAGCCCCGCGCAGAGAGGAGAAAGGGGGTTTGGTGCAGACGGTCGTCCGCACCGAAACCCCTATGAAAGGATGTTGAGTAGGGGCAGGTTGAAGGCCATATCTCCCTAGTAAACCTGAGCAGTTTGGTGCTTCCCAGTCGTTTGACCTGCACTGTCCTGCGCACCCTGTTCACGCCCAGTTTCGAACTGCGGCCGGGGAAAAGGGTTTACTGCGGCAGCCAGTAGTTGACCTTTTTTTTTTTGCTTAGACAGTTTCTTTGATCCACAGCCTTGAGTAACAGCCATTTGACCTACGATTTTCCGCGCACTGTTATTTCAAAACCCTAACCTGTGAGAGGATGTATCGCGACGCTCATTTTGCGTAGTTTTTTCCCTATCCGTCTCGCGCATTGATTTGTTATTGGCACCCGTGGAAAATGGAGATTTTTGACATATTAATGAAATTGTTGTTCGCCCAATTTTATTGGCAGAGTTTCAGTAGTTGATTGCTATTTTTACTATGTGTGACATGTTTTACATTATGCTAGATATAGACGAGGTCATTAAATATTGCATTTTGGTTTTAACAGTTCTGATTAGTTAGGCCATGTTTAGGCTATCCATGCACACATATTTTTACAAATTGCTGTCAAGATCCACATAGAAGAAGTAAAACTCTGCACACTATCATATAAATGTCTGCACCTTTGAATTTCTCAATGTTACAATGTTATATATGGCAGGAAGAATTCAAAGCCATCGTGTCCAAGAGGCAGAAGAAGAAGGCCCCTATGGTCAAAGAAGGACCAGAAGTAGAAGAGGTCACAAAGATTGAGTACATTTATGAAGACACCCAATGTGTTTCTGGTATTGAACCTGATTAAAAATGGGGTGAAATATATAGATTGATTTCCCGCAGGGAGGTTCCCGACATAGGCCTCGAAGAAGAATCCATCTATGCTAACATAGAGAAATCCTCTATCATGAAGGTAGCCACCAGGCCAGAGCTGTTCCCATGCTCTGAGTTAATTAGATGGATTCTGCCCCATGCAGATACAACCACAATGATCCTGGGGAATTTTGAAAATCAAGGCTATGCTGCTTATAGCCCTAGTTATGTGGCTTTAGCCTATCACTTGCCAGAAGCTCAGGTGTTCTTATCTGATGACTGGTTAGATAACCTTAGAATGGACTTGGTAGAAACCATGAAAAGAATGATGTTGTCTGGAAAATATTTCAGGAACAGAGTGACAGGGGAATATGATACCACAAGTTTAAGAGTTCCCTATAGGTTTATAGCTCTGATGCTTAATAGGATCTTGGGGAGAGCTCATGGCAGACTCTTCAAGATTGAATGGATACCAATTATTTTTCATGTGGCAACCCAAGGCACAGTCTTCAATTGGGCCAGCATGGTATCCAGCAGCCTTTCTTCTTGCTTGACCTCAGACGTGGAGGGAGAGTCCAAGAAAATATCACAATTTTACATGAGTTCAATATTAATAGACTGCATATTGTGCAACCAGGATTTCCCCAGTCTCAGGTGCATCTGGGATAGGGAAAGGATGCCTGTTTATGCCGCTTATAGACCATTGTGGGCTCACTAGTACCATAGCCATTACAGAGAGGTCTGTGAGCACTTCATTATGCCTCTGTACACACTCATTTTTCGGAAGGAGTGTAACTGTATGTCGGAAGAATCCATGTAGGTGATAGAAGAATACAGGGATTATTTCTTAACTAAAAATGGCATGTACTTCCGGATGTTCAGAGGATCAAGACCACCTTCACTGCTGCCCAAATATGTGACGGATTACAAACTCCACAAGGAGGCAGTCAAACAAGTATTCATAGATGGAATAGGAAGTTTTCTGTTCGAACATAAGAAGACTGCCTACCGTCCTTTGCCATTCAAGCTAGGAAGCTACAAATTCACCAAGGTGAAACAAGCTGCTGAGTTCATAGAGGAGTTGGAGAAGTTCCATTTCGGGGAGATGCCCTACCGCAAAAATGACACCCACGGAAAGGTTATTGAGCATTGCAAAGAACACAAGGTGCATTTCGAGTATACCCACCATTTTGATAGGGATGAGTCTTTCTTCCGAAACGCCCCAAACATGACACTGCTAATGAGAAGATTCAAGAAAAAGATTGCCATCAAAGGTGAAAAAGGGGACAAACAGGCAAAGGCTGAAGAAGAAGCCAAAAAGTGAAATGAAGAAACCCAGAGGTTGGAAAAAGAAGCTGCAGAAAGGCTTCATTCAGAAGAAGAAAGGAGAGCTGCTCAGGAGGCCGCTGAGAAAGCAGAGGAAGCAGCTAGAAAGGAAGCAGAAGAAGCAAAGAGAAAGCTCAATGAGGAGCTTTAGAAGCAAGAAGCTGAAAGGATAAAGTTGACACAGCAGTAAGCTTCTGAGATAGCAGCAAAGCAGACCCAAGACACGGAGAACCCCGAGGTCCAAGACCCCCAAATACCCACTACTAGCACACCTGTGGTCCCTTTACTCAAGTTGGTTCCTTTTGTGCAGGAAAAGGGAAAGGAAATCCCTGACTTCAACAGTGTATATTATGATAGGGAAACAAAGAGAATAATGAAGAGGACGGAGAGGAAAGTTGAGGTGGGAGAGCTACCTGGTAAAATGATAACTGATACGGCTGTTATGCTAGGGACATACTTAGATCCAAGATTCACCTTGAAATCCGGATCTTCCTTCCTTCATGCCTTAGAGGACAATGTAGACAAGATCATGAAGGACTTAGAACAGTCCAAGAAATCCTCTGCTCAGCTGAAAGATACACTGAGGCACGAGAGGGAAGAGAGAAACAGGCTCAAGTGGAAATATGAAGACATGCAGAGGGAAGTGGAATCCTCAAAAGCTGAGATACAGGCCCTGCAAGTAGAAATACTGGAAAAGGGAACAGTACAGGAGGCTCTAGAGATAGCGCAGAAGTAATGTCAAGAGCTCAAAAGTGAAAAGGAAAAGCTATTAGCAAAAATGGATGATCTAGAAGACCAGCTGAGGATCCTCTTAACTGCCAATGATCTGCACTCCCAAGAACTGAGAAAGGAACATCAGGAGCATATTTCTTCTCTGCCAGCTACTCTAGCGGAAGCAAAGCAGGTCAACCTTTAGCCTCTCAAGGGGCATGTATTGACCTAGAAAACCAAGATACTGCAGCTGCAGATTGCCGTTGAAAAAGAAAGGTGTAGAGTGCTGCAGATCGACGACCGACTGGAGGAGATTCTGGAAACTGCGTCCTACTTTGTAGACAAATCCCAAGACGTCCTAGAGGTCCTAGCTGTATGAATGGAAAGTTTGGAGAACAATGAGGAAACCCCAGCAGAGCTACCGACAAAAGACCAGCAGGCCCTCAAACGGGACTATAACCTAGTCGAGTTTGCTATTAATACTGCTGAAGACTTCAAGAAGGCAGTAAAGAAGACAAAGGGATTATGCACCGAATTCTTTAGAAGGCTTCTCAATACATACAACCGGTGCCAGATAAAAGCAAAGGAGAGGCTTGAAGCTTTCCCAGATCACGATGCCTTTGTGGAGCTAGTGTAGAAAATATTCCAGGAGGAAGAAGCTGAGGTGCAAGATATCAAAGCCATGGATGATCTGATATCGAGAAGCTAAGTATACCACCCAGCTATTAGTGTACTGCTTCTGCAAGATCAGCTCCGATTGAGTACGTCTAGGGTCGAGGCTATCAAGAAACAAGCTGAGAAATTTGAGATAAATGTTCAGTTTTTAGAACCTTGTATTTTTGAAAGCATTGCTAATGAAGCTGCAGCGTGGAGGAAGTTTCTAGATGGTCAAGTGGGTCCCTCCATGTGAAGGACTAGTCACTTTTGTATTTATAACAAATTTTTTAAAAAGAAAACTTTTGAGAAAAGGTTAAGCGTTGGAAAAATGAAACGTTGGGAAGCCCAAAGGTAACTTTGGGCAGCCCAACCATCTCACCTTTTGTATAAATGTAATAGACTTAGAAGAGAGGAGGAGTTTTTCCCAGTGAGACTGGTGAGGACATATTGTAAGAAGAACTATTTCCTTTTGCAATAAAAAATTACAGTTTGCCTGTTGTTGAAAGAGATGTGAAATTTCCTAATGTCATGTAATGGATGGTGGAAAGATGAACTACTTTATTTTTCAGCTTGTGTCCATGAATCATGAGATCGTTCTAACTTTATGACCTATGTCTTGTTGAATGATTTCTGATTTATTTTCATGGAAAGTTCACCATGAATAATGTATGCTGTTTATATAACAAGTAGCTATCTGATTGTTAGAATATTTTTCGCATTCATGTGTTGTAAATATGAATATCAGCTAACTGTAATTTCTGTTTATGATATATTGATAATACACATTACTCACAAATAATCATTTTTTTTGGCTCCCCGGGGATAGGTACATATATAGGTAGTTAGATAGATAGTTAGTTTCATTACTACATATGTGATTTAGATGCCTGTGAGCCTAAGACGAGAGGTGAGAACCTGCGCAGCACATTGTGTAGTTCCTGGCATCTTTATCACCCTTCATTGTTAGTTAGGCATCTGCATTGCATGCTTTAAGTCAAAAAATATAAAAAATCGGTGGACCGAGCCGCAACCGGTAAAACCTTTTGTTTTTGTTACTTGACCTACGGTAGCCGGACCGCAAACCAGACGGATTCCCTATACCAAATAGTCAACGGGATAGTTGGGAACGTTGATTGGGGAGAATCCCTTACTATTGTCACCTACGAATTTCCAGGCATCAATAGTTCTGGCGCTAGAAGGAGGGCCACCAGTGAATGGCTGGCCGTGTAAACTTAGTTTTCCCAAGATTTCCTTACCAGCAGATATTTGAAGCTTTCAGCCTGACCCAAGTACCTATAGGTTTCGATTATACCTCTAAAGTAAAGAAGCCTGTCCTCACCTTACATTGTTCGGTGCTCAAATGCTTATTCTTATACTTGTGCTCATGGCTGGTGTAATTGTGAACCATCCCAATCCATTACCTGCTTGGAGAGCCAGAACCCCTTTGAACCTCACGCCTCCATTGCATAACTTACCTCAGCATTTTGACAAGTTGTTACCTAAGTTTGACCCTGAAGAAAAGACTGTTGTAGATGATCACTTGTAGAGTTTTTATTTAGCAGTAGATGGGTTAAGGGATGGGGAGTATGAAGATGTTGTCTGTAGATTATTCCCTCATACCCTGAAAGGGGCAGCTGCTTCATGGTACTTTTCTCTCCCTGCAAACTCAATCCCAGACTGGAATACTTTCGAAAAGATTTTTAGAGGTAAATATTCAGCCCAGAAAACTCATGCCTCATTGATGAAAGGTCTTGGCTTGTTAAGAAAAGAGAAGAATGAAAAGGTACGTAAGTTCACCCAAAGATTTTCAATTTACCTAAAGCACTTATCTGAAGCTGACATACCCTCAGATAAGGTCTTAATTGAGTATTATACATCTTCCCTAGGACCTGAGTTGGCTATGTTCGCTAAAATGAAAGCCAATCCCACATTGGTAGAGACCTATGAGGAGGCAGAGAGGATAGAAGCTAAAAGGGAGAGTGTAGAAGATTACCCTGACCTACCTAAAGAGAAGACTACCGGGAGAGGAACTTTACTGCTGTCTAAACCAAAGGAGGATCAATTACATGACTATCATGGAATGCTGAAAATGATGTAGAAGCTATCCAACCGATTAATTGATCTTGAAAAGGAAAGAGACCTTCAGAAAACATATAAGCCCTACCATCCGGAAAGAGAGGATAACAACCAAAGACAAGCCCCTCCACCATATCTGGCATCAATGAACATAACAGAAATAGGGGGGGATAATTTATGTACTTTCCACCAACAACCTCATTCTGAAAAGAAATGTCCTTAATGGTTACATTCAATGACATTGGTGATGAACAAGTTGTTGGATCCTAAACTGATTAAGGACAGTGATGAAGGGGAAATGAAGAAATAGACCATGAAAAAACAAGATGACGATACTATGTTCTCATGGAATGGTTTTTCCCCGTTTAACACTGAAGGGAATACTCCTCAACCCGAATGCACATCTACAACCATGAAGGACATGGGTTTGACGATCAAGGATAATATAAAAAATTTGCAGGAGAAGGTCAAAAGGCAGGGGAAAGTTAATATTGAAGAAAACACATCCGAAGTAACTACTGTAAATCAGGAAACCGAACAAATTAGTGAACCTGTCAAACCTGTAGAAGAACAGGTAAGTGTTAATGAAGAAAGCACTAAAGAGGTTGAAGAATGGGAAGAGGAGATACCCACCGCAAACCAACCTGTGGAAGTAAAGATCGAATTGACTAGGACGATGAAAACTAGCGCTCCACCTTTTCTTGTGACTCTTGAAATTTTGAATCATAAGGTGCATAATTGTTTGGTGGACTCTGGATCATCCATGAATGTTATGCCTCTGGCAGTTTGCAAAAAACTTAATGGGAAGCTAAAACCTACTATCTGGGATGTCACTCAACTTGAAAAAACTAGTGTCAAAGTAGTGGGGGAAATGGAGAACATTCTGATTCGATTGTATGAAAATAAAAGGATATGTCATTACATTGACATCGTAGTAGCAGACATACCAGATGGTTATGGAATGATCCTGAACCGAGATTGGACAGCAAGACTAAATGGGTACTTTGCTTCAGATTGGTCTCACTTGTGGTTACCTCAGAAGGGCAGCCCAAACTTGATTAAGATTTTAAGAGATCCCTATATGAAGCACAATGTCACTAAGCTAGGAGAGGGAAATGAATCTGCGGAGTCTGTTCTGGGAAATTATCTGATTGAGCTTGAGTTAAGACATCTCACTTCAAGAAAGGCCAGTTCTATAACTGACGTTCAGCCTGAGCTCCTTCAGTTTCCTCAAGCTATAAAAGATGATTATAGAATTGTAAACATGTGTTCAGTTTCAAAAATAGCGCAGCTAGATCATGGTTAAACAACTCATTTTTATTCTTTAGCCCACCCCTCAGCTCCCCATGATTAAAGATTTTCAGGAGTGGGCAAATTTTGTTTCTTTTCTTTGCTTTGTACATAAATAAATTGATTTTGTGTTCTTTAATGCTTTGATGATTTTTCTTTTGATTATTTGATTTAATGTTGTTTCATTTTATTGTTTTGCTAGCATTTTGTTTGGTTTTGAATAAAGAGGCAAACTTTTGGTTGCAATGGAAACATCATGGTTCTTTATTAACTGAAATCTTGAGTGAAAGACTGTGCTTTAAAGTATATAATGTCTTCTAGTAGCAGTGTTCCTAACTGGTAATGCATTCATTGAAGTCTTACTTAACCCCTGTAAATAGCTCAGAAGTAAAAGAGGTCTGGTATACTATTTTGAGGCTCCATCCATTTCACATCCTAAATATCCAAGGGGGTGACAGTAGAAGACCCACGGAAAGGAAGCAAAGTAAGACAGTATATCATATATAAATGATCCCATGCCATAATGTCAGAAAATCTAAAAGCTATCAAAAGTAAAAACTCCTGAAAAGAAACAAGACATATCAAAGCAAAATGTCAGAAGCAGAAATACTAAATTGCCAAAAGATCCTCCCCGTCCGTGAGAAATAACATGAAGTACACTGTTCACACAAAAGGACACTATGGGATAGAGGATCCTGAATTAAAATTCAGTAAGAAAGGCAAGCAAAGAACTCAAAAGAACTAAAATTCAAATAGCACAAAAGTGCAAATTGGCATGGGAATGAGGAACAAAAGGATAATACTGTTTACTATCTGTTACAATCCTGTGGTGTCCAAGCTGGAAACTACCTAAGGACAGGCAAAATAAACCTCACCTATTTGGCCTCAAAAGAGTTATTCAGACTTGCAATATTTCTTTGTTACCATTTCCCAAAGAATAGACTACTTCTCAATGGTTTAAATGCTTAAGTTGGCCAGTCCGAGGATAAAGACATCTAGAAGATTTCAACTTTTATTCAGACGGTCTTGCACTGGGAAAGAGTTAATTCAAAAATCTGGGGTTCACCAGGTAGTCGCCAATTGTTGCAGCTGCAACAATTTCCCAAAATTCTAAAAAAATTTAGGACCCTCCTTTGCTTGAATTAGTTTGTTTTTCTGTTTGAAATTGGTCTAATATTTTTAAGAAAGACTTTGCTTATGCTTGGATTGAGCTACCCATTGTTTCATCCTGATTTCTTGAAGTAAATCCACTATTTGACCTAGCTTTATTGCTTCCCTTAAGCGCATTTGAAACATATTGAATCGGAAGTTTTCTTGGTTTGAATCTTCTGTCGTTGCAGGTGGAGTTTTGCTCTGGTTTTCCGCCGTTGCGGATCGAATTTCATTTCCGTCTACCAATCGTTTGTTTTTTATGTCGGATGCTTTTTTTTTTGGCATTGGAAGCCTTTACGATTCTTTCTTCCGTCGTTGTGCATGGATTTACGCTTTCATCCTCTGATCAGAAAACCTTCCGACGCCTGATGTGTAACCAGAGCAGAGGCTTTTGCGTTCTTTTTGTCCGTCGTTGCGGATGGTTTTAAGCTTTCATCTTCTGATCCCAAAAACCTTCCGACATCCGATCGTATGATTTTTTCCGCAATGCGTGTCTCCACGGCTGGGTCTACGCTTTGGTCGTCCGCTGTTGCGAAAGGAGAATTACTTCATTCCCCGATGGAAAAGCCATCCGGTTTCCGATATTTTTCCTCGCACATGTGAGAAAGTAATATATATCTGGGGACGGCGTTTGATTTTCTATTGTTATTTTCTCACTGCCAAGCACTGTCACCGTCGAGCTGTCATTTTCTTGAGCAAGCGAAGGACCCTGCTGTCGGTATACTTGCATCCAGGTGGAAACCGTGCAAGCTTGGACGTCATCGACCCACTCATCCTCATGTTGATTGCATTGCGTTTGCCAGGTAGGCTCCTTTTCATTTTATCCTTTTCCATTTGTACTATTAGTGGTTTTCTACGGTAGTATGGTGTCCCCCGGCCGTTTTCCTCATACCGCTAGGTTTTGAGCCTTGTAAGAGAAGGTCTTATCTTATTTTGGCCACGGGAGGGTAGTATAACCATTGGAACAGCCAGGTTTTTCCCATCATTGTTGTTTACAATCCCGTGAAGAGAGGAGAAAGGGGGTTTGGTGCGGACGGTCGTCCGCACCGAAACCCCTGTGCGAGGATATTGAGTAGGGTCAGGTTGAAGGACATATCTCCCTAGTAAACTTGAGCGGTTTGGTGCTTCCTAGTCGTTTGACCCGCGCTGTCCCAATCACCCTGTTCATGCCCAGTTTCGAACCGCGGCCGGGAAAAAGGGTTTACTCTAGCAGCCAGTAGTTCACCTTTTTTTTTTTGCTCAAACAGTTTCTTTGATCCGCAGCCTTGAGTAGCAGCCATTTGACCTATGCTTTTCTGTGCGCTATTATTTCAAAACCCTAACCTGTGAGAGGATGTATCGCGGCGCTCGTTTTGCGTAGTTTTTTCCCTATCCGTCTCGCGCATTGATTTGTTAATGGCACCTGCGAAAAATGGATATTTTGGACATATTAATGAAAATGTTGTTCACCCAATTTTATTGGCAGAGTTTCAGTAGTTTATTGCTATTTTTACTATGTGTGACATGTTTTGCATTATGCTAGATATAGATGAGGTCATTAAATACTGCATTTTGGTTTTAACAGTTCTGATTAGTAAGGCCATGTTTAGGCTATCCATGCACACATATTTTTACAAATTGCTATCAGGATCCACATAGAAGAAGTAAAACTTTGCACACTATCATATAAATGTCTGCACCTTTGAATTTCTCAATGTTACAATGTTATATATGGCAGGAAGAATTCAAAACCACCATGTCCAAGAGGCAGAAGAAGAAGGCCCCTATGGTCGAAGAAGGACCAGAAGTAGAAGAGGTCACAAAGACCGAGTACATTTATGAAGACACCCAATGTGTTTCTGGTATTGAACCTGAGTACAAATGGGGTGAAATATATAGATTGATTTCCCGCAGGGAGGTTCCCGACATAGGCCTCGAATAAGAATCCATCTATGCTAACATAGAGAAATCTTCTATCATGACGGTAGCCACCAGGCCAGAGCTGTTCCCATGCTCTGAGTTAATTAGATGGATTCTGCCCCATGCAGATACAACCACAATGATCCTAGGGAATGTTGAAAAGCAAGGCTATGCTGCTTACAGCCCTAGTTATGTGGCTCTAGCCTATCACTTGCCAGAAGCTCAGGTGTTTTTATCTGATGATTGGTTAGATAACCTTAGAATGGACTTGGTAGAAACCATGAAAAGAATGATGTTGTCTGGAAAATATTTCAGGAACAGAGTGAGAGGGGAATATGATACCGCAAGTTTAAGAGTTCCCTACAAGTTTATAGCTCTGATTCTTAATAGGATCTTTGGGAGAGCTCATGGAAGACTCTTCAAGCTTGAATGGAAACCAATTATTTTTCATGTGGCAACCCAAGGAACAGTCTTCAATTGGGCCAGCATGGTATCCAGCAGCCTTTCTTCTTGCTTGACCTCAACCGTGGAAGGAGAGTCCAAGAAAAGATTAGAATTTTACATGAATTCAATATTAATAGACTATATATTGTGCAACCAGGCTTTCCCCGGTCTCAGGTGCATCTGGGATAGGGAAATGATGCCTGTTTATGCCTCTTATAGACCATTGTGGGCTGACACCAATACCATAGCCATTACAGAGAGGTCTATGAGCACTTCATTATGCCTCTGTACACACTCATTTTCTGGAAGGAGTGTAACTGTATGTCGGAAGAAGCCATGCAGGTTATAGAAGAATACGGGGATTATTTCTTAACTAAAAATGGCATGTACTTCCCGATGTTCGGAGGATCAAGACCACCTTCACTGCTGCCCAAATATGCAACGGATTACATAGTCCACAAGGAGGCAGTCAGACAAGTATTCATAGATGGAATAGGCAGTTTTCTGTTCAAACATAAGAAGACTACCTACCCTCCTTTGCCATTCAATATAGGAAGCTACAAATTCACCAAGGTGAAACAAGCTGCTGAATTCATAGAGGAGTTGGAGAAGTTCCATTTCGGGGAGATGTCCTACCGCAGAAATGACACCCATGACAAGGTTATTGAGCATTGCAAAGAACACAAGGTGCATTTTGAGTATACCCACCATTTTGATAGGGATAAGTCTGTCTTCCGAAACGCCCCAAACATGACACTGCTAATGAGAAGATTCAAGAAAAAGATCACCACCAAAGGTGGAAAAGGGGACAAACAGGAAAAGGCTGAAGAAGAAGCCAAAAAGAGAAATGAAGAAGCCCAGAGGTTGGAAAAAGAAGTTGCAGAAAGGATTCATTCAGAAGAATAAAGAAGAGCTGCTTAAGAGGCAGCTGAGAAAGTAGAGGAAGCAGCTAGAAAGGAAGCAGAAGAAGCAAAGAGAAAGCTCGATGAGGAGCTTCAGAAGCAAGAAGTTGAAAGGATAAAGTTGACACAGCAGTCAGCTTCTGAGACAGTAGTAAAGCAGACCCAAGACACGGAGAACCCCGAGGTCCAAGACCCCCAAATACCCACTGCTAGCACACCTGTGCTCCCTTTACTTAAGCTGGTTCCTTTTGTGCAGGAAAAAGAAAAGGAAATCCCTGACTTCAACACTGTATATTATGATAGGGCAACAAAGAGAATAATGAAGAGGACGGAGAGGAAAGTTGAGGTGGGAGAGCTACCTAGTAAAATGATAACTGATACGGCTATCATGTTAGGGATAGAATTAGATCCAATATTCACCTTGAGAGCCAGATCTGCCTTCCTTCATGCCTCAGAGGACAATGTAGACAAGATCATGAAGGACTTAGAACAGTCCAAGAAATCCTCTGCTCAGCTGAAAGATACACTGAGGCATGAGAGGGAAGAGAGCAACAGGCTCAAGAGGAAATATGAATACATGCAGAGGGAAGTGGAATCGTCAAAAGCTGAGATATAGGCCCTGCAAGTAGAAATACTGGAAAAGGGAACAACACAGGAGGCTCTAGAGATAGCGCAAAAGGAATGTCAAGAGCTCAAAAGTGAAAAGGAAAAGCTATTAGCAAAAGTGGATGATCTAGAAGACCAGCTGAGGATCCTCTTAACCGCCAATGATCTGCACTCCCAAGAACTAAGAAAGGAACATCAAGAGCAGATTTCTTCTCTGACAGCTGCTCTAGTGGAAGCAAAGCAGGTCAACCTCCAGCCTCTGAAGGAGCATGTATTGACCCAGAAAACCAAGATACTGTAGCTGCAGACTGTCATTGAAAAAGAAAGGTGTAGAGTGCTGCAGATCGACGACCGACTGGAGGAGATTCTGGAAATTGCATCCTACTTTGTAGATAGATCCCAAGACATCCTAGAGGTCCTGACTGTACAAATGGCAAGGTTGGAGAACAATGAGGAAACCCCAGCAGAGCTACCGGAAAAAGACCAGCAGGCCCTCAAACGAGACTATAACCTAGTCGAGTTTGCTATTAATACTGCTGAAGACTTCAAGAAGGCAGTAAAGAAGACAAAGGGATTATGCACCGAATTCTTTAGAAGGCTTCTCAATACATACAACCGGTGCCAGATAAAAGCATAGGAGAGGCTTGAAGCTTTCCCAGATCACGATGCCTTTGTGGAGCTAGTGCAGAAAAGATTCCAGGAGGAAGAAGCTGAGGTGCAAGATATCAAAGCCATGGATGATATGATCTTGAGAAGCCAAGTAGACCACCCATCTATCAGTGTACTGCTTCTGGAAGATCAGCTCCGATTGAGTACGTCCAGGGTCAAGGCTATCAAGAAACAAGCTGAGAAATTTGAGATAAATGTTCAGTTTTTAGAACCTTGTATTTTTGAAAGCATCGCTAATGAAGCTGCAGCGTGGAGGAAGTTTCTAGATGGTCAAGTGGGTCCCTCCATGTGAAGGGCTAGTCTCTTTTGTATTTACAACAAATTTTGTAAAAAGAAAACTTTTGAGAAAAGGTTAAGCGTTGGAAAAATGAAACGTTGGGAAGCCCAAAGGTAACTTTGGGCAGCCCAACCATCTCACCTTTTGTATAAATGTAATAGACTTAGAAGAGAGGAGGACTTTTTCCCGGTGAGACTGGTGAGAACATATTATAAGAAGAACTATTTCCTTTTGCAATAAAAAATTACAGTTTGCCTGCTGTTGAAAGAAATGTGAAATTTCCTAATGTCATGTAATGGATGGCGGAAAGATGAACTACTTTATTTTTCAGCTTGTGTCCATGAATCGTGAGATTGTTCTAAATTTATGACCTATGTCTTGTTGCATGATTTCTGATTTATTTTCATGGAAAGTTCACCATGAGTAATGTATGTTGTTTATATAACAATTAGCTATCTGATTGTTAGAATATTTTTCGCATTCATGTGTTGTAAATATGAATATTAGCTAACTGTAATTTCTGTTTATGATACATTGATAATACACATTACTCACAAATAATCATTTTATCTGGCTCCCCGTGGATAGGTGCATATATAGGTAGTTAGATAGATAGTTAGTTTCATTACTACATATGTGATTTAGATGCCTGTGAGCCTAAGACTAGACGTAAGAACCTGCGTAGCAAATTGTGTAGTTCCTGGTGTCTTTATCACCCTTCATTGTTAGTTAGGCATCTGCATTGCATGCTTTAAATCAAAAAATACAAAAACTCAGTGGACCAGGCCGCAACCGGTAAAACCTTTTGTTTTTGTTACTTGACCTACGGTAGCCGGACCACAAACCGGACAGATTCCCTATACCAAATAGTCAATGGGCTAGTTGGGAACATTGATTGGGGAGAATCCCTTACTGTTGTCGCCTACGAATTTCCAGGCATCAACAAGTCCAATGGCAGGAAATCTACCTGTGGGATAAGGAGGTAATCCTCCACCTAACCCACCAAATCCACAACTCCCTTGGTTAAGGACAGCTGCTGTAGCAGTCCCTGGAATACAGCATCGTTTGCCTAAACACTCTGATAAGCTCCTCCCTAAGTTTAACCCAGATGACAAAGAACCTGTAGAGGTGCATGTTGATAAATTCATGTTGGTTGTTCAAACTTTGAACGTTCAGCATGAAGATGTAGTTTGTCGACTGTTCCCTCTAAGTTTTGAAGGAAGAGCTTCTACTTGGTATTTTTCGTTAGTACAGGGATCTATCACAAACTGGGGGGAATTTAATAAAGCCTTTATAGATAAATTCAGGGAAAATAAAACACCCGCTCTATTAGCCCTGGAGTTGTCTAGGATTAAAATGGAGCCTAAAGAAAGAATCAAAGATTTCAATCAAATGTTTTTGACATTAAAAAATAAAATCCCAATTGCCTCTCAACCTCCAAAAGACATAATTATTGAAAATTATACGTCAGCTTTGCCTAAATATTCCGGGATGTTCGTAAAGAGAGCTGGGAAAACAACCTTAATAGAAACATTTGAAAAATCCATTAAAGTCGAAAAGGATTCCATGTCCTATGAACCAGAGAGAAGCGGGAAATCAGATTCTTTTCCTCGTAGGAAGACAGAAAAACCCAATGCAGACAAAGACAAAGAATTCGATATAGAACAGCTACAGAACGCTATTTGAACATTAACCAATGAAGTTGTAGGGTTAAAGAAAAACAATTCTGAAGCTTCTCCTTCTAGGGGATATTTCAAAAATCAGTATAGACAAAACCCGAATGCGAATAATAAGAATACACCACCTGACATAGCAGCAAATGAAGATATTTTCAATACAATTCGAGCTATTTTATTTTTGTCTGAAACTCCTTCTAGTCATGAAATAACTGAAAACGAAGAAGAAGAGGAATCAGAAAATGATGAAGAATCAGAAGAACCTATTGTGCCCCTGCTCAACAGCCTTTAAAAAAAAATTTATTTCATCAAACAAAATTGTATTTTGTTTTGATGAAATGTTTGAATTTCATATAGAAAACCTAAAGAATTGACAGCTACTGAAAATGGTGACATTCCAGAAGCTACTGAAACAATGAAATTGTTTTTTAAAGAAAACCCTTTGCGAACTATGGATTAGTTGACAAAATAACTACTTTGAAATTATTATTTTGAGTGGATTTGCATTGAAAATCAAGGGATAAGTGTTAATAATTTGTCATTACCTAATCTGGAAATGTTATCCAAATATTTATCATTTGATTTTATTATGTGATTTTGTTATCGTAAATATTGATAAGGTTTTGAAATTGGAAGGCTGATTATTGTATTTTTGGCACCTTATCAAAGTTCATTCGAATTATATTTCCAAGGCTTTTTGTTCAATCCACGAATTACGTATAACACAACCTTATTATTTGATCTTGATCTTTATGATGGGCTTCATACGTCATCTTTATTATTGCATGTAAAGGTCGAGGTTAATACTATAGGTTATGGGATTTGTTTTTCATATTTTAAAAAAGAAAACAACCATATAATGAAGAAGTTACATGTTCGTTACCAGAGGGAAATCATGATTAATTCAACGTTGGGGCTTGGATCACTTCAACCTAAATCTATCATGACATGAAATTGCAACGTCAAGGTAGATCATTCCATTTGTCACATAAATGAATATCATCAAAACTTTGACGTGCAATAACTGAAAGGAATAACTCCACTTTGATTTACGGAGTTCAACACCACGTGTGGATTGAAATTATGTTCTCACATTAAGTTATGTTTGGTTAAAAAATTTATATGCATTTTGAAAACGCCAACACAGCTGGATTCATGCCAACGCATTGAGATTATTTCCACCAAATCGTCAGCATTGAAGAAATAACGAAACCAAATATTTTCATACTTTCTATCTGTCAAAGAATGACTTATTGGAATAGATCTTATGCAAATTATGCTCTCAGCAAACGAGGAATATGTTTCAGTTTGTTAAAACTCCATCACATATATGAAGGAGGTGCTAGAAAACTGAAGGGATCACAGTGATCTTCTCTACCTGATCGAGCTGGTTTTAGGTGCTCATCGATAAAAATATATTTCTGTTAAAAAAAAAACTGATAGAGGAAGATCAATTCTGGATGCCACGATCGGATTATGTTGTAAATGCTTTACAAACAAATCTCATGAAAACGTGGGAAAGGGAGATGATTTTACTTCTATTTTCTTATTCTATCCTTTTATTAGATTATTTTTACAAGTCTTGCCTCTCTTTATGTGAGCGATTGGATCATTTTTATGCAGGTTCATAAAATAAGGAGCATACAGTTACGCTGTCTCTTGAAGTTCAGGTTTGTTTGGAACTGTATGCATGATATCATGCTAGATATTATGCGATACTAGTTCTTTTGTTTTCATTGGGTTCTCTACGATGATAATCCCTTATAAAAGGAGTAGCAGTTCAATTTCCAAGAGGGGGGAGGGGGATTTGCTCTGTTTGAGGAAGTATCTCTTCAAGAAGATCAAAATGCATGATTGCTGAGAGGTTGGAGCGATTCTTTCTTCTCAGCTAGGGGTCTATAGTGGGAGAAAAGACATGGCAGGATCACTGTAATTATTCTCTGTGACTGGAGGCAATTTTTTGCCAGTAGCTACAGCATCTTTAAGACTAGAGATATCTATATACATTTACAGTATTTTAATACCATGCAAGTGTATTCTTGATATCAGTCGATCTTGTTCCCCTTTTCTACAATATTAATGTTTTGTCATTATTCCTTTGATGAATTTTGCAAATACATCACATCTATTCTGTCGATTTACGCTGTTTTCGATTTGCTGATATATATATATATATATATATCATGTTATAAATTTGGTGTTGTCATCATTATATATATGATATATTCGTCTGTTGTGCGATCTTGTTTAAGTTCTCGAATTCCTTCTGAATATTAGCAGGATTGTTAACACAGTAGGATTATTGGTAATTCGATTTCAGTTTACTGTTTTTCTATGCTCCCGATCGGGATAGGATTGTTTAGAGCAGATTAATAGTAGCTTTTATTTTATTTTTTTAAAATCTTTTTGAGCCAGATTGTTGTATTTACATCAATGTCAAGTCATTTTCTGCTTTTATGAATAATATATATATGTTTATAATGCATTTTTGTAATTCATTTAACATGTTAATATTTGATTAATTTTTTATTATTATATTATAAGTTAAATTGATTGAGTATATTTAATTCATAGATTAATTTAGTAATATTATTAATTCATTAGTAATCAGATCAACTAGTTTAATTTGTACATACGTAGGTATTTTGTAGATTTAATTAACCAGAACAGTAGCTTAGTTTTATTCATAGACTTTCAGGCTAACAGAGCCATTAAACTTGTCAAGAACAACCATACCAAATAGCTTGGAGCCTGCTTTAAGGATCTCGGTCTGGGTTGTTTTCCCCCGTTACGTGCATAGTCACATATGCCCGTCAACAATGGCGCTAGAAGGAGGGCTTGATTAGCAAGAAGGCCATTTTGAGTTGGTTTTTGATTTCATTTATTTTTATTTTTACTATGAAATGGCTGATATTATTGATTTAGATCATGCTTTCAGCTTTCATACATCTGGCGAAAGTTTTTCTCCAGAGATGTCTAATTTCTTGCGAAGACTAAGCTTCAATGTAGAAGGCAAGATTTCTGCCTCTCATCAACTGTTGGTATTTAATTCTTTTTGTGATTGCATAGATCTATTTGATGAGGTTGAGAAATGCAGACTTTTTGCAGCTACTTTCACAGGAAGAATTCTGATTTGGTTTAAGTTTTTGCCAGCAAAATCCATTCATTCATGGGAACATTTCACGAAGTTATTTCTTAATGCTCATGAGGATTATAGCTACAAGAAACTTGGATTTGAGTTAGAAAATCTTCGTAGACATAAAGATGAATCTCTTGATGATTTCTTTTCCAGATTTATGTTAATATGTTACAGGTTTCATGAAGGACACCAGCTTTCCGGAAAAAAAAATGGATTAGTTTCTCCATCTTATCTCTCTCTCTCTGATTTTCATGATTTGAAAAAGAATGAAAATTCTGCAATAGATAACATGCATGTTAGTTCATTAGTTGAAGATGATTTAGAATCTATTCTTTCTAATTCCACTGCTGAAAATGAAATTGTTGAAAATGGACAAATCATAGAATTTATGACATGCAATTTCAAGAACAAGAGAAAAGGGATGATGATTCAACTTTCACATTAAGCGATAATTTCGAAACTCTTGTTGTTCACAAGACAATGGAAGATAAACCAAAAATTCTTAATTCTTCAACTGAATGTGCTAGTGATGATATAATTTCATCATCTTCCTTTCATGATGAGTTGGTTCCTTTCATTTCTTCACAAAATTCATTAGATCAGAGTTTTGCCAATGATGCTTCCGTTAAAGCAGTCAATGAAACAAATCATATCAATAGAGAATCATTTACCTTTTTATACTCTGACTCTTACTACTCTTTGTATCCTAATGTTTTTGCTGATCATAGACTACATTTACATGTTAATGATTTTCTAAGGAATACTTCATTATGGTCAGATTTTGATAGGATACAAGGAAATACATTTTTTGAAAATGGAGAATATTTTGATATCCATTCTAAGTTTAGTTCAAATTTGTCATGAAGAAGATCATAATTTTTCTACTATCGTTACTCATCAGACTCATGCATGTTCATCCATTTTTTCTTTTGTCAGTAAGGATTATGATTCAATCTATAATATTGAAAGGGATGCACAATTTATTCATGATGTATTGAACATTAATTTTCTTCATTGCAACAGGATAATCATATCTGAAGATAATGTCATCAATTTTGATCTTCACATTAAAAGACACAATGACGTATTTGATTTCCAAATAATACCCAAATGTCATTTTGTTCTTTTTGAATTTAGTCATGATGATATTGTGTTAAAAGATACATTTTTTATTGATCCTTTTTCATGAATTTTGAATCATACTTCTGATAAGATTCTTTTTAGTCATGATTCTCATGAGAAATCTATCTTCTTCCGACTTGATTTTTATGATCCGATTTATACATGGTGGGAGGAATCATTTATTAAAAGGTTTTCATGTCATATTTTATGCTTTGTACATACAAAATTTCATTTAATTTCTTTTCTTCATTTTGAATTATTCCAATTTTCAATACTCATATTTCACTTGTCTTCTCTGGCAGGTTTCAAGCTACGCGAATGGCTTCATTGGAAATTTTCATTTACTTAGTTTGTATATATTTTATTTTATTAGTTTAGGTTAGGTTTATAATTTAGAATGATTTATGTTTGTTTATATTTGAATAAATGCAAATATATGGAGTTGCGACAATATCATTTTAAGAATGAGATGATGACATCATTATCAGGGAAGCACTTCTTTACTTCCTCTCGTTTTTTTTAATCTTCACATTAAAAGAAAGAACCTTTCATCCTTTTATAGCTGCATATTCATTAGGATTTATTTTGTTTCTGAATAAAACACATTAGATTAACATCCCATCAATAATTAAAAAAAACAACTTTGACTAAATTGAAAGATTTTTTTTTTTTCAATCTATTTTAACCTCTCATTTTCTTTGCTAGTAATCAGTCATAGGTTGTTAAACCCATTTTCCATTTGATGAGATCTTGATTTAACTCATGTGTTATGTTTGTATAATTTATTTTAAAATTTCATTTTCTTTACTAAGAGTTTTCTCGTAGACTTTGAAATCCTTCGTTTTTGTGATTTGCTCAAATAAAACTCATGTATATATTATTTTGCTTTTTCTTTTGATTTTTGTTCTCATTTTGATTTTTCAAAAGCTGGAAAAATGATTGAGATCTGGGAATGTTTTTCTGTCATAAACTTGGAATCTGATTATATAAAAGATGGAGAAAGCTGGACTTTTAGAAATCTGTTCTTATCTCAAAAATAAAAGAAAAAGAAATCAAACTGTTGCAAACAAAAAAATACTAGACGAAAAATTTCACTGTATTTCGTTTCTTTTATCATTATCCTCAAATTGTTGGATTTAATGGATATCGAAGTCATTATTACTAGGAATTCTATTACTTATTTAGAAATCAGTTCTGGGAAAGCAGTTGCAATTTAATAATAAAATCAGTTATCTATAGATCCTTTACGCTATCTTACTCGTAAAGAGTTTCCTATTACGTTCCCCCATTATAAACATGCAAATCTCTTGTGGATGAGCACTTAAATGCTAAGTATGAAACCTTCTTTAAACTTATTAGCTTGGGATATAAGCCGTTGGGTAGAATGGGTTAAAAGACGTACCCTTTCGAGGCTATGGACGCCTGTGGGTAGGAGGGCTCCGTCTGTGGCATACTTGGATTCCAAATCATAAATTGTTGTATATACAAAAATCTATAAGAATCCAAGGTCATCCCACACTCGTGAAGAGGTTCCAATGCAGCTTACTCATTAATAAATTGAGAAGTTCTAAATATTCGTGTTTTATCTTATCTTGGAACTAGAACAGTAAGTTGTGTGGTTAAAAGTCAACCCTTTCGAAGCTATGGACACTTCCGGGGAGGGTCATGACTGTAGTATTGGGATCATATCTTAAAAAATGGGTCAAATATCAAAATTGCGTTGTATTTCCTAGGACTAATTTCTTTTGGAGTCTTATGTTTTCTAAAAAAACTTAAAATTCTATAATTTTTGAAGGTAATCTCTGGATAATGGTAAAAGAATTGAATCTGGTATTAGTTTGAAATCTAGTCTTATCATAAGGCACAGTTCTTTTTTCTTCAGGAAAATGCTAATCTGAGTTAAATAAAAATTTTCTTATCTTGCTATATACACAAGTCAGATTTCATGTTTTCGCAGAGATAACTGTTTCGCCCAGTCAGTCGCCATCTGTTGTGCCCCTGCTCAACAGCCTTAAAAAAAAAACATTATTTCATCAAACAAAATTGTATTTTGTTTTGATGAAATGTTTGAATTTCATATAGCAAACCTAAAGAATTGACAGCTACTGAAAATGGTGACATTCCAGAAGCTACTGAAACAATGAAATTGTTTTTTAAAGAAAAACCTTTGCAAACTATGGATTAGTTGACAAAATCACTACTTTGAAATTATTATTTTGAGTGGATTTGCATTGAAAATCAAGGGATAAGTGTTAATAATTTGTCATTACCTAATCTGGAAATCTTATCCAAATATTTATCATTTGATTTTATTATGTGATTTTGTTATCGTAAATATTGATAAGGTTTTGAAATTGGAAGGCTGATTATTGTATTTTTGGCACCTTATCAAAGTTCATTCGAATTATATTTCCAAGGATTTTTGTTCAATCCACGAATTACGTATAACACAACCTTATTATTTTATATTGATCTTTATGATGGGCTTCATACGTCATCTTTATTATTGCATGTAAAGGTCGAGGTTAATACTATAGGTTGTGGGATTTGTTTTTCATATTTTAAAAAAGAAAACAACCATATAATGAATAAGTTACATGTTCGTTACCAAAGGGAAATCATGATTAATTCAACGTTGGGGCTTGGATCACTTCAACCTAAATCTGTCATGACATGAAATTGCAACGTCAAGGTAGATCATTCCATTTGTCACATAGATGAATATCATCAAAACTTTGACGTGCAATAACTGAAAGGAATAACGCCACTTTGATTTATGGAGTTCAACGCCACGTGTGGATTGAAATTATGTTCTCACATTTAGTTATGTTTGGTTAAAAAAATTATATGCATTTTGAAAATGCCAACACAACTGGATTCATGCCAATGCATTGAGATTATTTCCACCAGATCGCCAGCATTGAAGAAATTATGGAACCAAATATTTTCATATCTTCTATCTGTCAAAGAATGACTTATTGGAATAGATCTTATGCAAATTATGCTCTCAGCAAACGAGAAATATGTTTCAGTTTGTTAAAAATCCATTGCATATATGAAGGAGGTGCTAGAAAACTGAAGGGATCACAGTGATCTTCTCTACCTGATCGAGCTAGTTTTAGGTGCTCATCGATAAAAATATATTTATGTTAAAAAAAAAACTGATAGAGGAAGATCAATTCTGGATGCCACGATCGGATTATGTTGTAAATGCTTTATAAACAAATCTCATGAAAACGTGGGAAAGGGAGATGATTTTACTTCTATTTTATTATTCTATCCTTTTATTAGATTATTTTTACAAGTCTTGCCTCTCTTTATGTGAGCGATTTGATCATTTTTATGCAGGTTCATAAAATAAAGAGCATACAGTTACGCTGTCTCTTGAAGTTCAGGTTTGTTTGGAACTGTATGCATGATATCATGGCAGATATTATGCGATACTGATTCTTTGGTTTTGATCAGGTTCGCTGCGATGATAATCCCTTATAAAAGGAGTAGCAGTTCAATTTCCAAGAGGGGGGAGGGGGATTTGCTCTGTTTAAGGAATTATCTCTTCAAGAAGATCAAAATGCATGATTGCTGAGAGGTTGGAGCGATTCTTTCTTCTCAGCTAGGGGTCGATAGTGGGAGAAAAGACATGGCAAGATTACCGTAATTATTCTCTGTGACTGGAGGTAATTTTTTGCCAGTAGCTACAGCATCTTTAAGACCAGTGATATCTATATACATTTATAGTATTTCAATACCATGCAAGTGTATTCTTGATATCAGTCGATCTTGTTCCCCTTTTCTGCAATATTAATGTTTTGTCATTATTCCTTTGATGAATTTTGCAAATACATCACATCTATTCTGTCGATTTACGCTGTTTTCGATTTGCTGATATATATATATCATGTTATAAATTTGGTTTTGTCGTCATTATATATATGATATATTCGTCTGCTGTGCGATCTTGTTTAAGTTCTCGAATTCCTTCTAAATATTAGCAGGATTGTTAACACAGTAGGATTATTGGTAATTCAATTTCAGTTTACTGTTTTTCTACGCTCCCAATCGGGATAGGATTGTTTAGAGCAGATTAATAGTAGCTTTTCTTTTATTTTTTTAAATCTTTTTGAACCAGATCGTTGTATTTACATCAATGCCAAGTCTTTTTCTACTTTTATGAATAATGTATATATGTTTATAATGCATTTTTGTAATTCATTTAACATGTTAATATTTGATTATTTTTTATTATTATATTATAAGTTAAATTGATTGAGTAGATTTAATTCATAGATTAATTTAGTAATATTATTAATTCATTAGTAATCAGATCAACTAGTTTAATTTGTACATATGTAGGTATTTTGTAGATTTAATTAACCAGAACAGTAGCTTAGTTTTATTCATAGACTTTCAGGCTAACAGAGCCTTTAAACATGTCGGGAACAACCATCGCAAACAGCTTGGAGCCTGCTTTAAGGATCTCAGTCTGGGTTGTTTTCTCCCGTTACGTGCATAGTCACATATGCCCGTCAACAGAACCTCAACAAGTTAACGGTCACTTCTGGGATAGTCTTGTGAAAGAACATGAGACTAAAAATCCGCCTACAGGACAACATGCATATAATACTCATAGCAGAGGATTTCCAAATACCCCTGGAGCTTCTTCAAGCTCTACTACGAATAATGATAACAATAACTCACAACCCAATAAACAAGCTCAATCCGGCAAGCACACTCAATCAGCCAAAAGTACCCAGCCTATTCAAAATGCTCCTAAATTAGATTTACAATATGATATCATTGAAGATTTAAAGAAAACTCATGCAAACATCAGTATGTATGATCTTCTTCAAATCTACCTAATGCCTAATAGTCGTTTTATAAATCCTGCGGTAAGTTCAATTATTCCTAATGCAAAACAAACTATTGCTGCAAATAGTTCTAATAATGATCCAACAGTAGCTGAAAAAGGGAAAGCAACAGCTGATAAAGCTTCGCTGATAGGTAATAATTCTAAATCAACCACACCTCCATTCTTACTTAACTTTGAAATTTTCAATAGGAATGTTCATAACTACATGGTATATTCCGGAGCATCCTCAAACGTGATGCCTTTATCAGTTTGCAAGAAATTGAATGGGAAATATGTTCCATCTAATTCGCAAATAACTCAATTGGACAGAACAAATGTAAAGGTTGTGGGGGAAATGAAAGATGTCTTAGTCAGGATTGCTTGTAACCCTTCGGTTTATCAAATTATAGATATTGTTGTTGCTGATATTACAGATGCATATGGGTTGTTCTTAAGTAGGAATTGGTCTCAACAGCTGAACGGTTTCTTTGCCAATAATTGGTCAACGTTGTGGTTACCTAAGAACGGAAAGTCAAATCAGATAAAGATAAATAGAGAAAGATATATGAAACATACCATCACAGAACTGCATGATCCTAGGGAACCTGTTTTATTTTCAGATTGTATTATGGGGAATTACATGTATGAGTTAGGATTTTGTAATTTTAAAGCTGAAAATTCTGCCTTATCTGAAAATAAACATCAATCTAAAATTTGTAATGTGACATCTGTTTCACCTAACTTTTCACTCAAAGAAACCATTAATGATGTAAATAATCTGAATATTGTAAATATTATAGAAAGTAAAGTGATTGTGCATAGTTCTATCTGGACCTTATATTTTGATGGTGCCAAATCTAAAGAAGGAGCAAGAGCTGGTTGCCTACTGGTGGACCCTCAGGGAAATAAAACTTGTATAGCTTGTAGAATGGAGTTTAGTTGTACAAACAATACAGTGGAATATGAAGCTTCAATACAAGGTTTGAAAAAAGCAATTGATTTGGGCATCAAAGAATTAATTGTATATGGCGATTCTGAGATCATTGTCAGACAGGTTCATAACTCTATTCATTGTTTATCTGAACATTTACAGAGTTATGAGAAAGAGGTATGGAACCTTATATTACATTTTGATGCATTTAACATAAATTCTGTTCCTAGAAGTCTAAATCAAGAAGCAGATTTGTTGGCAAACATAGCTTCAAAGTTAATTCCATCAGAAAATCTTACACCAAATTTATTTTCTGTTGAATTGATTTTTAGGCCTTCCATACCTGATAATATTTTTAATTGGCGTGTATTTGACAATGATATGTAGGTACTAAATTTTCTGACAAACGAGGATACCTTTAAAGATTCAGCAATAGATGAAGTCACTCATGACGAAAATCTGCGGGATTTTTCGGTAATAAATGATTTTTGTTCAGTTGAAAAAGCTTTTGAACGGGTAAAACCAGTCTTTAATTCAGTACTAAGATTAGAAAAGTTCTTTGATCTATAGGATAAGTTTAGGTCTGTTCCTAATTGTAAAACAAACAGCTCTCGAATGAGGTATAAAACTATCAATTTAGGAACAGAACTAAATCCCCAAACTATAAACCTTGGAATAGATTGCAATCCTGTAGAAAAAACAGCTTTCATAAAACTATTTAAGGACTTTAAAGATGTCTTTGCTTGGACATATGATGAACTCAAAACCTTCAACACTCAGGTCATGCAACATATAATTCCAATTAAACAGGAGTCAAAACCTTTTCAACAAAAGTTAAGGAAATATCACCTGTCATTAGAACAAACAATCAAAAAGGAATTAAATAAATTGTTAGCTGCCAAAATTATTTTCCCCATCAGACATACTCAATGGGTAGCAAACTTAGTTCCAGTTAGGAAGAAAAACGGGGATATTATATTATGTGTAGATTTTAGAAATTTGAATAAGGCTTCTGAGAAGGATAATTACCCTGTTCCTCCCATGGAACAAATTCTTCAAAAGGTGTCTGGGTCTGAGATACTGTCTCTCCTTGATGGTTTCTCGGGATACAATCAAATATTGGTTTCCCCAGATGATCAATTGAAAACTGCTTTCAGGACTCCATAGGGAACATATGCCTACCGCAAGATTCCCTTTGGGTTAATCAATGCAGAACCAACCTTTCAAAGAGCAATGGATATTGCTTTTAGAGGCCTAACTAATCATTCAGTTGTTGTCTACTTGGATGATGTTACTGTATATTCTAAACATCGACCTGATCATCTTAATCATCTTAGAAAAGTAGTTGAACGATGCAGAAAATTTGGAATATCCTTAAATCCTAAAAAGACAATATTTGCTCTTTCAAAAGGAATCTTATTAGGTTGCGTAGTCTCAAAGCATGGAATCATGATTGATCCTGAAAGGACCCAAGCCATTTCAAAGATAACTTATCCTTCTAGCAAGAAAGAAATGCAATCATTTCTGGGTAAAATAAATTGTGTTAGGAGATTCATTCCCAGTTTTTCTGAGATCATACGTCCTTTGCAGAAAATGATTAAAAAAGATGTTGTTTTTAATTGGGGACAAACTGAAAAAGAATCATTTCAGAAAATTTTAGAAGCTATTTTAGAAGCTCCTAGCCTTCTAAGCCCATATTTTAATAAGGATTTCATATTATATACTTTTGCTTCTGATATCTCATATGCAGCAGTTTTAACTCAATTAAATCAGCAGAATAACGAAGTCCCAATCTCCTTCATGAGTTCAAATTTCAAAGGTGCTGAACTTAATTACCACGAAGTCGATAAGCAAGCCTTTGTTGTTTTTAAAGCTGTTAAACATTTTCATCCTTACTTACTAAAATCTAAAATGAAAATAATTGTCCCTTATTCCTTAGTTAGAAACTTGTTGGTACAGAAAGAATTAGGTGAAAAGAGGGCACCTTGGATGACAGCTCTACAAGAATACGACTTAGAAATTAAACCCTCAACGATAGTCAAAGGCCAAGGGCTATGTAAATTAGCTGCTGAAGCTGCTCACTTACCTGATGATAAAGATGAAATTGTCATTGATGAGGATTTCCTTACCAAAGATATTTATTTTTATCCACCACCTCAAGATTCCTGGTATACAGACATATGAATACTTTTTGAAACAGGGGCTACCCCTGATTACTTAGAACCAAATAAGAAAAGAGCACTCAGATTGAAGGCTACTCCTTATTTATTAATTGATAATATCCTCTTTCGGAGAAATTCAAACGGGGTATACCTTCGATGTCTAGATAAAGACGAAACAGAAGCAATTCTGAAAGAATTACATTCTGGACATGCAGGAGGTCATTTTGGTGGAGAAACCACTGCGCATAAAATTCTTAGGGCTGGTTATTATTGGCCCACCTTGTTCCGAGATTCCTATACCTTTGTCAGAAAATGCCAAGAATGTCAACTTGCTGCAGGAAGGGTTAAAAAACCTGCTTTTCCTTTACAACCTGTTTCAGCTGAAAGACCCTTTCAGCAATGGGGTATTGATATAGTAGGTCCAATAAATCCTCCGTCATCTATGCAACATAAATATATAATAGCTGCAACCGATTATTTTACTCGCTGGGTGGAAGCTGCACCATTAAAAGTTGTAAATACCAATCAGGTTATATTATTTTTGGAATTCTTTATCATAACAAGATTTGGTATTCCTGATTCCCTCGTCTTTGATAACGCTTCATATTTTTCATCAATCGAGTTAACTCAGTTTGCTTTAGAGAAAGGAATAAGAATCATATATTCAGCTAACTATCATCCTCATGGGAATGGTATAGCTGAATCAACAAATAAAAATTTATTGAAAATTCTCAAAAGAACTATTTCAGTTCATCACCGTAATTGGCATGCAGAAGGGAGATCATACTAAGTTTCAGAAACTGTGGTTAGGTCCCTTTGTTATTTCTAAGAAATTAGGTCCAAGTACCTTTCAGATGCAAACACTTGAAGGACAATCCGAAACATTCCCAGTGAATGGGCTGATCCTGAAAAAATATTTATGTTAATAGTTTTCTGACCGAAAATGTATATAATTTGTTTGTTGTTTGTAAATAAATTTTTATTTACATAAACTATGATTGATGTCTGTAAATAAATTTATGTTTTTGTATATAAACTAAATTATAGTCCATGGAATTAAGGATGATGAGTACTTTTTAAAACTTTTTATAACCTTTCAACATCATTCTGTATCTCTGTTAAGTAAAAATTTCAGACTGTCAAATTTTGTATATAATCAGTCAATAATTTTAGTTAACAGCTGTAAAAAATACATGTATATAAATAAAATCAGTTTGCTCATAAGCCTGGAACATTATGATACTAGACTGAAATCTTTTAAAATTTGTTCAGGATGATCAAATTTTCTTAAATCTGCAAAAGACCTTCAATGTTTTTATTTGTAAGTGTTTCACAGATTATTCATCATCTTGTTATTTTCCTTATAAAAGTAGGGATAAGCTTATTTAATATCTTCTTCGAAGCTTGTACTTTTGAAAAACTCTTACAAATCTCTATCATCAATCTTAGAAAGGTATTTACTATCTGAAAACTATTTAGGATTTGTTCCAGTCAATAAAATACTAAAGTGAGAGACGAAAGGTCTCAGTAATGAGCCGGTTCTATCAGAATCACAAATATCACTAGTATGACATTATTAGGAAACTAGTAATGGATTTTGGTTTTAAAACCAAAAGATAAGGGGTCTCATCATGAGCCAGCCGATTCATTTTTTGGTGATATTAATGACTGACATTACCGTTTGGTCACCATGCTGGGTAATGATCTCTCATTTTTATGAAATTTAAAAAGATGAAAGTGCAATAAAAAGCATAACTTTGGGCTGAATAATAGGAGGTCTCATCATGAGCTGACCTAATCATGATCATCAGTGCTGTCTGGAATAACTTCATTTCTAATCACCAGGGTGATGGCTTTTGATTTAAAAAATTAAAAGACAAGAGGTCTCATCACGAGCCGACTTGCTTATTTCAGACAGCTCTCGTGAATGATACTATCACATTGGTATACCATGCCCAAATAGTAGTCTTCAGGAAGAATTATTGTTTTAAAAGAAAAAGAAAAGCAAACAAAAAGAAAATTATTATGTTACGGACCAGATTCTGGAAAGTTTTCAGAGAAGTAGATTTCTATACTCTATGCTAATGGTTTAGGTTATCCTTACTATGAAGTACTTTGTTTCGACCAAGATGTTTTTAAGTTTATCCCTAGTCAAATTTTTGTTTCAAAAGATGGAATATTTCTGAGTTATACTTATGAGTATGAATAAATAATGGTTTATGCAGATAAAGAATTTTTTATTATTTTTAATAGGTTTTAAGATTTCGTTTTATCATTGTGTATAAGCAGAGATAAATGGTTCATCCAGGTTGTCGCCATTTTTTGGCAGCTAGCAACAACCCCTTCATATTCCATTAAGATGAAGGGAGATCAGCTCTATTTTATATTTTACTCAAAAATTATAATAGAGTGCATTCAGAATCTTTGATTCTGAAGGTACTCTCAATCAAAGAAAAGTAAAATATTATTTTAGAAGTTGATGAAACATGCTCGTGAACTTGGCAATTAGCAACTGTCAGTTAGTTTCATAAATTTTCATGAAATTAATTCAATTATTAAGATAAATTTATGTGACTATATATGATTTGAGAAATTTGAAAGGATAGTACGCCAAGGGAAAATCAATAAAACACATCTTGTGTTTGTTTAAAAGTTGGATATGGGTGAGGTATTATGAATCCTAAGTTCCTAGAACTAAAGGTGACTTTTAAACTTAAAGTTTATATTCCATGTAATGCCTTACTATGATTTTTGTAAATATTATAGTTAATGAATAAGTGATTTTCATATAGGATTTTTCACATATTATAGTTTTATCATTTAATATCCTATCAATTTAATGTTGGATATTCATAGATAGGATTTTTGAAAGATTTAAAACTAAGCCTATGAAATATATGACATAGATATTAAATTAAGCCATTTCGCTAGTTGTCATGCTAACATTAGGATATGTGATTTCATCACTATATCACATAGAGTGCTACCACCTTTCACGCTAAAACTGGAGAAGACTATTAAGGTGACAGAGTTTACGAAGGGCCATGTGTCAAAATGATAACGTTTGTCATTCGGATTGCTGAGTTAGCACAGACATGTGGCTTGCACCTCATGATAAATCGACAGCTGTGAACATATGGAGGCATCGTATTAACAGAATTGAATGTTGATAGTCATGTCATTTTATCACGATGTATAAGTTCATTATTAACCATTGTCTATAATCAATGTTTGAATTTATGATTTGTCAATCACAAAATATCTGGTACGCCGATTTGGTTGAGTATCACTACTAGTCGTGGCTAAATCGTAGATAAACCTGCATATATCATAATATAACGTTAAGTTGCAGCACTCATCATTGCTAAGGTTCGGCTAAAAATGGTCAATTCTAGAGATCTCATATCCATCAGATCCAAAGCATGCGAAGTCTGCACATCATGTCATACGTTTGGGTACCTATTCCCTCCTTGTTCACCTCTCTGTTCATTTCAGTTCGAAGCCAGGAGAGCATGGAAGAAACTATGGATCCTCTGAACCGTTATGAAATCTCTGGTTCTGAGCTCATACAAGCAAATGAGGAGGTAGCTCTACGTTTTGATAAAATCCGGTGGGGGAAATTCTTTAAAAGTTTCGATGGTCATCATGCAGAGGTGACTAAGCTATTCGCCATGAATTTAAAAGACAACGTTGTGTAGATGTGGGGTTTTGACTTCGTTATTAACGAATACAAGATAGCAGCAGCGACACAGCTCCCGCAAGTTGGAGAACGCTGGTTTAAGGGTAGCAAGGTTAATAAGAAGAGGTGTTTATCTCTACTGTTGCCATTGCCGGATGATACTAAGCTGAAGATAGGTGTCCCTGTCAGGTTCTTGAAGCCCGAATGGAGAGCTTATTATGAAATATTGGTAAGGTACATGTCCTGTGGCGGACATTTCTCCCATTTACACCTTTACCATTTAAGACTCTTGCTAGCATTATAGGGTTGTAAGCTCAATTTGCCATTTTACTTATGGAAAAGTTTGAAGAAAATGTCACAGGTAGTTAGAAGTTTTAATAACCCTGATATAAGTCTTTTCCACCACGGGTTAATCAAATTTATAGTGCAACATCAATTTTCTGTAAATGGAAATTCATGGGATAGTTTTTTAACCGACTGTCATTCGGGGCCGACGCAGTACTAGCTGAATCCCTCCCCAAGAATTCATAAGAAACGAAAAAACATAAAGTCTGAGGTTAATAATACTTCTGAAACTGTATCAGAGGTAAAAGGGTTCAGGGAAGTCAGTATACCCATAAACGATGGGATTAGTAAAGATGATGATGGGAATACAGTCCCTTGTGGCTCTAAAGCAGTCCTGAATCAGCCTTTATCTGGTAAAGGACATAGCACCCCTGCAGAAACAAAAGAAATATTAACCAAAAGCAAAAATGATAATGTTTTTTAGTGTAAAAATATATCTGAATCAAATAAACCTTATGAACACAGCAGGGAGTCTATCCGTAGATTAGATCGTCTTGCCCAGATTTGCTATGACAAGGTAGGGTTTGATTCGGAAAATCTGTTGTTTTCAAGGAGGGTTAATATGAGTATGAACAGTACCCATACAATTTCGGGTCCTATGGTTAATCAACAGGCTTCTCAACCTACAATCGTCCATATTGAAGATGGCATCCCGTCATCTATCCCTAATACAATTCATGAAAATAATTCTACTTTCGTAAAGGGTAATGATGTAAAATCAGGCAAGGCCGAGGTTACTCAACCAGGTATAGACACAGGTATTGCAGACCCTGAACCATCATCTAGTCAACATATTGACAGCCCCGTTTCTCCTCAGGTAGCCAATGAAAAAGAAACTTTGCAGCATGTACTAGATAATGCATACCAGGCTAAAATCACAGAGTTGAAGGATAAGCTTAAGCATTGCCTATCCAGTACAACATTGTTAAAAGAGGAAAATAAAACATTTAGGGAAGATTTGCTGGATTGGATCAGTAGATGGAAAGAAATGAGTGCTAAAAAGAATCACTATAAAAAAGAAAAGAGGTCGATAATAGGTACGAACCAACACCTACTTGAAAGAATTGAAAAACAAAACATAAATATTATCAGGTTAAATGCCAAATTGACTGAAGCACGAAGAGTAATCGCTCTTCAAAGTAAAACATGATGGTTATTCTCATTTTCCTTTTGCATGGATCGTATTGCTGTCAAACAGGTAATGAAATATTTTTTGTAATGCATGCCTGTAAAATCACAGATTTTACAGACATGCATTAAAATCTTAGTTTATTCTGTTGTATTTATTGTAAATGGCTTTAATGAGATACCTCATTTGTTAAACGTACGTGTGTTTGTCATCACTTATCTCCAGAGTTTCAGGACGTTGTTAATACATTGGCATGGAGATGTGTCTACTTGTTAAAAGCTGGAGTTTCATTAATGACGAAGAATTTTCCAAGTACATGGACCCAGGCTAGTCGTTTTTTTGTTTATAGTGACAGGTGTTTGATATAGAAGATTTGATTCTCTTTTTAGTTATAGGAGCCCTATAATGTTGCATGTAACATTAATAGGGAAAACCGAATCATAGTATTATATAAGACATGAATTTTGATGAACTAAGGGATGAAGTGTTGGAAGAAAACATACTTGAAATATATTTTGTTGCTGGTGTTATTTCATTCCTGAAGTTGAATCTTTGGATGTGAATACAACTGGACATCTACAGACTGATACCATTACTGGTATTTTTGTTTTGGATATATTATATATATTTGAGCATATTATCTTCTATCTCAATATTAACACATTATGCGTTGATATATGTGTTTTTAATTACAATTTGCATTTTGTCAGTTCAATATCACATTTTGAACAAATATATCGTTATGATTGTGTTTATTAGTATTTTTACTATAAACTTAAGATATAATGATATACTCTTCTATCTGTTAAAAATATCATTTGTATGTTAACAGTGATTTTATAGTAGACATTATCTTTGAGTTCAAATAGCTATGTTGATAATTAATTATTAATTAATTTCAGAAAGTTAAAATAACTGTTTATTTTCGGTTGTTTTTTCAGTTCTGTTGTCATATAACAGAGTGACTTATTATTCATTATTTAAATGTTTCTATTTAAATTATGCTTTTAGTCTTTATGTTCATCTTTTATTGATTAATAATTAATCTAATCTTTAAAAACGCTCTCAGCTGAGATAGGACATATAGAATAGTTTAGATTAAGTTTTATTTTAGTATATCCCAGTTAACAGCTGTTAAATCCTTTTGTAGAATTTAGAGTATTTTTACGAATATTTATATTCAGAAAACTCCAGAAAAATTGAAGCCTTTCCTTAAGAAAGAAACCATAAGACTGTTTAGATAGTAGAAATTAATTATAAATATTTATTTAGATAGAAATAACATTAGTATAGATTAGATTTTGCTGGTTTTATTTTCTCCTTAAGAGAAAAATCAGCTGGTAGCAGGACCACAACCTGCGAGGTTTTGTTAATTCAAACACACCAAATGCTGCTTTAAGCTGATTGTGTGGACAAAACCTCCTTATTGGCCTAGTTCAGAAAAAAAGGCCAACAAATGGCCCTAGAAGGAGGGTCTGTTAATGAGTAATGGCAAGTGAAACAAATGAAACATTTCCAACCAGGCAGCAATCTCCAGAAGTCAGTAGATCACCATTTATAGAAACTGTCAGGAACATTCTCGAGCGTGATCCTGTCACCCCTCCCTTTACTCCCGCACAAAGTGCTCAAACTTTAGAAGAATCAAGACATATTCTTACCAGAGCATATGCTAATCAGGTTGGTATTTCTCCAATAGATTATGGTCTACCTAGACAACAGTGGCATAATCCACAATTGACCATAGTTATGCAAGATTTGGAGATAATTGGTAGTACTCCCCACCATCAGGTTGAAAGACATCAAAGACAGAATACTCAAACAAATACTGCTAGAAGACTAATTGTAGGAGCCGGTTCTGATCAGCCACCTTCTCCTCCTAAATCACCACCTGATAGTCCAAGACCTTCCAATTCAGGAAGTTCTTCAAGTTCTGAAGGAAGTCCAATGGCAGGAAATGTACCTGTGGGAGGAGGAGGTAATCCTCCACCTAACCCACCAAATCCACAACTCCCTTGGTTAAGGACAGCTGCTGTAGAAGTCCCTGGAATACAGCATCCTTTGCCTAAACACTCTGATAAGCTCCTCCCTAAGTTTAACCCAGATGACAAAGAACCTGCAGAGGTGCATGTTGATAAATTCATGTTGGCTGTTCAAACTTTGAACGTTCAGCATGAAGATGTAGTTTGTCGACTATTCCATCTAACTTTTGAAGGAAGAGCTTCTACTTGGTATTTTTCGTTAGTACAGGGATCTATCACAAACTGGGGGGAATTTAATAAAGCCTTTCTAGATAAATTCAGGGAAAATAAAACACCCGCTCTATTAGCCCTGGATTTTTCTAGGATTAAAATGGAGCCTAAAGAAAGAATCAAAGATTTCAATCAAAGGTTTTTGACATTAAAAAATAAAATCCCATTTTCCTCTCAACCTCCGGAAGACATAATTATTGAAAATTATACGTCAGCTTTGCCTAAATATTCCAGGATGTTCGTAAAGAGAGCTGGGAAAACAACCTTAATAGAAACATTTGAAGAAGCCATTAAAGTCGAAAAGGATTCCATGTCCTATGAACCAGAGAGAAGCGGGAAATCAGATTCTTTTCCTCGTAGGAAGACAGAAAAACCCAATGCAGACAACGACAAAGCATTCGATATAGAACAGCTATAGAACGCTATTCGAACATTAACCAATGAAGTTGTAGGGTTAAATAAAAACAATTCTGAAGCTTCTCCTTCTAGGGGATATTTCAGAAATCAGTATAGACAAAACCCGAATGCAAATAATAAGAATACACCACCTGACATAGCAGCAAATGAAGATATTTTCAATACAATTCAAGTTGTTTTATCTTTGTTTGAAACTCCTTCTAGTAAAGAAATAACTGAAAACGAATAAGAAGAGGAATCAGAAAATGATGAAGAATCAGAAGAACCTCAACAAGTTAACGGTCACTTCTGGGATAGTCTTGTGAAAGAACATGAGACTAAAAATCCGCCTATGGGACAACATGCATATAGTACTCGTAGCATAGGATTTGCAAATACCCCTAGAGCTTCTTCAAGCTCTACTACAAATAATGACAACAATAACTCACAACCCAATAAACAAGCTCAATCCGGCAAGCAAACTCAATCAGCGAAAAGTACCCAGCCTATTCAAAATGCTCCTAAATTAGATTTACAATATGATATCATTGAAGATTTAAAGAAAACTCGTGCAAACATCAGTATGTACGATCTTCTTCAAATCTACCCAATGCCTAATAGTCATGTTATAAATCCTGCGGTAAGTTTAATTATTCCTAATGCAAAACAAAATATTGCTGCAAATAGTTCTAATAATGATCCAACAGTAGCTGAAAAAGGGAGAGCAACAGCTAGTAAAGCTTCGATGATAGGTACGAATTCTAAATCAACCACACCTCCATTCTTACTTACCTTTGAAATTTTCAATAGGAATGTTCATAACTGCATGGTAGATTTTGGAGCATCCTCCAACATGATGCCTTTATCAGTTTGCAAGAAATTGAATGGGAAATATGTTCCATCTAATTCGCAAATAACTCAATTGGACAGAACAAATGTAAAGGTTGTGGGGGAAATGAAAGATGTCTTAGTCAGGATTGCTTGTAACCCTTCGGTTGATCAAATTATAGATATTGTTGTTGCTGATATTCCAGATGCATATGGGTTGTTCTTAAGTAGGGATTGGTCTCAACAGCTGAACGGTTTCTTTGCCACTAATTGGTCAATGTTGTGGTTACCTAAGAACGAAAAGTCAAATCAGATAAAGATAAATAGAGAAAGATATATGAAACATACTGTCACAGAACTGCATGATCCTAGCGAACCTGTTTTATTTTCAGATTGTATTATGGGGAATTACATGTATGAGTTAGGATTTCGTAATTTTAAAGCTGAAAATTCTGCCTTATCTAAAAATAAACAACAATCTGAAATTTGTAATGTGACATCTGTTTCACCTAAATTTTCACTCAAAGAAACCATTAATGATGTAAATAATATGAATATTGTAAATATCATAGAAAGTAAAGTGATTGTGCATAGTTCTATCTGGACTTTATATTTTGATGGTGCCAAATCTAAAGAAGGAGCAGGAGCTGGTTGCCTACTGGTGGACCCTCAAGGAAATAAAACTTATATAGCTTGTAGAATGGAGTTTAGTTGTACAAACAATACAGTGGAATATGAAGCTTTAATCCAAAGTTTGAAAAAAGCAATTGATTTGGGCATCAAAGAATTAATTGTATATGGCGATTCTGAGATCATTGTCAGACAGGTTCGTAACTCTATTCATTGTTTATCTGAACATTTACAGAGTTATCAGAAAGAGGTATGGAATCTTATCTTACATTTTGATGCATTTAACATAAATTCTGTTCCTAGAAGTCAAAATCAAGAAGCAGATTTGTTGGCAAACGTAGCTTCAAAGTTAATTCCATCAGAAAATCTTACACCAAATTTCTTTTTTCTTGAATTGATTTTTAGGCCTTCCATACCTGATAATATTTTTAACTGGCGTGTATTTGGCAATGATATGCAGGTGCTGAATTTTCTGACAAACGAGGATACCTTTAAAGATTCAGCAATAGATGAAGTCACTCATGAGAAAAATTTGTGGGATTTTTCAGAAATAAATGATTTCTGTACAGTTGAAAAAGCTTTTGAACAGGTAAAACCAGTCCCTAATTCAGTACTAAGATTAGAAAAGTTCTTTGATCTACAGGATATGTTTAGGTCTGTTCCTAATTGTAAAACAAACAGCTCTCGAATGAGGTATGAAACCATCAATTTAGGAACAGAACTAAATCCCCAAACTATAAACCTTGGAATAGATTGCAATCCTGTAGAAAAAACAGCTTTCATAAAACTATTTAAGGACTTTAAAGACGTCTTTGCTTGGACATATGATGACCTGAAAACCTTCAACACTTAGGTCATGCAACATATAATTCCAATTAAACAGGAGTCAAAACCTTTTCAACAAAAGTTAAGGAAATATCACCCGTCATTAGAACCAACAATCAAAAAGAAATTAAATAAATTGTTAGCTGCCAAAATTATTTTCCCCATCAGACATACTCAATGGGTAGCAAACTTAGTTCCAATTAGGAAGAAAAATGGGGATATTAGATTATGTGTCGATTTTAGAAATTTGAATAAGGCTTTTGAGAAGGATAATTACCCTGTTCCTCCCATGGAACAAATTATTCAAAAGGTGTATGGGTCTGAGATACTGTCTCTCCTTGATGGTTTCTCAGGATACAATAAAATATTGGTTTCCCCGGATGATCAATTGAAAAAAGCTTTCAGGACTCCATGGGGAACATATGCCTACCGCAAGATGCCCTTTGGGTTAATCAATGCAAGAGCAACCTTTAAAAGAGCAATGGATATTTCTTTTAGAGGCCTAACTAATTATTCAGTTGTTGTCTACTTGGATGACGTTACTGTATATTCTAAACATCGACCTGATCATCTTAATCATCTTAGAAAAGTATTTGAACGATGCAGAAAATTTTGAATATCCTTAAATCCTAAAAACACAATATTTGATGTTTTAGAAGGTATCTTATTAGGTTGCGTAGTCTCAAAGCACGGAATCATGATTGATCCTGAAAGGACCCAAGCCATTTCAAAGATAACTTATCCTTCTAGCAAGAAAACAATGCAATCATTTCTGGGTAAAATAAATTCTGTTAGGAGATTCATTCCCAGTTTTTCTGAGATCATACGTCCTTTGCAGAAAATGATTAAAAAAGATGTTGTTTTTAATTGGGGACAAACTGAAAAAGAATCTTTTGAGAAAATTTTAGAAGCTATTTTAGAATCTCCTAGCCTTCTAAGTGTTACGGAGAGAAATTCCTATGGCTTGGGGTACCACAACAGACAGCTATGACTGCAGAAATCAATCTTTCCCAATATGCAATAGAAATAAAATGTCTAACACTAAAGGATCAGAACGTGTACCTTATTCTGGACAGTTGAAGTAGATCCCCGTTGAGCTTTCCAATCCATCTCACGATAGCAAGCTCACTAGCAAAATGCAAGCTTGGGAAGAACACAAAAGTGCTCCAAAGGGACAAAGGGATGCAGACTCAAGTATAAATTCCAGAAACAATGGACTATAGTTTCGGTGCTTTCAATCTCTCTCTATATATATGCCTTCAATGTACCAAGGGGTTCCTTATATAGCTTCACAAGGGATAATGAAGGGTCGAATCCAAGCGATCTCAAGGAATATGGAAGGCCAGGAGTCAAATGAGTCGGATCCAAGTCAAGGAAAACTCCAAAAGGATTTGGATTATGCACACATCCTGACATACGCAGTTATCGGGGTCAAACCCACGTATGTACGCGGTTATTGGGTAAAAGGACGCATATATCATTTTTCATATAGTTTTAGGGATGATCAGGGAAACATCAAAGGATAAAAGAAGGTCCATGGGGTCTAAAGAGTCTACAGCGATACAGGGGAAGGCCATACAAAGTGTGATTCACCTAAAGTGGTGAGATCTGCTATAACAGATGCCCCCTAATGTGTGAGGTCAGAGGGGTCATACGATGGCCGAAATACATTATATAAGTCCATCCCAGAAGTGGAGTGATGAAGGATCCCAAATGGAAGACCAGCCACCCAATCAGCATAGTACAATGATACAACTCTGCATATAACTGCAAGTACATATAGCAGTCCCGGATACATAAAAGTACAATGGCCATGAATAGGCATAATACATGATATCACATATGTGGTCATCGCCACGTACAATATACATAGATCAGAGTCTCCATGATGAAGATATACAAAGGACCATGATATCCAAAATGGTTGAAGATATATAATAGATCAAGATATCCATAGTGGCTAGAAATATATGACATACACTGGAATCAAGTCACGAGAGCTGAAATCTCATGAACACTGGCACGATCAAGGGGGTAGCATATAAGAGATGCCACCAATCTGGAAGGTCTTCTACACAAACCACTACGAGTACATGTCCTACTATGTGAATAGAGGTGTCGAGGTTGAACATAGTAGTCCATCGTCTGATTACCGGTCATTGATGTATACCATTAACAGATGCGAGATTACCCATGGATAATGAAAATGAGAATCAAGGTACTAGAGTGCAAACTAACAAGTGTGAATAGATGTGTTGAGGTCGAACACTTGAGAGAATCCATCGATTAGGGGACATTGATGTATTCCCAAGAAACTGTCGATGGTGAGAGAACCTGCCACTGATGACTGCAAGTCTCAAGGAACTCAAAAGGACTCTAGATTCCAATCCCAGAATAAATTATCTGAAGTCGATGGGATGAAATCTGCTAGAAGGAGGGCATTAAGGAATCCCCCATCATCCAACATGAGGTACTCAGCAAAGCTGTCTAATGTGGAAGGACTCGATCATAAGGTGCACGAACCAGTAACTGTACCGGGAATGGTTGACATGCAAAGTCAAGATAACTGAGGAATGACTGACACAGGTTTCAACTTCCTTCGAACAAGAGCATAACGGCATATGGTGACTGAATGAAGGAAGCATAGACTCGATATACAAACTGGGACATCTATGTGACACAGGAGGCATCAACAGAGGCTCCATAGGGACTGGAAGCTTAACCAGTCAGTGGAGATAAACTCCGATAAATGAGTACAGCTCCTAAATTCAAACTATAACCCAACCAACGGATGTGATACACGGTGCTCTGTTCGAAGGTGACACGACTCGACAGCTACCAAAGATAACATCTTTCCTTGTCCGGCTTTTTGTTTTTTTGATTTTTTTTGGACTTTTTCAGTTATTTGAAAAGCTTGAAAAAAGAATAAACTAGCTTTATAGTTACAAACTAGGAGGAGACGAGTGTCATCAGGGTAAACAAACTAGTTCCAAGCAGTAGAACATACCTATGCTCAATGCAAGGATACATGTGTAGGATATCGACACTCGGGGGAAAATCCCCTCCCGGTAAAAAGGGAATCAAGCTGCGAAGGATATAAAAATGGCTCTGCACGGCTAGACATGAGACAAGCTCGGGCTATATGGCTAAAACGCAATGTCAGGGGAGCCGGCATAAAGCTCAATAAGGCAGGCAAAGCTCATGATAATGCATTCACAACTTGACATAAGGGCAGTCCAGAGGGAAACAAGCCAGCATAAGATCAAGAGGAGTATGAGGCTCTTACGAAATGTCATGGCAGTACTATACAACAGACTCCCACACCCTAAAGGAGAAAACATCGGCATGGGAACCAAATGCAAATAAGGCACTAACTAGGGTACCCATGTAAGGTGAAGCTCTACCACTCACATCATGCCACTTATAAAGCAGCAAGAAGGTTCCGTGACATAATAGAGTGGGTCCGTACCTAAGGTCATGGTGACATGGTCATAAGGTCATGCAAAATGCAAACGGTGGTGAACCTAACCTATATGCCAGTGTAGACGTAATACCTGAGATCAGTACGAACGGGCTCTGGTCACAAAAGAAGCATCCAATAGACAACTTCAGACCCAAGGAAGACCTAACCACACTCACAACCCACCCAGCAACTTCCCACCACATCAGACTCACCAAAAGGGAGGATGTGCACGACTGTATAAAGAACAGCTGCGTATGTACGCGCCTTTTGGCCAAACATCCGCATATGTACGCGAATTTTGTCCAAAAACCCGCGTATACATAGAAGGCAGTGGTAAAAAGCAGGTCAAGGCCAAACCAATAAAGGGGAGTGTCAATGGACAAAAATACTATAACATGCGACACAGAAACAGAGAGAAACCAAAAGAAAGTCAATAATATCAAGCCCATTGTGCCGATAAAAACCCCTAAAGGAAAAATGACTAGGAATTCCCCAGTGGAGTTTCCAATTCTATTACGAAGAGAAATTCCTATGGCTTCGGGTACCACAACAGACAGCTATGACTCCAGAAATCAATCTTTCCCAATATGCAATAGAAATAAAATGTCTAACACTAAACGATCAAACCTTGTACCTTATTCCGGACGGTTCAAGTAGATCCCAGTTGAGCTTTCCAATCTTCAGCTTGAATTGATATAATACTTCCTCAACAACAAGTAAACAATACAAGCATACCATATATCATGGTGTTATATCTATTCTAGCATATATAAGAAATAATGTAAAAGCATTTGACATATTCCAATGGATACAATATGCAATCAAATACACATCATTGGACAAGGAAAGATAGTTCTTATTAATATAAATCAGAGATTACAAGATAGATACAACCTCTGACGGCACGTCTGCAAACTGAAGAAACTGAATCCCCCACTTGGGACTCCACCACCTCAATCCTCCATCTCATGATAGCAAGCTCACTAGTAAAAGGCAAGCTTGGGAAGAACACAAAAGTGCTCCAAAGGGACAAAGGGATGCAGACTCAAGTATAAATTCCGTCAACAATGGACTATAGTTTCGGTGCTTTCAATCTCTCTCTATATATATGCCTTCAATGTACCAAGGGGTTCCTTATATAGCTTCACAAGGGATAATGAAGGGTCGAATCTAAGCGATCTCAAGGTATATGGAAGGCCAGGAGTCAAATGAGTCAGATCCAAGTCAAGAAAAACTCCAAAATGATTTGGATTATGCACACATCCTGACATACGCGGTTATCGGGGTCAAACCCGCGTATGTACACGGTTATCGGGTAAAAGACCGCGTATATCATTTTTCATATAGTTTTTTTTTTGGACAAGGAAATATAGTTCTTATTAATATAAATTAGAGATTACAAGATAGATACAACCTCTGACGGCACGTCTGCGAACCGGAGAAACTGAATCCCCCACTTGGGCCTCCACTACCTCAATCCTCCATCTCACGATAGCAAGCTCACTAGCAAAAGGCAAGCTTGGGAAGAACACAAAAGTCCTCCAAAGGGACAAAGGGATGCAGACTCAAGTATAAATTCTGGCAACAATGGACTATAGTTTCGGTGCTTTCAATCTCTCTCTATATATATGCCTTTAATGTACCAAGGGGTTCCTTATATAGCTTCACAAGGGATAATGAAGGGTCGAATCCAAGCGATCTCAAGGCATATGGAAGGCCAGGAGTCAAATGAGTCGGATCCAAGTCAAGGAAAACTCCAAAAGGATTTGGATTATGCACACATCCTGACATACGTGGTTATCGAGGTCAAACCCGCATATGTACGCGGTTATCAGGTAAAAGGCCGCGTATATTATTTTTCATATAGTTTTAGGGATGATCAAGGAAACATCAAAGGATAAAACAAGGTCCATGGGGTCTAAAGAGTCTATAGCGGGACAGGGCAAGGCCATACAAAGTGTGATTCACCTGGAGTGGTGAAATCTGCTATAAGACTAAGCCCAGATTTTAATAAGGATTTCATATTATGTACTTTTGCTTCTGATATCTCATATGCAGCAATTTTAACTCAATTAAATCAGCAGAATAATGAAGTCCCAATCTCCTTCATGATTTCAAATTTCAAAGGTGCTGAACTTAATTACCACGAAGTCGATAAGCAAGCCTTTGCTGTTTTTAAAGCTGTTAAACATTTTCGTCCTTACTTACTAAAATCTAAAACGAAAATAATCGTCCCTTATTCCTCAGTCAGAAACTTGTTGGTACAGAAAGACTTAGGTGAAAAGAGGGCACCTTGGATGATAGCTCTGCAAGAATACGACTTAGAAATTAAACCCTCAACGATAGTCAAAGGCCAAGGGCTATGTAAATTAGCTGCTGAAGCTGCTCACTTACCTGATGATAAAACTGAAATTGTCATTGATGAGGCTTTACTTACCAGGGAAATTTATTTTTATCCACCACCTCAAGGTTCCTGGTATACAGACAGATGAATACTTTTAGAAACAGGGGCTGCCCCTGATTACATAGAACCAAAGAAGATAAGATCACTCAGATTGAAGGCTGCTCCTTATTTATTAATTGATAATATCCTCTTTCGGATAAATTTAGATGGGATATACCTGCGATGTCTAGATAAAGACGAAACAGAAGCAATTCTGAAAGAATTACATTCTGGACCAGCAGGAGGTCATTTTGGTGGAGAAACCACTGCGCATAAAATTCTCAGGGCTGGTTATTATTGGCCCACCTTGTTCCGATATTCCTATACCTTTGTCAGAAAATGCCAAGAATGTCAACTTGCTGCAGGAAGGGTTAAAAAACTTGCTTTTCCTTTACAACTTGTTTCAGCTGAAAGACCCTTTCAGCAATGAGGTATTGATATAGTAGGTCCAATAAATCCTCCGTCATCTATGCAACATAAATATATAATAAATGCAACCGATTATTTTACTCGTTGGGCGGAAGCTGCACCATTAAAAGTTGTAAATACCAATCAGGTTATATTATTTTTGGAATTCTTTATCATAACAAGATTTGGTATTCTTGATTCCCTCATCTTTGATAACGCTTCATATTTTTCATCAATCGAGTTAACTCAGTTTGCTTTAGAGAAAGGAATAAGAATTAGATATTCAGCTAACTATCATCATCATGGGAATGGTCTAGCTGAATCAACAAATAAAAATTTATTGAAAATTCTCAAAAGAACTATTTCAATTCATCACCGTAATTGGCATACAGAATTGGTCAATTCCCTTTCAGCAGACAGAGTAACTCCTAAGGCTGCGATAGGTAACTCACCATTCTTTTTAGTATATAGAACTTAGGCTATTTTACCACCTAATCTGTTCTTACCTTCATTACAGTTAGCTCAGTCTGTTCAAGATGAAGAATGTCCAGCAATGGAAAAAAGAATTAATACACTGTTAAAACTGGAGGAAGAAAGGGAAAAGTCAAAACAACACTTTACAAAACATCAACAGATAGTGAAATCATGGTTTGACCAATCCTTCAGTTCCAATCGAGAATTTCAGATGGGAGACTTAGTTTTAGAATGGGATAAAGTTCACGAGGAGAAGGGAGATCATACTAAGTTTCAGAAACTGTGGTTAGGTCCCTTTGTTATTTCTAAGAAATTAGGTCCAAGTACCTTTCGGTTGCAAACACTTGAAGGACAATCCGAAACATTCCCAGTGAATGGGCTGATCCTAAAAAAATATTTATGTTAATAGTTTTCTGACTGAAAATGTATATAATTTGTTTGATGTTTGTAAATAAATTTTTATTTACATAAACTATGATTGATGTCTGTAAATAAATTTATGTTTTTGTATATAAACTAAATTATAGTCCATGGAATTAAGGATGATGAATACTTTATAAAACTTTTTATAACCTTTGAACATCATTCTGTATCTCTGTTAAGTAAAAATTTCAGACTGTCAAATTTTGTATATAATCAGTCAGTAATTTTAGTTAACAGCTGTAAAAATACATGTATATAAATAAAATCAGTTTGCTCATAAGCCTGGAACATTATGATACTAGACTGAAATCCTTTAAAATTTGTTTAGGATGATCAAATTTTCTTAAATCTGCAAAAGACCTTCAATGTTTTTATTTGTAAGTGTTTCACAGATTATTCATCATCTTGTTATTTTCCTTATAAAAGTAGGGATAAGCTTATTTAATATCTTCTTCGAAGCTTGTACTTTTGAAAAACTCTTACAAATCTCTATCATCAGTCTTAGAAAGGTATTTACTATCTGAAAACTATTTAGGATTTGTTCCAGTCAATAAAATACTAAAGTGAGAGACGGAAGGTCTCAGTAATGAGCCGGTCCGATCAAAATCACAAATATCACTAGTATGACATTATTAGGAAACTAGTAATGGCGTTTTGGTTTTAAAACCAAAAGATAAGCGCTCTCATCATGAGCCAGCTGATTCATTTTCTGGTGATATTAATGACTGACATTACCGTTTGGTCACCATGCTGGGTAATGATCTTTCATTTTTATGAAATTTCAAAAGATGAAAGTGCAATAAAAAGCATAACTTTGGACTGAAGAATAGGAGGTCTCATCACGAGCCGGCCTAATCATGATCACCATTGCTGTCTGGAATAACTTCATTTCTGATAACCAGGGTGATGGCTTTTGATTTAAAAAATTAAAAGACAAGAGGTCTCATCACGAGCCGGCTTGCTTATTTCAGACAGCTCTCGTGAATGATACTATCCCATTGGGATACCATACCCAGATAGTAGTCTTCAGGAAGAATTATTGTTTTAAAAGAAAAAGAAAAGCAAACAAAAAGAAAATTATTATGTTACGGAACAGATTCTGGAAAGTTTTTAGAGAAGTAGATTTCTATACTCTATGCTGATGGTTTAGGTTATCCTTACTATGAAGTACTTCGTTTCGACCAAGATGTTTTTAAGTTTATCCCTAATCAAATTTCTGTTTCAAAAGATGGAATATTTCTGAGTTATACTTATGAGTATGAATAAATAATGGTTTATGCGGATAAAGAATTTTTTATTGTTTTTAACAGGTTTTAAGATTTCGTTTTATCATTGTGTATAAGCAGAGATAACTGGTTCGTCCAGGTTGTCGCCATTTGTTGGCAGCTAGCAACAACCCCTTCATATTCCATTAAGATGAAGGGAGATCGGCTCTATTTTATATTTTACTCAAAAATTATAATAGAGTGCCTTCAGAATCTTTGATTCTGAAGGTACTCTCAATCAAAGAAAAGTAAAATGATATTTTAGAAGTTGATGGAACATGCTCGTGAACTTGGCAATTAGCAACTGTCAGTTAGTTTTATAAATTTTCATGAAATTAATTCAATTATTAAGATAAATTTATGTGACTATATATGATTTGAGAAATTCGAAAGGATAGTATGCCAAGGGAAAATCAATAAAACACATCTTGTGTTTGTTTAAAAGCTGGATATGGGTGAGGTATTATGAATCCTAAGTTCCTAGAACTAAAGGTGACTTTTAAACTTAAAGTTTATGTTCCATGTAATGCCTTACTATGATTTTTGTAAATATTATAGTTAATGAATAAGTGATTTTCATATAGGATTTTTCACATATTATAGTTTTATCATTTAATATCCTATCAATCTAATGTTGGATATTCATAGATAGGATTTTTGAAAGATTTAAAACTAAGCCTATGAAATATATGACATAGATATTAAATTAAGCCATTTCACTAGTTGTCATGCTAACATTAGGATATGTGATTTCATCACTATATCACATAGAGTGTTACCACCTTTCATGCTAAAACTGGAGAAGACTATTAAGGTGACAGAGTTTACGAAGGGCCATGTGTCAAAATGATAACGTTTGTCATTCGGATTGCTGAGTTAGCACATAGATGTCGCTTGCACCTCATGATAAATCGAAAGCTGTGAACATATGGAGGCATCGTATTAACAGAATTGAATGTTTATAGTCATTTCATTTTATCACTATGTGCAAGTTCATTATTAACCACTGTCTATAATCAATGTTTGAATTTATGATTCGTCAATCACAAAATCTCTGGTACGTAGATTTGGTAGAGTATCACTACTAGTTGTGGCTAAATCGTAGATAAACCTGCATATATCATAATATAACGTTAAGTTGCAGGACTCATCATTGCTAAGGTTCGGCTAAAAATGGCCAATTCCAGAGATCTCATATCCATCAGATCCAAAGCATAGGAAGTCTGCACATCATGTCATACGTTTGGGTACCTATTCCCTCCTTGTTCACCTCTCCGTTCATTTCAGTTCGAAGCCAGGAGAGCGTGGAAGAAACTATGGCTCCTCTGAATCATTATGAAATCTCTGGTTCTGAGCTCATAGAAGCAAATGAGGAGGTAGCTCTGCATTTTGATAAAATCGGGTGGGGGGAATTCTTTAAGAGTTTTGATGGTCATCATGCAGAGGTGACTAAGCTATTCGCCATGAATTTAAAAGACAATGTTGTGCAGATGTGGGGTTTTGAGTTCGTTATTAATGAAGACAATATAGCAGTAGCGACACAACTCCCGCAAGTTGGAGAACGTTGGTTTAACGGTAGCAAGGTTAATAAGAAGAGGTGTTTATCTCTACTATTTCCATTGCCGAATGATACTAAGCTGAAGATAGGTGTCCCTGTCAGGTTCTTGAAGCCCGAATGGAGAGCTTATTACGAAATCTTGGTAAGGTATGTGTCCTGTGACGGATGTTTCTCCCATTTACACCTTTACCATTTAAGACTCTTGCTAGCATTACAGGGTTGTAAGCTCAATTTGCCATTTTACTTATGGCAAAGTTTGAAGAAAATGTCACAGGAAGTTAGAAGTTTTAATAACCCTGATAGAAGTATTTTCCACCACGGGTTAATATAAATTATAGTGCAACATCAATTGTCTATAAATGGCAAGTCATGGGATAGTTTTTTAACCGACTGTCAGTTGGGGCCGACGCAGTACCGGCTGAATCCCTCCCCAAGAATTCATAAGAAACGAAAAGCCATAAAGTTTGAGGTTAATAATACTTATGAAACTATATCAGATGTAAAAGGGTTCGGGGAATTCAGTATACCCATAAACAATGGGATTAGTAAAGATGATGACGGGAATACAGTCCCTTGTGGCTCTAAAGCAGTCCTGAATCAGCCTTTATCTGGTAAAGGTCATAGCACCCCTGCAGAAACAAAAGAAATATTAACCAAAAGCAAAACTGATAATGTTGTTGAGTGTAAAAATCTATCTGAATCAAATAAACCTTATGAACATAGTAGGGATTCTATGCGTAGATTAGATCGTCTTACCCAGATTTGTTGTGACAAGGGAGGGTTTGATTTAGAAAATCTGTTGTTTTCAAGGAGGGATACTAGGAGTATGAACAGTACCCATACAATTTCGGGTCCTATGGTTAATCAACAGGCTTCTCAACCTACAGTCATCCATATTGAAGATGACATCCCGTCATCTATCCCTGATACAATTCATGAAAATAATTCTACTTTCATAAAGGGTAATGATGTAAAATCAGGCAAGGCCGAGGTTACTCAACCAGGTATAGACACAGGTATTGCAGACCCTGAACCATCATCTAGTCAACATATTGACAGCCCTATTTCTCCTTAGGTAGCCAATAAAAAGAAACTCTGCAACATGTACTAGATAATGCATACCAGGCTAAAATCACAGAGTTGAAGGATAAGCTTAAGCATTGCCCATCCAGTATAGCATTGTTAGAAGAGGAAAATAAAACATTTAGAGAAGAGTTGCTGGATTGGATCAGTAGATGGAAAGAAATGAGTGCTAAAAAGAATCAGTATAGAAAAGTGAAGAGGTCGATATTAGGTATGAACCAACACCTACTTAAAAGAATTGAAAAAAAAAACATAAAGATTATAAATTTAAAGGCCAAATTGACTGAAGCACGAAGAGTAATCGCTCTTCAAAGTAAAACATGATGGTTATTCTCATTTTCCTTTTGCATGGATCGTATTGCTGTCAAACAGGTAATGAAATATTTTTTGTAATACATGCCTGTAAAATCGCAGATTTTACAGGCATGCATTAAAATCTTAGTTTATTCTGTTGTATTTATTGTAAATAGCTTTAATGACATACCTCGTTTGTTAAACACAGGTGGATTTGTCATCACTTATCTCCAGAGTTTCAGGATGTTTTTAATACGTTGGCATGGAGATGTGGCTGCTTATTAAAAGCTGGAGTTTCAATAATGACCAAGAATTTTCCAAGTACATGGACCCAGGCTAGTTGTTTTTCTGTTTATAGTGACAGGTGTTTGATATAGAAGATTTGATTCTCTTTTTACTTATAGGAGCCCTATAATGTTGCATGTAACATTAATAGGGAAAAATGAATCGTAGTATTATATAAGACAGGAATTTTGATGAACTAAGGGATGAAGTGTTGGAAGAAAACATACTTGAAATATATTTTGTTGCTGGTGTTATTTCATTCCTGAAGTTGAATCTTTGGATGTGAATACAACTGGACATCTACAGACTGATACCATTATTGGTATTTTTGTTTTGGATATATTATATATATTTCAGCATCTTATCTTCTATCTTAATATTAACACATTATGCTTTGATATATGTGTGTTTAATTACAATTTGCACTTTGTCAGTTCAATATTGCATTTTGAACAAATATATCGTTATGATTGTGTTTATTAGTATTTTTACTATAAACTTAAGATATAATGATATACTCTTATGTCTGTTAAAAATATCATTTGTATGTTAACAGTGATTTTATAGTAGACATTATCTTTGAGTTCAAATAGCTATGTTGATAATTAATTATTAATTAATTTTAGAAAGTTAAAATAACTGTTTATTTTCAGTTGTTTTTTCGGTTCTGTTGTCATATAATAGAGTGACTTATTATTCATTATTTAAATGTTTCTATTTAAATTATGCTTTTAGTCTTTTTGTCCATCTTTTATTGATTAATAATTAATATAGTCTTTAAAAACGCTCTCAGCTGAGATAGGACATATAGAATAGTTTAGAATAAGTTTTATTTTAGTATATCCCAGTTAACAGCTGTTAAATCATTTTGTAGAATTTAGTGTATTTTTACAAATCTTTATATTCAGAAAACTCTAGAAAATTTGAAGCCTTTCCTTAAGAAAGCAACCATAAGACTATTTAGATAGTAGAATTTAATTATAAATATTTATTTAGATAGAAATAACATTAGTATAGGTTAGATTTTGCTGGTTTTATTTTCTCCTTAAGAGAAAAATCAGCTGGTAGCAGGACCACAACCTGCGAGGTTTTGTTAATTCAAACACACCAGACGCTGCTTTAAGCTGATTATGTGGACAAAACCTCCTTATTAGCCTAGTTCAGAAAAACAGGCCAACAAATGGCGCTAGAAGGAGGACCTGTTAATGAGTAATGGCAGGTGAAACTAATGAAACATTTCCAACCAGCCAACAATCTCCAGAAGTCAGTAGATCACCATTTATAGAAACTGTCAGGAACATTCTTGAGACTGATCATGTCACCTCTCCCTTTACTCCCACACAAAGTGCTCAAACTTTAGAAGAATCAAGACATATTCTTACCAGAGCATACGCTAATCAGCTTGGTATTTCTCCAATAGATTATGGTCTACCTAGACAATAGCGACATAATCCACAATTGACCATAGTTACGCAAGATTTGGAGATAACTGGTAGTACTCCCCACCATCAGGTTGAAAGACATCAAAGGCAGAATACTCAAAAAAATACTGCTAGAAGACTAATTGTAGGAGGCGGTTCTGATCAGCCACCTTCTCCTCCTGAATCACCACCTGATAGTCCAAGACCTTCCAATTCAGGAAGTTCTTCAAGTTCTTAAGGAAGTCCAATGGCAGGAAATGTACCTGTGGGAGGAGGAGGTAATCCTCCATCTAACCCACCAAATCGACAACTCCCTTGGTTAAGGAAAGCTGCTGTAGAAGTCCCTGGAATACAACATCCTTTGCCTAAACACTCTGATAAGCTCCTCCCTAAGTTTAACCTGGATGACAAAGAACCTGCAGAGGTGCATGTTGATAAATTCATCTTGGCTGTTCAAACTTTGAACGTTCAGCATGAAGATGTAGTTTTTCGACTGTTCCCTCTAACTTTTGAAGGAAGAGCTTCTAATTCGTATTTTTCCTTAGTACAGGGATCTATCACAAACTGGGGGGAATTTAATAAAGCCTTTCTAGATAAATTCGGGGAAAATAAAACACCCGCTCTATTAGCCCTGGAGTTGTCTAGGATTAAAATGGATCGTAAAGAAAGAATCAAAGATTTCAATCAAAGGTTTTTGACATTAAAAAATAAAATCCCAATTACCTCTCAACCTCCGGAAGACATAATTATTGAAAATTATACGTCATCTTTGCCTAAATATTCCGGGATGTTCGTAAAGAGAGCTGGGAAAACAACCTTAATAGAAACATTTGAAGAAGCCATTAAAGTCTAAAAGGATTCCATGTCCTATGAACCAGAGAGAAGCGGGAAATCAGATTCTTTTCCTCGTAGGAAGACAGAAAAACCCAATGCAGACAAAGACAAAGCATTCGATATAGAATAGCTACAGAACGCTATTCGAACATTAGCCAATGAAGTTGTAGGGTTAAAGAAAAACAATTCTGAAGCTTCTCCTTGTAGGGGATATTTCAGAAATCAGTATAGACAAAACCCAAATGCAAATAATAAGAATACACCACCTGACATAGCAACAAATGAAGATATTTTCAATACAATTCGAGCTATTTTATCTTTGTCTGAAACTCCTTCTAGTCAAGAAATAACTAAAAACGAAGAAGAAGAGGAATCAGAAAATGATAAAGAATCAGAAGAACCTCAACAAGTTAATGGTCACTTCTGCGATAGTCTTGTGAAAGAACATGAGACTAAAAATCCACCTACGAGACAACATGCATATAATACTCGTAGCAGAGGATTTACAAATACCCCTGGAGTTTCTTCAATCTCTACTACAAATAATGACAACAATAACTCACAACCCAATAAACAAGCTCAATCCGGTAAGCAGACTCAATCAGCCAAAAGTACCCAACCTATTCAAAATGCTCCTAAATTAGATTTACAATATGATATCATTGAAGATTTAAAGAAAACTCGTGCAAACATCAGTATGTACGATCTTCTTCAAATCTACCCAATTCCTAATAGTCATGTTATAAATCCTACGGTAAGTTCAATTATTCCTAATGCAAAACAAAATATTGCTGCAAATAGTTCTAATAATGATCCAACAGCAGCTGAAAAAGGGAAAGCAAGAGCTGATAAAGCTTCGTTGATAGGTAAGAATTCTAAATCAACCACACCTCCATTCTTACTTACCTTTGAAATTTTCAATAGGAATGTTCATAACTACATGGTAGATTCCGGAGCATCCTCCAACTTTATGCCTTTATCAGTTTGCAAGAAATTGAATGGGAAATATGTTCCATCTAATTCACAAATAACTCAATTGGATAGAACAAATGTAAAGGTTGTGGGGGAAATGAAAGATGTCTTAGTCAGGATTGCTTGTAACCCTTCGGTTTATCAAATTATAGATATTGTTGTTGCTGATATTCCAGATGCATATGGGTTGTTCTTAAGTAGGGATTGGTCTCAACAGCTGAATGGTTTCTTTGCCACTAATTGATCAACGTTGTGGTCACCTAAGAACAGAAAGTCAAATCAGATAAAGATAAATAGAGAAAGATATATGAAACATACTGTCATAGAACTGCATGATCCTAGCGAACCTGTTTTATTTTCAAATTGTATTATGGGGAATTACATGTATGAGTTAGGATTTGGTAATTTTAAAGCTAAAAATTCTGCCTTATCTGAAAATAAACATCAATCTAAAATTTGTAATGTGACATCTGTTTCACCTAACTTTTCACTGAAAGAAACCATTAATGATGTAAATAATCTGAATATTGTAAATATTATAGAAAGTAAAGTGATTGTGCATAGTTCTATCTGGACTTTATATTTTGATGGTGCCAAATCTAAAGAAGGAGCAGGAGTTGGTTGCCTACTAGTGGACCCTCATGGAAATAAAACTTCTATAGCTTGTAGAATGGAGTTTAGTTGTACAAACAATACAGTGGAATATGAAGCTTTAATACAAGGTTTGAAAAAAGCAATTGAGTTGGGCATCAAAGAATTAATTGTATATGGCGATTCTGAGATCATTGTCAGACAGGTTCGTAACTCTATTCATTGTTTATCTGAACATTTACAGAGTTATCAGAAAGAGGTATGGAACCTTATCTTACATTTTGATGCATTTAACATAAATTCTATTCCTAGAAGTCTAAATCAAGAAGCAGATTTGTTGGCAAATGTAGCTTCAAAGTTAATTCCATCAGAAAATATTACACCAAATTTCTTTTCTGTTGAATTGATTTTTAGGCCTTCCATACCTGATAATATTTTTAACTGGCGTGTATTTGAATATGATATGCAGGTGCTGAATTTTCTGACAAACGAGGACACCTTTAAAGATTCAGCAATAGATGAAGTCACTCATGACGAAAATCTGCGGGATTTTTTGGTAATAAATGATTTTTGTTCAGTTGAAAAAGCTTTTGAACAGGCAAAACCAGTCCCTAATTCAGTACTAAGATTAGAACAGTTCTTTGATCTACAGGATAAGTTTAGTTCTGTTCCTAATTGTAAAACAAATAGCTCTCGAATGAGGTATGAAACCATCAATTTAGGAACAGAACTAAATCCCCAAACTATAAACCTTGGAATAGATTGCAATCCTGTAGAAAAAACAGCTTTCATAAAACTATTTAAGGACTTTAAAGACATCTTTTCTTGGACATATGATGACCTGAAAACCTTCAACACTCAGGTCATGCAACATATAATTCCAATTAAAAAGGAGTCAAAACCTTTTCAACAAAAGTTAAGGAAATATCACCCGTCATTAGAACCAACAATCAAAAAGGAATTAAATAAATTGTTAGCTGCCAAAATTATTTTCCCCATCAGACATACTCAATGGGTAGCAAACTTAGTTCCAATTAGGAAGAAAAACGGGGATATTATATTATGTGTCAATTTTAGAAATTTGAATAAGGCTTCTGAGAAGGATAATTACCCTGTTCCTCCCATGGAACAAATTCTTCAAAAGGTGTCTGGGTCTGAGATACTGTCTCTCCTTGATGGTTTCTCAGGATACAATCAAATATTGGTTTCCCCGGATGATCAATTGAAAACTGCTTTCAGGACTCCATGGGGAACATATGCCTACTGCAAGATGCCCTTTGGTTTAATCAATGCACGAGCAACCTTTCAAAGAGCAATGGATATTGCTTTTAGAGGCCTAACTAATCATTCAGTTGTTATCTACTTGGATGACGTTACTGTATATTCTAAACATCAACCTGATCATCTTAATCATCTTAGAAAAGTATTTAAACGATGCAGAAAAATTTGGAATATCCTTAAATCCTAAAAAGACAATATTTGTTGTTTCAGAAGGTATCTTATTAGGTTGCGTGGTCTCAAAGCACGGAATCATGATTGATCCTAAAAGGACCCAAGCCATTTCAAAGATAACTTATCCTTCTAGCAATAAAGCAATGTAATCATTTTTGGGTAAAATAAATTTTGTTAGGAGATTCATTCCCAGTTTTTCTGAGATCATACGTCCTTTGCAGAAAATGATTAAAAAGATGTTGTTTTTAATTGGGGACAAATTGAAAAAGAATCATTTCAGAAAATTTTAGAAGCTATTTCAGAAGCTCCTAGCCTTCTAAGTGTTACGGAGAGAAATTCCTATGGCTTGGGGTACCACAACAGACAGCTATGACTCTAGGAATCAATCTTTCCCAATATGCAATAGAAATAAAATGTCTAACACTAAAGGATCAGACCTCATACCTTATTCCGGACGGTTGAAGTAGATCCCTGTTGAGCTTTCCAATCTTCAGCTTGAATTGATATAATACTTCCTCAACAACAAGTAAACAATACAAGCATACTATATATCATGATGTTAGATCTATTCTAGCATATATAAGCAATAATGTAAAAACATTTGACATATTCCAATGGATACAATATGCAATCAAATACACATCATTGGACAAGGAAAGATAGTTCTTATTAATATAAATCAGAGATTACAAGATAGATACAACCTCTGCGGCACGTCTGCGAACCGGAGAAATTGAATCCCCCACTTGGGCCTCCACCACCTCAATCCTCCATCTCATGATAGCAAGCTCACTAGCAAACGGCAAGCTTGGGAAGAACACAAAAGTGCTGCAAAGCGACAAAGGGATGCAGACTCAAGTATAAATTCTGGCAACAATGGACTATAGTTTCAGTGCTTTCAATCTCTCTCTATATATATGACTTCAATGTACCAAGGGGTTCCTTATATAGCTTCACAAGGGATAATGAAGGGTTGAATCTGAGCGATCTCAAGGCATATGGAAGGCCAAGAGTCAAATGAGTCGGATCCAAGTCAAGGAAAACTCCAAAAGGATTTGGATTATGCACACATCCCGACATACGTGATTATCGGGGTCAAACCCGCGTATGTACGCGGTTATTGGGTAAAAGACCGCGTATATCATTTTTCTTATAGTTTTAGGGATGATCAAGGAAACATCAAAGGATAAAAGAAGGTCCATGGGGTCTAAAGAGTCTGCAGTGGGACAGGGGAAGGCCATACAAAGTGTGATTCACCTAGAGTGTTGAAATCCACTATAACAAATGCCCCCTAATGTGTGAGGTCAGAGGGGTCATACGATGGCTGAAATACATTATATAAGTCCATCCCAGAAGTGGAGTGATGAAGGATCCCAAATGGAAGACCAGCCACCCAATCAGCATAGTACAATGATACAACTCTGCATATAACTGCAAGTACATATAGCATTCCCGAATACATAAGAGTACAATGGCCATGAATAGGCATAATACATGATATCACATATGTGGTCATCGCCACGTACAATATACATAAATCAGAGTCTCCATGATGAAGATATACAAAGGACCATGATCTCCAAAATGGATAAAGATATATAATAGATCAAGATCTCCATAGTGGCTGGAAATATCTGACATACACTAGAATCAAGTCACGAGAGCTGAAATCTCATGAACACTGGCACGATCAAGGGGGTAGCATATAAGAGATGCCACCAATCTGGAAGGTCTTCTACACAAACCGCTACGAGTACATGTCCTACTATGTGAATAGAGGTGTCGAGATCGAACATAGTAGTCCATCATCTGATTACTGGTCATTGATGTATACCATTAACAGACGCGAGATTACCCACAGATAATGAAAATGAGAATCAAGGTACTAGAGTGCAAACTAACAAGTGTGAATAGATGTGTTGAGGTCGAACACTTGAGAGAATCCATCGATTAGGGGACATTGATGTATTCCCAAGAAACTGTCGATGGCAAGAGAACCTGCCACTGATGACTGCATGTCTCAAGGAACTCAAAAGGACTCTAGATTCCAATCCCATAATAAATGATCTGAAGTCGATGGGATGAAATCCGCTAGAAGGAGGGCATTAAGGAATCCCCCATCATCCAACACGAGGTACTCAGCAGGATGTCTAATGTGGAAGGACTCGATCATAAGGTGCACGAACCAGTAACTGTATTGGGAATGGCTGACATGCAAAGTCAAGATAACTGAGGAATGGCCAACATAGGTTTCAAATTCCTTCGAACAAGAGCATAACGGCATATGGTGACTGAATGAAGGCAGCATAGACTCGATATACAAACTGGGACATCTCTGTGAAACAGGAGGCATCAACAGAGGCTCCATAGGGACTGGAAGCTTAACCAGTCGGTGGAGATAAACTCAAATAAACGAGTACAGCTCCTGTCAGGTTCTTGAATCCCGAATGGAGAGATTATTACGAAATATTGGTAAGGTACATGTGCTGTGACGTACGTTTCTCCCATTTACACCTTTAGCATTTAAGACTCTTTCTAGCATTACAGGGTTGTAAGCTCAATTTGCAATTTTACTTATGGCAAAGTTTGAAGAAAATGTCACAGGCAGTTAGAATTTTTAATAACCCTGATAGAAGTCTTTTCCACCACAGGTTAATTAAAATTATAGTGCAACATCAATTTTCTTTAAATGGCAAGTGATGGGATAGTTTTTTAACCAACTGTCAGTTGGGGCCGACGCAGTACTAGCTGAATCCCTCCCCAAGAATTTGTAAGAAATGAAAAGCCATAAAGTCTGAGGTTAATAATACTTCTGAAGTTGTATCAGAGGTAAAATGGTTTGGGGAAGTCAGTATACCCATAAACGATGGGATTAGTAAAGATGATGACAGGAATACAGTCCCTTATGGCTCTAAAGCAGTCCTGAATCAGCCTTTATCTGGTAAAGGTCATAGCACCCCTGCAGAAACAAAAGAAATATTAACCAAAAGAAAAACTGATAATATTGTTGTGTAAAAATCTATCTGAATCAAATAAACCTTATGAACACAGCAGGGAGTCTATGCGTAGATTAGATCGTCTTGCCCAGATTTGCTGTGACAAGGGAGGGTTTGATTCAGAAAATATGTTGTTTTCAAGGAGGGTTACTAGGAGTATGAACAGTACCCATACAATTTCGGGTCCTATGGTTAATCAACAGGCTTCTCAACCTGCATTCGTCCATATTGAAGATGACATCCCCTCATCTATCCCTGATACAATTCATGAAAATAATTCTACTTTCGTAAAGGGTAATGATGTAAAATCAGGCAAGGCCGAGGTTACTCAACCAGGTATAGACACAGGTATTGCAGACCCTGAACCATCATCTAGTCAACATATTGACAGCCCTATTTCTCCTCAGGTAGCCAATGAAAAAGAAACTCTGCAGCATGTACTAGATAATGCATACCAGGCTAAAATCATAGAGTTGAAGGATAAGCTTAAGCATTGCCTATCTAGTACAGCATTGTTAGAATAGGAAAATAAAACATTTAGAGAAGAGTTGCTGGAATGGATCAGTAGATGGAAAGAAATGAGTGCTAAAAAGAATCAGTATAAAAAAGTGAAGAGGTCGATATTAGGTACGAACCAACACCTACTTGAAAGAATTGAAAACCAAAACATAAAGATGATCAGGTTAAAGGCCAAATTGACTAAAGCACGAAGAGTAATCGCTCTTCAAAGTAAAACATGATGGTTATTCTCATTTTCCTTTTGTATGGATCGTATTGCTATCAAACAGGTAATGAAATATTTTTTGTAATACATGCCTGTAATGTCGCAGATTTTACAGGCATGCATTAAAATATTAGTTTATTCTGTTGTATTTATTGTAAACAGCGTTAATGAGATACCTCATTTGTTAAATGCAGGTGGGTTTGTCATCACTTATCTCCATAGTTTCAAGACGTTGTTAATACGTTGGCATGGAGATGTGGCTGCTTATTAAAAGCTGGAGTTTCAATAATGACCAAGAATTTTCCAAGTACATGGACCCAGGCTAGTCATTTTTCTGTTTATAGTGATAGGTGTTTGATATAGGAGATTTGATTCTCTTTTTAGTTATAGGAGCCCTAAAATGTTGCATGTAACATTAATAGGGAAAGCGGAATCATAGTGTTATATAAGACATGAATTTTGATGAACTAAGTGATGAAGTGTTGGAAGAAAACATACTTGAAATATATTTTGTTGCTGGTGTTATTTCATTCCTGAAGTTGAATCTTTGGATGTGAATACAACTGGACATCTACAGACTGATACCATTACTGGTATTTTTGTTTTGGATATATTATATGTATTTGAGCATCTTATCTTCTATCTTAATATTAACACATTATGCTTTGATATATGTGTGTTTAATTACAATTTTCCCTTTATCAGTTCAATATCGCATTTTGAACAAATATATCATTATGATTGTGTTTAATAGTATTTTTACTATAAACTTAAGATATAATGATATACTCTTCTGTCTGTTAAAAATATCATTTGTATGTTAACAGTGATTTTATAGTAGACATTATCTTTGAGTTCAAATAGCTATGTTGATAATTAATTATTAATTAATTTCAGAAAGTTAAAATAACTGTTTATTTTCAGTTGTTTTTTCGGTTCTGTTGTCATATAACAGAGTGACTTATTATTCATTATTTAAATGTTTCTATTTAAATTATGCTTTTAGTCTTTCTGTTCATCTTTTATTGATTAATAATTAATCTAGTCTTTAAAAACGCTCTCAGCTGAGATAGGACATATAGAATAGTTTAGATTAAGTTTTATTTTAGTATATCCCAGTTAACAGCTGTTAAATCATTTTGTAGAATTTAGTGTATTTTTACAAATCTTTATATTCAGAAAACTCTAGAAAAATTGAAGCCTTTCCTTAAGAAAGCAACCATAATACTGTTTAGATAGTATAAATTAATTATAAAGATTTATTTAGATAGAAATGACATTTGTATAGGTTATATTTTGCTGGTTTTATTTTCTCCTTAAGAGAAAAATCAGCTGGTAGCAGGACCACAGCCTACGAGGTTTTGTTAATTCAAACACACCGGACGTTGCTTTAAGCTGATTGTGTGGACAAAACCTCCTTATTGGCATAGTTCAGAAAAACAGGCCAACACCCCAGCAACGGCGCCAAAAAGTGTTGACGCCTTTCACACACCTGGGTCACGTGGCAGAAATCTTCAAGCCACTCGGTGTGTCCTTGGTGGCAAGTCTTGAGTCAAGGCTGTCACCTTGTTCTTGACTCCTCCGTTTAGGCTCAACCCCTAACGGAGCCAAGGGGGGTAGACCCTATTATGTTACTTAAGGACAATTTACTTAATGAGGTGATGTTAAACTGAATGAGTTTTTTAGGAGTTCGAAATTTAACTTATGGACAATCAAAGATGACAAGATATGAAAATAAACACACGAAATCACAATGCTGTGACACAATATATGTATATAACAAGAAAATAACCAGTGCCTTTAGAATGGAGTCAAAATATAAACAATATGCTTGCATGTGCTTGGAGTGAATGTTTTGCGATTGCCTCTTGGTATGTTTTAAGTTAAATATGAAGTATGAGTTGATTAAATTAGGCAAAGGGGGGACTCCAGATATACCCGAGAGTACTTGGAGTATGTCCAAAACTAAACCTTCACGGCTACCCACAAGGAATATGTGGGCTGAAATGGATTCTCTGGGGCTATTGTTCGTAATGCACCCATTAGGGTATGACAGAGATCGGTGCCCCGCGGTCACTTTTCAGTAATTTCCCGCTTCCTTTGGGTATTTTGCCACCGTAAAGGTTTGATCTAGGTGTTGGATTTTCAACTGATGGTTTATCAGTTGGGGAGAGTGAGGCCTAATTATACTAGTCACCCAAGTGCTTTTGATACATCTTGACTGATCGAACGAACCGCAGCCAAGTGCAGAGCATACACACTAGAGTCTTGTCGATTTTAATAAGTTTTAAACTGAGATCTTCTTGTTTAAAAGAAAAGCCTCCAAGAACCTCTTTCGATCCAAGTGGATCTGAATCGGGGAGTCGAGGAGGGGTTAATTTTAAATTTGCTGATAAAAAAATGATAGAAAATAGCAAACATATACACATTTCTAGTTTCTTAATTAATCCTACCACGAATCTCTTTCCCCTTTCGGGTCAATCAGGAAATCGCGGGGTAAGTATTACGATTACTTTGAAATGTAAGATATGGAGTATGGAATTAATAATAAAATCTAGTATACTACCCTGCAAATTAGATCAACGCTAGTAAAAAAGAAATAAACAGAAATCGACGAAAAAGGCACCGACACAAATCCCTCCAGGGGGGATGGGGAATGGGCTCGAAAGAGCCTATTCCAAAGATAATTTTATTTATTATTGGTTACAGAATCAGTGAACTAAAATTATCAGGAACTTCTTGGTCCTTATACAGGATGAAACCAAGATTTTACAACTTTGGAAAAGTCTTGAGTTTTTAGTGAAAAAGGAGACCCCTGGGGGGATTTGAGCGCTCCTGAGGCCACTTCGGACAGAAGCTTCATTTTCCTTATGTTAGAACTTCTAAAAGACAATGAGCATATTAGAATAACAAATTCCCAAAATCAATTTAAGAGTACCTTTGGATCAGCCTACCTTATCTCACAAAAAATGAAGTTAAAACTAGCTAAACAGGCAGAAAAGGAACCAAGGAAAGCAAGCTTTCCTTGGGATCTTGGCTTGCTGTTTGTGTAGCCAACAAAAATTCACTGATATTGCATAATATTTAATTTTATAACAGTGAAAGGAAATCTAATGCATGCGATCTACAAGTTTCCTTTAAATTTTCATGCAAAAAAGACGATTTCCCTACAGCTAGATCTAGAATGCTTATGAAACCTTTTTAAGTGCAAGATCTATGTTATGAGCTATGAAATATCAGATCTATGTATATTTTACTTTGATGAAAAATATCCAAATGAAATAACAGCTATGAGCTGAACCAAGTAACTGGGTAAAGTGTTGATTTTGAGGGAGGAAGAAGAGGAGAAAAGTGTTGGTTTCCTTGAAGATCCGCAGTAGAGCTTTCAGGTGGAATGTCAAGGGACTATGCCTTTGAAATGTTTTGAGGAGAATGAATAAGCAAACTATATCAACATCCTCTCCAAAGTATGAACCTACAACTCAGCTGAAATCAAAGAACTTGCCAAGAAACTTGTGAGATCCGATTAGTACATACAAAGAGATTCAAGCTAACATGCATATAAGCTTATGGGACATGCTAAATATAGATCTCTAAACATGCATCCAAGGAGAGTGACAGTCAATAAAATTATTGAACAACGCCTTTCATATCAAGATTGTAATAATCTAATTACCAATCTTAACCATAGATCTACAAGAAATTAGCAAAAAATGACCACAGATATAGGTTACCTTAGTAAAACAATGGCAATAATCATCCACACATGCAATGGCACCACACCGTATTGCCTCCAAATATTTTCTTTATTTCAAATGAAGAATTAGAGAGTTACAATAGCAGCAGCACCTCAATCCCAGTTCTAACTTGCTTGGAAGAGGAGGTTGTGCCTGGATATATACAATTTGCAGGCCATCCAGCCCAGGGGGGAAACAATTCCTCATGGAATCAAGTGAAATCAACTGATGGAGAGTTCATCAATGCAGAAATGAAGTTGTACTGAGCCTACTTGTCAACCGGGGACTTGATTGAGCTGACACATCAACCCATACGCCACCACATCGGCCCACAGAGGATCCAAAAGAGTCCACATGTGTGGAGGAGAGAGAGCGGGCACAATTTCCCATGAAGATAGCTGTAGATCAACTCTGGATCTGATTTGATCCCCTCCTTCAGTCAAGGATTTGTCAGATCCATTCCATTTGCTCCAGATCTTATTGATTTCAGTCAAATCGATTGAGTATCCACTGATTTATTGATTTTGTATTTGCTCCATTATTCATCAATTTATTAATTAAAATAATCAATAATTGATTTTTGGGGTTTTCTGACCTGAGTGATGGAAGATCACTCAAAGCTTAGGAAAAAGCGGGTCCATGGGTTTACATGGTGCTCTTAGCTTGAAAATGAGCACCTACATGACTGAAACCGATTATTTGGCCCACTTTTATTACAAAATCAATTTTTCCAATTAAACTATTAAAAAATAGCCTAAGTTTTGGAAAAATTAAAATTTAATAAAAAACACTGAAAAAACTAAGAAATTAAAAAATTGAAAAACACCTAGGGGGACTAAGACATGTTCATATGACTCAAAAATGATGTCTATCATGATTATACATTGACACATAGACTCTAATAACCTCAATAGGCCTAAATGCCAAGCCGACCACCCCAACTTTGGAGGTATGGAGTGAAAAACTCAGAAATTATCAGTCGTTTATTCAACAACCAATAATAACCAAGGGAAAAAACACCCTGGGCTGATTGGATTGACAAATGAAGTCTAAGAGACTGAGTTTTTTACAGACACTATCATGCTAGAACATTTATTACAATTGCCACATGGGGTATGAACATGTGATATAGCACAACAAGCACTTCCCAGAAGTACTTCCAAAGGTCTTTTCTAGTCCGAACAAGTTAAACCTGTCTGGTTCACCAGGATCACTTGATAAAAACCACTAAGTACAACTTAGGTGGTAACAAGTCTGTAATCTATTGAGCCACAAACTAATTCTGAAGTCAGAAACATGGGGATTCCGGCTCAAACGAACCTTCAAACACATGAGAGCTCAGGAGAAATGCTACAGTCTTCGTTATCTTTAAAGCTACTGGTTGGACAGAATTTTTTGAACGTCTGAATGGATTTCACCATGAAGCAACCTTGTAGTTTGCTTTGAACCTCACAGAAACTCACTTAGAGGTTTGGGGATTGCACATTGAAGTTTCTGAAGCCATTATAGCTGAGGTCACTGGTATTCCTCAGGTGGGAAGGGCTTGGTTTGGACATCGAGTCCCCACTACTGCAGCAGTACAGGACTTTCTAGTAGAGGGGGAGCAGGTTCAAATGACAAAAAGGAGGATAGTATTGCAGTCATTTCCATAGCCATGGAATCAAGTCGTTGTTTTTCTCAAGAAATATATCACCTGTGAAGGTAGGTACCAAACCATCTATTATTCTGAACTCCCTTTACTATCTCATCTCCATCACAGGATTCTGTTAAACATTCCATATTATTTGCTCAATGATTTGTATCATATGGCGGGGTTTGTTCGAGTTGCCAAACATCCACTCACCTCACTTACCCACCATGGCCTCATTAAATTAATCATCTTAAGGACCCTTGCTCAACATAATATAACCTGGGAGCAATTTACAGATCAAGTTCAAGAACCTGCTCCTTTGCCCGGTATCCCAATAGAAGAAGAGCAAGTCTATCCACAGTTGGGGGGACATGAAGCACAACAAGAGGATCGGAGCCCCTCCAATATAGTTGGGGGGGGATATGAAACTGGATCAGAGGATCAACCAGGGGCACAAGCAGAACAATTGAGAGAAGATGTACATAAAAACCCTGTGGAAGAACTAAATAACAGGGTATCTCTAACAATAGAGGGTGAAATTGGAGCAGCATTAGATGTTGCGACAATTGAACCTAAAGATGATAGAGACATGGCAATAGAAGAAAATATTGAGTTGGTGACCATTGAATCTTCACCTGAGTGGGGAGGAACTTTGATTGAGGAAGAATAGCCCAAGGAACAAGAAAATGCTGGAACTGGGAACATTCCTTCTACCTCGGCTGTGAATCCCGAAAATCCAGCACCACAAAGAAAAAGGAAGAGATCAAATGCTAGAATTAAGATATCTCCACCAATAAGAAGGAAAAGAACCAGGTCGGTTGCAGTAGCAAAAGCAGCAAGGAAAATATGGGAAGCCTTAGACGCACAAATTGAGTTCCCCATTCTTGAACCCAGGTCAATTGATGCTCCACAAGGGCCGATTAAAGAAGAGCCCCAAATTGAAGGACTTATGTTCAAAAATAGGCTATTAAAAGAGGAAGTCCAAACACTCAGAAGGGAATTGGAAAATTGGAAAGAAGCATGCAGAAAACAGGGTGAAAGGAAGCTGCACACATTGGTGGAGGCTGTGGATCAATTGGAGGGACCAAATTCTACTGATCCTGAAAATGAGGAAGAAAGAGTGGTCTGTCCCACCTATGGAGAAATCTTTAAGGAAGCAGGCCACAAGATTGTAATTCATGCCTTTACAACACAACAATCTGCACCTGCAATGGAGGAAGTTGCAGAGAAAGAAGATGTTCTCACACAAGAACCAGCATCTTTAAATATTCTTGCTGAAGTTGCCACTAAATCTGGGACAGAGGAACAAAGGGATGAAGCTATCCCTGATTGTGGGGATGAAGATTGCACTATGACCCCAGAGACCTCCCATGACATAGAAATTATAGAAGTGGAACCACAACAACAAGGAAATGATGGGATTGAACAGGGTGTTGTCACACAAGACCCAGCATCCCTGAAGGTGCTTATCCATGTGGCTGACCAAATGGGAGGAGAATCAGGGATTGGGGGCACTCTGGAGTTTAATAAAGAATTCTGTACTAAAACTCCAGAATTGTCCCATGACACAGAAATCATAGAAGAGGAGCCACAACAACAGGTAGATGAAGAAGTGAGCCAGGATGTTGTCACACAAGAACCAACATCCTTGAAGGTTGCAGTAGGGACTCTTGAAATGCAACAAGAAATTAACCCTAAAATGGATGTCATTCCTAATATGCATTGGAGTGAAGATGAACAAGTTCAAACACTATCCTCAGGCGATACTGAAATCCTTGAGGAGCAGCTGCATAATAAAGAAGACATCCAATCTCAGCAGCAGGAGGAAAAAGAAGAACAAGGCTTTGTCTCACAAGAACGAGTAGCCTCACATCCTTTGGCTGAGATAGCAGTTGATAATCAGGGAGAAAATGGAATTAAGATTCAAGAGGAATTTGCTCCACAAGAACCAACCTCCTCACAGTCAGCTGCCAAAATTGCCACGAGAGAACCCCAGAAAGAGGACGTTGTTACACAAGAACCAGTGTCTCCAAGAGTGGTGGATGTTTTTGCTGAAGAAAGTCCAGAAAAGGTTGCTGTCACACAAGAACCAGCACCTCCCAAGATAGCTTCAGATGTGCAGGGTGTCCAATGTGGCACATCAGGTGACAAGGTGTGAATTGATCCCCTTTGAAATTTCATCAAACTAGATTCTGACAAGGAGGAGAATCATGAAGAAGAAATCTTGAACCTTACAGTAGAAGTCTCAATTCTGAGAATGGAGGTAATAAAATGGAAAATCCAGGTGGAGGAATACCAAGGAGGGATAATTTCCCTTACTGAGCATAAAAATATTATCAAGAGACTGGTGGAGAAATGGGTAGAAGAACGTATGACCCAGAGACTTCGAGACGAAGAGCTACAGAGAAATTTAAGGGAGATGAAAAATTTCCAATTTATGCAGAAGGAAAAAGAGCAGATGTATGCTCTCTCTCAAGAACTCCTGGGCACTAGGGAATCTTCCTCTTCTTACCATGTCTTCCTATTTGAACAGTTTGTTTGGTTTAAGTTGAGAGCTGTGAAAGAAGGGAGGTCATTTGAGATAACAACCTCAGCAGAAATTTTGGAAACATTTTTAAGACGTAATTTTGAAGATCAAAATTTGCTGTGTGAATTATATTTGCATGAGATGGATTTCCCTCTGGACCGCCATTCAAATCCTGTCCCTTTTTCAGGGGATGTTCAGTTGAGGGCCTTTGCTTCTTTTGTGATCAATCATGCTCAGTGGGAAAGGTATTTTCAAACCTTTTCTCACAATGAAGCTCACTCTAACATGTGGGTTCGAAGTGAGCCTCAAAATCCGAGTATTCTTCTTGCTCGATACAAGAGTTTGCTTTCATGTCCCATCCAGACTCGACACATAATGGAACTGCAGGAAGAAGTTATTTCCACTTGTACCAACCATATTTATATACCCCAACAAGCAGTGTTGGAAGGAAGTAAGCACAGATGGTAGGTTGTCTCTCCTATACTCAGGAGCAGAGACCCCTATTATTTTAGAAATTTTGAACCAACACTTTCGAGGGTCGAGGGTTATGTTGGATGTATCAGGGAATGTGGGGTTAATTGGTTGGGTCTGAAATTTAAATTTCCCCTCATCTGGCGGCCATCAAAACCATATAGGATGGATTTCTCACTAACCAAGGCTGAGGAGCAGTGATGTTGGCCATATTGGATTGGTCACAGAGGGTTCGTAGAAAAAGAAGGGACGCCTAAGTTCCCCTACAACTTCTCCTCTCTCCATGAACAGAGCTCAGTGCAAGATTCGGATTCAGAGTAATGAAGGTTGTTGCATGAGGACATGCAATAGGATAGTTGGGGGGACATGTTGGGCCCAGAAATGGCCTCTTTTCACCACCCTTAATTACCCCTTCTTGTTCTATCCTACCCCATTGGGCATGCCAGATAAACATTTTACCCCCACTCTACTCTTCAAACCACCAAGGAATGATTGGTCATTGTTTTATTTTATTAATACTTATGATTTTGATAATTAAGGCTTCGTATCTCTCAATGCACTAACATATGATGGTTTATAAAGGTATTTTGAGGTATATGGACTACAAGAATATTGGGCTGAATAGGCCACAAAAAGGATGGCATTCACCGCTTAAGTTGATCCCCATCCATCCTATCATCCCCCAAGGAATGCGGTCCCAGTGTGATATCCCGGACAAAGTTGTGTCAAGGTAGCTGTAACAGAATGCATCAGACTTGGAGGTCAACAGTGCATTGCTGCTTGTGTGTAGCTGTAATATGAAGATATCATCACTCCTGGGGGCGATTAATAGTTTTCCTATGTTTCCTATTTTTCAGCCTGCCACGTTTGTAACTGTTGTTGTCATTTAGGGCGCCTGAAGATCAGAGATCTTCATGGCTTCCCCATAATAGGATAGGATGTTATGATTTACATTGTATAAATATGGAGAACTATTTCGAGCCAGGGGCTGCTGAACAAATAATCAATTCATTGTATTAGTTGTGAGGAGGAATTGTGTAATCACTCTGTCTTTTAATACAAGGATTCACTTCTGATCTAAAGGTTTTTACATGTGTTCAGCCAGCATCTCTATGTGAAGGTTGGGCCCGCCTTCCACAAGGATCGCTAAGTTAAATTAGGTCCTTTCAATTATTTTTTTGTGTGATGTTATGTTAATTTTATTTCCCCGTAGGAAGTTGTAACAAGTGTGGATTTACAGTGTGTCATGATTGCATTCCTTGGATACCTGTAGTGGCATAGTGTGACAGTCGACTGAGTAGGTAATTATTTCTTATGCAATTCGTGTGGTAACTGTAATAGCTCTGTTGATCCTTAGATATTTTAGTTGTCGTTTCCATGAATCTTTGCAGCTTGTCTCTTATTTTTATGATTACAGAATTTCATTCCTGTACTTCAATTTCCTAGAATAGCTGAACTCAATCTCTGCATTTTGAATTCCTAGATTAATATTCAATTTATGTTTTGGATTCATAGGACAATTAGATTGGGTAGTGAGTTAATAATTAAGTGGTGTGAACATGATTTTCCCTTATCTGCAATTGTAATTTAGGTGTGACTTTTTCTATTCTTAGACCAAGCCATAGAAGAAGGTAATTGTGATTGCATTCCTTAGAAGGTAACTAGATTAATTAGATTCCTGGGATGAGCATAGCCGAACATAGGATAGTATTGTTCAATTACAGTGATTTTTTGTTTAAGCATATACTGTGCATGTTATCCTTGAAATACAAGACTTTCCTAGGTTGACAATAAATATTGTACACTCTGTATGTTAGCAGTAATTCACTTGCATATCAAGTGCACGATAGGTTTCATCAGAATTAGTTCGACCAATTGGGACTTATGATCCTTTTCCGAAGGTGTCATGTTACAGGACTGTTCAGAATAGCGAAGTTGTACGAAATTCCACGTGTCACTGTTTCATCTTCTAAGTCTTACATTCAGACCACAGAAATTAATATCTGTGCACTTTCTAGAACATCTTCAGAAATTTCATTTTGACCTTTGTAGTCTGAGAGATGGTAATTCTCCCCATGTGTCTTGTTTAGGGATGAATCTTGGAAGAGGCTGGAACCCTAACTCGGAGGAATCATATCTCCTAGAATATAGCGAATATGAGGCTTAAGTTTGGACAAAGTGTAAATCAAGATATTAGCTTCGGCCTGTGAAAGCTTCAACTCCTGATCCTTCTTCAATATTGATATATAGTGAATGTACCAAAATGTATCTGTTTTAGTATTTTAGGGTTTTTCCAGCTCAGGGTCAAACTATGGTTTGACTTTCCCGGAGTTATACCCAACCAAAAATATCAACCCAGGTCTCTAAAATTCAATTTTTATGAGGAGAGAAATCCTATTCCGGCTCACTCAAAAATTCCTCTTCTATAGAAAGGGCCTAATTTCCTGCACCAAAAATTGAAAATGCTCGGAATCGAATTCTACTTCGATAGAAAGATGCACCCTTCAATGGAGATTCAGCCTAGAATACTTTTGTTGATGGATTGTGGAGAGAGACCAAAAAAGTAAGAAGCCCTAGCTTCTGCTTCTGCACAATGTCTTCTTCTTAGGTTAGCTCTAATACCATGTTATATTTTTAACATTAAGCTAGCATTATATTAGGATATTTAACTGAGAGAATAACAAGCACATCAATTAAACGCAAGAGACAATGAACACATTGTTTTTCATCGGGGAAACCATAAATGGATAAAACCCTGCAACTTCCTCAAAGATAGAATTAGCACCAAAAGTAAAACCCCAAAATAGTAAGATGATCTCCCGACAGCAGTAATCTTTCTCTTATCCCAGCAACTTCTCTCTCACTCATGCACCCCAATGAGTGAGTGTGTGTGTGATAAATAGAGAGGCTCACTCTCTATTTATATTCTTTCATTCACTTGAAGCCCAATCCAACATGTTGGCCTCACTTAACAATTACTTACTAGAGCCGACATCCCTAGGAGTGTCTAATAACCCTAGTGCCCCACAACTTGTGGGGAATTTGCCTCCTCCAACCAACAAGGAGGGTTATCCTTAACACAATGGTGGGGAATATTTCCCCGACTTACAATGACTCACCTAGGGTAGACTTCTATAGGATAGTCTAATAACCCTAGAGCCCCACAACTACGGGGACTTTAACCCTTGATCAATAGGAGGGTTACCCACAATGACATGAAATGACTTGTTTACATTATAGATCCTCCCGATAGGAACATCGGGGCATGACATAACTCAAATACATTATAGACACATCCCAAACTAAACATCAGGGTACAATACATAAGATATATGAATGAATACATTCCAAAGTTACAAATACATTAACACTAACTTGGGAATTTGCAAGTATGGTTGTTGCTAGAGCGATGGTTCATTCTTGTTCACGGGGTGGTGTCTATGCTATCTTGCTTCCATAGCTACAGTTGGCTCAAGTAAGTGATTTTATTTTCCTTATGACAATTGTAAATTGTAATGTGTAACCCTCATATATTTTCTTTGGCTTTTGGATTTTATGAATTTATCTATGAAAATGAGCGTTGTTGTTATTCATCCCCAATTTCTATTTTTCATCCTTACATCCATGTGATAATATACAATGAGTAATGCTAATTGAATATATACATATCGACAACAACCACAAGACCCATTATCATGATAAAGATGAGGGAAACTCAATGTATGAAAATAGAAACCACTTGTAACTCAATAGGCATACAGTAAGCTAATTGGTGGCTAATTCAGAGAGGGATCTCTCACTATTTACAAAGTTTTCATACGCAAGATATTCAATCAAACACAAGTAAGAAGGTCATACTTTAGAACAAAATGTTTTAAAATGCTTGAACAATGGGCCGAGAGCATACAAGATGAATTCTGGACCATAAATACTAATGCTCAAACATGGAAAGCAAATACAAAATGGAATGAAAAACAGGATAAACACCCACGTAAAGAAATTACTTTTTGAAGAAAAATACGACATGGGAATCTCTTCCATTAAAGGATTATCATTCCTCTGCAATTTTATTCATATCTAGAAAGCTTGAAACACGTTACAGTGGAGAGCCTCTGCTCTTGAAAATTCCTAACCCTTCTCCCCTCTGTGGGGAGCAATTTATACTATCTCTGTCCCTGAGGATAATCCTCGAAACATGACATGAAACTGTTTATAGTCATAATCAACTACTAACAACTTAGAGCGTGGTACTACTGCCACGGTTTACATATATTAAAACAAACATTATATATGGAGCTAATGTGTGTGCTCGATCTGGATGACAGCACGTCGCTTCTACTTTTGAGCTTGCAGGTCATGAAAACAATGTTAAGAATGCTTTTGATGACTCACTACTAACTGGGCTTGACCACTTGTCTTTTTATCGAATCAGCTACATGTCCTTCCCTGGGTGTGTGTATCATCCTCAAAGGCACCTTTCTGCATGGTTTTCGAACTATAAAAGGAGTTTATATCCTTTCCATGCTTTTCCTTTTCTACAACCCCACTCTATCCTAGTAATATTGTTGTATGAGGGGACTTGTAGAAGGGCATCTTTGTACTCCCACCTCCCATGGTGTGGGTTCTCCTACAGGTCATATAGTGGGGGGTGTCTTCCACCTCCTCACCACCTCAGAAAAAGTTGGCAAATGGAGTTCACAAACGAGGTAATCAAGAATTTGGACACCCACCACCTCAGCATGAGCATTCTCTTTAACTGGTTTCCATTGAACACAGTCACTATGTACCAAGACTTTGGAATCCATTATTTCTTCTAGGGTTTTTGGGGAGACACTCCCGAGACAGGAAAACCTAGGCATCGCACAGCTGGAGGTACAACTATACAAAAACATTCAAAGTGCTTCACATCCAGGCCTCAATGTTTGGCACCTTCCTAGTGTGAAAAACCAGGGCGACAGATGAGTGTGGAATCAAGCTCACCAACCATCAAAACCATGAGACTGACAAGCTTCTCAAAGAATATCTCCATTTCAACTCTTTCAAAATTCTTAGAATATTTTAGCAGAATAACACTACGAGCATTGTCACTAATTACTGATTCATCTTATGCATCTTAATCGACCTGGGAAGGTGGTGTTTATATAGGTTGATGAATATGAAGATGGATACATAGATGACTAGTCATTATAATGGCAGCACGAGTGGACACATGGGTAGGGATCTCTATTTTCTGCTGAGAATCTAGCCATGGCGCCTCCTTTGATGTTGCATTGTTGTCCACATGGATCACGATGTTTGGACGTCACACTCTTTTCATTTTCACTTACGACGATGGTAGTGTTCGAAATGGTTTCGGCTACCCGCATCTCTTTGCTTCATGTAGAGGTCAGGTTCATCGCTTCAAATATCTAAACTTCATGATCTCTCGTTGTTTTCTACGCAAGCCATGTGCTGAATATCTGGAATCGGGAAGGTTGTGAATCAGTGATACTTTGGACATGATATTCACCTAAAGCGTCTCACAAATTGCATCGACGGATATGATTATTGGTTAGCTCATACATGAGGACATCCTTTCTGTACCAGACCTAACCAGGACACCACCTTTACCAGGTTGAACGGCTCAAGAGTCGCCATGGGTCAAATTTGAAGGGCAGGTCTCATTTCACTTTGAAGGGCTATGAGAAATTGAACCCTTCAATGTTAACATTTAAAAATAAATCATTCTTTTCATCTGAAAATTTAAGTGTTAAAAAAAATCATTATTTATTAAAAACATTGTATAGAAAAAAAAATGACAATAAGAATAAATCCCAAGTGATTCAACATTTACTTGGATTTAGTGAGGTAAACCATGTACATATGATTTATCACTTCAGATTATTTTTATGGGGATGAATCAAGATTTAGTATAGAGTAGGAGAGACTAAAATAAAGGTTGAGAATAAAGAACATGTAACAGTGATGGAACATGAGATTGGGAAAAAGCCCATTTAGAAAGAGATTGATGCACTTGTTTTGTTAATGTGAACATAGCCATAACCATTAGGACTATTGGTTTTTTGTATTGCATTTTCTTTGGCCTATTTAATTTTTGAATGGAAATGTTTGTTTCCTATCATGCTAAAGTGATTAGAGTAGTTGAGAAATACTCGCAACCTTATATGAATGCATCATGTGATATTAGGGGTACTAAAGCTTATTTCTGTCTAGAATTGTTTTGAGAAGAGCTCCACTATTATAAATTCTATGTTACAAGGCCAAAAGAGATCAGGCATCAAATCCCTAACATTAATAACAAAAAATAAAAAGATGATATTTGTCCAGTGCCAACATATCCACCTAAAACTAGTGTAATTCTAACATTGTACATCCCTGGGAGATTTACAATTGTTGATCCTTGTTGTGACCACTTGATCATTTCCATAACCAATGGTTTAAATGAACATAAAAGTAAAAAAAATAGAAGAATAATTTTTCCATGACATTTTACCTTACCTGTTTTGAAATGAACTTTTCTACATGGTATTAAAAGCATTGTATTATTATCTTTCCAGCTAAATAAGTTTTTTTGGATCCACATTTCCATTAATGGCAAAAAAAGGTTACAAATACCATCACAAAGCTAATTGATATGTTTGTCCATATGGACACAGTTCATGAGTAACTAGCCATTCAATTTCAAACTCCACCTAATCCCTAAGCATCGTCTTCACCATAATAAACCTAAGTATTAGAAGACTTGAAATTTTATCTTTCAAACTTTAGTCTTGAGTCTACTAACATCTAGATTTCAAATGAGAGGGATTGATAGGGATTCTCATTTCTCTTTTCAAAAATCTGTGTATATAATTATTATTCAAACACATTGAAAAAAGTATCCTTCAAACTTCAATGTGGATCTTACTAGTATTTGGATCTCACACAAGAAGAAGTTTGAGAGAGATTCCACACTTATATTTTCAAATTTTCATCTTATATTTATGTGAAAAGGTTAGACAAAAAACAAGGACTATTATATACTATAATCTCTTTGTGAACCTTATAGATTCAAAAATGTTATTTTGACAAAAAACATATTTACAATCTCTTCTCTTAAATTCTAGGTTGATAGGTTTCAAGAGTGGTATCCAAGGTAATTGTAGATTCCATTTGATATGTCGACATTACAAACATTTATCAAGGTTCATCATCAAGACAATGAGTCAATTTGAGTAACAGATAAATATTTATTAATATATCTTTAACAAAACATTTCAAGAGAAAATTAGGAAATTGATAATGTTCACTATATAACTAAGTCCAAACCCAAACCCTAAAAATGTTAATCTAGATAATAAGGAAGTCTAAGTTGTGATTAAAAAAAACACTCTAAATATAGAGACACGCAAATATACATCATTATTATTATTTTAGCTAATGAAATTTCATACATATATAAAGCGGTCTCTACTCTCCTGGTCCATGGAGAATATAGTTTATTGAACTGAGATAAGGAACAACTATGCCGGGTCGGTGAAAAATTCAGTCGTTAGGTCGTTGATAAAATAAGCCATTGGAATCATTAGAGGAAATTTCAACTCAAAATGGGCCTCCTAAAATGAACTACTAAAATAATAGTTAAAATAATAAAATAATATTTATTAATTTTGGAGGAAGAAAAGAAAAAAACTACTTTTTTGTTTGTATTTTTGACATATCTCCCCGTGTTTTTACTCAAATTTTTATTAGGAGAGCTCGTTGGATGCGGAATTAAATTCCGCATCCAACGAGTACCCACTCAGCATACTTTTGACGGACCCCGCTACCCCAAAATCAAGGAATACCTGAAAAAATGGAATGATGATGTCATCATTTCATTTTTTCAGGTATTTCTTGTTTTTGCGGTATCAGGGTCCGTAAAAATTATGACGAGTGGGTACTCATTGGATGCTTAATTTAATTTCGCATCCAACGAGCTCTCATAATCGAAATTTGAGTAAAAACACAGGGAGATATGTCAAAAATACAAACAAAAAAAGTAGTTTTTTTATGATACCTATCCCCAAATTTATATTAAAAAGTGTTTAAGACCTATACGGTATTTCAAATTTAAATCAACTTCATTGGCTAACACATGATGACATGGAATTTGAATAAAATTTAAAAGGCCCATTTTGAGTTGAAATTTCCTCTAATGTTGGAAGGACCTTTGAATGGAGGATTGATTCCACTCAATGGCGTCTCTTTTGGTCAAGTGTGGTTGCACCTACCTAAAAGAAAAACCCTAGAATGTAAACCTAATGCTTTCAAGCAGCAACTTTTTTTATCAACCCTAGATTCAACAACTATTTTTAGAATTGAATCATGTCCTCCTCGGATGCCAATTCAAAGTGATCAAACAAAAGCCCCAATTTCAGGTGGATTATTTATAGTCTCTGACATGTCCAGAGACTTTCAGAGATCATTCTTTGTTTCGAGGGTGCTCAGGGCGCAAATCAGAGAGCCCACAGAAGGAAGAGGAGGAAGAAGAAGAGGACTCAAGTCAAAAGGTGAGGTGAGTGAGGAGGGGAGACATAATAGGGGAGATCAACACTATCAACCTGGACAGCTTGATTTGGGGATATCAATATCAACCATCGATCTCTAAACTACCTTCATCGGGACCGCTCAACCTTGAGAACTTTAACATACTGCTAACCCTTTTTCATATGAACGAGTGAGAAACTTGTGATAGCAGAATACTTCTCACCCGTTGATCTACCCAACATCTTGTTCCGATCATAGATACTCGCAGCCCCTACCACTTTCCGAGGATCGACCGTAGATGTTGGTTAGGAAGAGGGATATGATGACGATGATGATGATGATGATGATGATGATGAAGATGATGATGATGATCAATGATGGTGGTGGTGATGAAAATGATAGCAATGATGATGATGATGATGATGAGGGCGATGATGAGGAAAAGGATGATGAGGATGATGATGATGTATAGGATGAGGATGATGAAGATGACGATCATGATTATCATGATTATCATGATGATTATTAGGATGAGGATGATCATGATCATGATGATGGTGATGATGATGAAGATGAAAATGATGATGATGGTGATGGTGATCATGATGAATATGCTAATGAAGATGATGATGATGATGAAGATGTGATGACAATATCTTTACCTTAGTCTTCACTAAATTTTTTTGAGCTTTTCCAACATTATAATAGAATGGCTATGAGTGATTATTCACTCCTATAAATAATGCACTTTATGGAACTACCAAACTGCTCAGTTTGGATCTTCCTCTTTTAAGACACCAGACTAGGTCCATAAATTATAAGTCTTGATTCTTCATGTGCACAAATGTAAGAACATGAGGCTTCGTAGGGCCCAAAAAGTTGTATTTTTTTTACTACTTCCTCAAATCATATTGAATTGTCATATTAGTCCTTGGAATGGATGTTAGGAGCAATCCTTAATTTTTCACTCAACCGGATGCTCCCCCTATCATGTAGATGTCTTCATTCATTGACCTCCCCCTAAAATTGTGATGATGATGAAGATCATGACAATGATAATGAAAATGATGATGATGATGATGATGAATATTATGATCATGATAATGGAGATGCTGATGAATTGGATGACGATGATGTTGATGATGAAGATGATGATGAAGATGAAGATGTTGATGATGATGACAACGAATATGATGATGATGGTGATAACGAAGATGTTGATGTTGAAGATGATGACTATGATGATGAATAAGATCATGATGACGATGATGATGACAACGATGATGGTGATTATGAAGATAATGATGATGATATTAATGAAGACAATGAAGAAGATGGTGATGACAATTACAAGGATGATCATCATCATCATCGTCGTTTTTTTCATCATCACCATCATCTTCGTTGTCTTCATCATCATCTTGATCATCATGATCGTGATCATCATCATCATGATCATCGTCGTCATCATCGTGTTCATCCTTGAAGGAACTTATGTATAGGATCTCACTATAAGAAATGAAACCAATACAAATTATGAAAAAATCCTAGTTAAATTAAATTAAATTAATTTAACTACTCTAAATTAAAAACATAGAGTTGTTTAACTATAATTAATTTTAAATGCAACAAAATATAAACTATGCAAATAAAAAAATAAACTATGGGGTACTAAAGCTTATTTCTGTCTAGAATTGTTTTGAGAAGAGCTCCACTATTATAAATTCTATGTTACAAGGCCAAAAGATATCAGGCATCAAATCCCTAACATTAATAACAAAAAATAAAAAGATGATATTTGTCCAGTGCCAACATATCCACCTAAAACTAGTGTAATTCTAACATTGTACATCCCTGGGAGATTTACAATTGTTGATCCTTGTTGTGACTATTTGATCATTTCCATAACCAATGGTTTAAATGAACATAAAAGTAAAAAAATTAGAAGAATAATTTTTCCATGACATTTTACCTTACCTGTTTTGAAATGAACTTTTCTACATGGTATTAAAAGCATTGTATTATTATCTTTCCAGCTAAATAAGTTTTTTTGGATCCACATTTCCATTAATGGAAAAAAAAGGTTACAAATACCATCACAAATCTAATTTATATGTTTGTCCATATGGACACAGTTCATGAGTAACTAGCCAATCAATTTCAAACTCCACCTAATCCCTAAGCATCGTCTTCACCATAATAAACCTAAGTATTAGAAGACTTGAAATTTTATCTTTCAAACTTTAGTCTTGAGTCTACTAACATCTAGATTTCAAATGACAGGGATTGATAGGGATTCTCATTTCTCTTTTCAAAACTCGGTGTATATAATTATTATTCAAACACATTGAAAAATGTATCCTTCAAACTTCAATGTGGATCTTACTAGTATTTGGATCTCACACAAGAAGAAGTTTGAGAGAGATTCCACACTTATATTTTCAAATTTTCATCTTATATTTATGTGAAAAGGTTAGACAAAAAACAAGGACTATTATATACTATAATCTCTTTGTGAACCTTACAGATTCAAAAATGTTATTTTGACACAAAACATATTTACAATCTCTTCTCTTAAATTCTAGGTTGATAGGTTTCAAGAGTGGTATCCAAGGTAATTGTAGAATCCATTTGATATGTCAACATTACAAACCTTTATCAAGGTTCATCATCAAGAGAATGAGTCAATTTGAGTAACGGATAAAGATTTATTAATATATCTTTAACAAAACATTTCAAGAGAAAATTAGGAAATTGATAATGTTCACTATATAACTAAGTCCAAACCCAAACCCTAAAAATGTTAATCTAGATAATAAGGAAGTCTAAGTTGTGATTAAAAAAAACACTCTAAATATAGAGACACGTACATATACATCATTATTATTATTTTAGCTAATGAAATTCCATACATATATAAAGCGGTCTCTACTCTCCTGGTCCATGGAGAATATAGTTTATTGAACTGGGATAAGGAACAACTCTGCCGGGTCGGTGAAAAATTCGGTTGTTAGGTCGTTGATAAAAAATCCATTGGAATCATTAGAGGAAATTTCAACTCAAAATGGGCCTCCTAAAATGAACTACTAAAATAATAGTTAAAATAATAAAATAATATTTATTAATTTTGGAGGAAGAAAAGAAAAAAACTACTTTTTTGTTTGTATTTTTGACATATCTCCCTGTGTTTTTACTCAAATTTTGATCAGGAGAGCTCGTTGGATGCGGAATTAAATTATGCATCCAATGAGTACCCACTCGGAATACTTTTGACAGGCCCCGCTACACCAAAATCAAGGAATACCTGAAAAAATGGAATGATGATGTCATCATTTTGTCTTTTCAGGTATTTCTTTTTTTTGGGGTAGCGGCGTCCATCAAAAGTATGCCAAGTGGGTAATCGTTGGATGCATAATTTAATTCCGCATCCAACGAGCTCTCCCAATTGAAATTTGAGTAAAAACACAGGGAGGTATGTCAAAAATACAAACAAAAAAAGTAGTTTTTTTATGATACCTATCCCCAAATTTATATTAAAAAGTGTTTAAGACCTATACGGTATTTCATATTTAAATCAATTTCATTGGCTAACACATGATGACATGGAATTTGAATAAAAGTTAAAAGGCCCATTTTGAGTTGAAATTTCCTCTAATGTTGGAAGGACCCTTGAATGGAGGATGTATTCCACTCAATGGCGTCTCTTTTGGTCAAGTGTGGTTGCACCTACCTGAAAGAAAAACCCCAGAATGTAAACCTAATGCTTTCAAGCAGCAACTTTTTTTATCAACCCTAGATTCAACAACTATTTTTAGAATTGAATCATGTCCTCCTCGGATGCCAATTCAAAGTGATCAAACAAAAGCCCTAATTTCAGGTGGATTATTTATAGTCTCTGACATGTCCAGAGACTTTCAGAGATCATTCTTTGTTTCGAGGGTGCTCAGGGCACAAATCAGAGAGCCCACAGAAGGAAGAGGAGGAAGAAGAAGAGGACTCAAGTCAAAAGGTGAGGTGAGTGAGGAGGGGAGACAAAATAGGGGAGATCAACACTATCAACCTAGACAGCTTGATTTGGGGATATCAATATCAACCATCGATCTCTAAACTACCTTCATCGGGACCGCTCAACCTTGAGAACTTTAACATACTACTAACCCTTTTTCATCTGAATGAGTGAGAAACTTCTGATAGTAGAATAATTCTCACCCGTTGATCTACCCAACATCTTGTTCCAATCATAAATACTCGCAGCCCCTACCACTTTCCGAGGATAGGCCATAGATGTTGGTTAGGAAGAGGGATATGATGACGATGATGATGATGATGATGAAGATGATGATGATGATCAATGATGGTGGTGGTGATGAAAATGACAGCAGTGATGATGATGATGATGATGAGGGAGATGATGAGGAAAAGGATGATGAGGATGATGATGATGTATAGGATGAGGATGATGAAGATGACGATCATGATTATCATGATTATCATGATGATTATTAGGATGAGGATGATCATGATCATGATGATGGTGATGATGATGAAGATGAAAATGATGATGATGGTGATGGTGATCATGATGAATATGCTAATGAAGATGATGATGATGATGAAGATGTTATGACAATATCTTTACCTTAGTCTTCACTAAATTTTTTTGAGCTTTTCCAACATTATAATAGAATGGCTATGAGTGATTATTCACTCCTATAAATAATGCACTTTATGGAACTACCAAACTGCTCAGTTTGGCTCTTCCTCTTTTAAGACACCAGACTAGGTCCATAACTTATAAGTCTTGATTCTTCATGTGCACAAATGTAAGAACAGGAGGCTTCGTAGGGCCCAAAAAGTTGTATTTTTTTTACTACTTCCTCAAATCATATTGAATTGTCATATTAGTCCTTGGAATGGATGTTAGGAGAAATCCTTAATTTTTCACTCAACTAGATGATCCCCCTATCATGTAAATGTCTTCATTCATTGACCTCCCCCTAAAATTGTGATGATGATGATGATGAATATGATGATGATGATGAAGATCATGACAATGATAATGAAAATGATGATGATGGTGATGATGATGAATATTATGATCATGATAATGGAGATGCTGATGAATTGGATGGCGATGATGTTAATGATGAAGATGATGATGAAGATGAAGATGTTGATGATGATGACAATGAATATGATGATGATGGTGATAACGAAGATGTTGATGTTGAAGATGATGACTATGATGATGAAGAAGATCATGATGACGATGATGACGACAACGATGATGGTGATTATGAAGATAATGATGATGATATTAATGAAGACAGTGAAGAAGATGGTGATGACAATTACAAGGATGAGCATCATCATCATCGTCATTGTTTTCATCATCACGATCATCTTCGTTGTCTTCATCGTCATCTTGATCATCATGATCGTGATCATCATCATCATGATCATCGTCGTCATCATCGTGTTCATCCCTGAAGGAACTTATGTATAGGATCTCACTATAAGAAATGAAACCAATACAAATTATGAAAAAATCCTAGTTAAATTAAATTAAATTAATTTAACTACTCTAAATTAAAAACATAGAGTTGTTTAACTATAATTAATTTTAAATGCAACAAAATATAAACTATGCAAATAAAAAAATAAACTATGTGGTACTAAAGCTTATTTCTGTCTAGAATTGTTTTGAGAAGAGATCCACTATTATAAATTCTATGTTACAAGGCCAAAAGAGATCAGGCATCAAATCCCTAACATTAATAACAAAAAATAAAAAGATGATATTTGTCCAGTGCCAACATATCCACCTAAAACTAGTGTAATTCTAACATTGTACATCCCTGGGAGATTTACAATTGTTGATCCTTGTTGTGACCACTTGATCATTTCCATAACCAATGGTTTAAATGAACATAAAAGTAAAAAAATTAGAAGAATAATTTTTCCATGACATTTTACCTTACCAGTTTTGAAATGAACTTTTCTACATGGTATTAAAAGCATTGTATTATTATCTTTCCAGCTAAATAAGTTTTTTTGGATCCACATTTCCATTAATGGCAAAAAAAGGTTACAAATACCATCACAAATCTAATTGATATGTTTGTCCATATGGACACAATTCATGAGTAACTAGCCATTCAATTTCAAACTCCACCTAATCCCTAAGCATCGTCTTCACCATAATAAACCTAAGTATTAGAAGACTTGAAATTTTATCTTTCAAACTTTAGTCTTGAGTCTACTAACATCTAGATTTCAAATGAGAGGGATTGATAGGGATTCTCATTTCTCTTTTCAAAACTCGGTGTATATAATTATTATTCAAACACATTGAAAAAAGTATCCTTCAAACTTCAATGTGGATCTTACTAGTATTTGGATCTCACACAAGAAGAAGTTTGAGAGAGATTCCACACTTATATTTTCAAATTTTCATCTTATATTTATGTGAAAAGGTTAGACAAAAAACAAGGACTATTATATACTATAATCTCTTTGTGAACCTTACAGATTCAAAAATGTTATTTTGACAAAAAACATATTTACAATCTCTTCTCTTAAATTCTAGGTTGATAGGTTTCAAGAGTGGTATCCAAGGTAATTGTAGACTTCATTTGATATGTCGACATTACAAACCTTTATCAAGGTTCATCATCAAGACAATGAGTCAATTTGAGTAACGGATAAAGATTTATTAATATATCTTTAACAAAACATTTCAAGAGAAAATTAGGAAATTGATAATGTTCACTATATTACTAAGTCCAAACCCAAACCCTAAAAATGTTAATCTAGATAATAAGGAAGTCTAAGTTGTGATTAAAAAAAACACTCTAAATATAGAGACACGCACATATACATCATTATTATTATTTTAGGTAATGAAATTCCATACATATATAAAGCGGTCTCTACTCTCCTGGTCCATGGAGAATATAGTTTATTGAACTGAGATAAGGAACAACTCTGCCGGGTCGGTGAAAAATTCGGTCGTTAGGTCGTTGATAAAATAAGCCATTGGAAAGTTGGAAGGACCTTTGAATGGAGGATTGATTCCACTCAATGGCGTCTCTTTTGGTCAATTTTGGTTGCACCTACCTAAAAGAAAAACCCCAGAATGTAAACCTAATGCTTTCAAGCAGCAACTTTTTTTATCAACCCTAGATTCAACAACTATTTTTAGAATTGAATCATGCCTTCCTCGGATGCCAATTCAAAGTGATCAAACAAAAGCCCCAATTTCAGGTGGATTATTTATAGTCTCTGACATGTCCAGAGACTTTTAGAGATCATTCTTTGTTTCGAGGGTGCTCAAGGCGCAAATCAGAGAGCCCACAGAAGGAAGAGGAGGAAGAAGAAGAGGACTCAAGTCAAAAGGTGAGGTGAGTGAGGAGGGGAGACATAATAGGGGAGATTAACACTATCAACCTGGACAGCTTGATTTGGGGATATCAATATCAACCATCGATCTCTAAACTACCTTCATCGGGACCGCTCAACCTTGATAACTTTAACATACTGCTAACCCTTTTTCATCTGAATGAGTGAGAAACTTCTGATAGTAGAATACTTCTCAGCCGTTGATCTACCCAACATCTTTTTCCGATCATAGATACTTGCAGCCCCTACCACTTTCCGAGGATCGGCCGTAGATGTTGGTTAGGAAGAGGGATATGATGACGATGATGATGATGATGATGATGATGATGATGATGATGATCAATGATGGTGGTGGTGATGAAAACGACAGCAATGATGATGATGATGATGATGAGGGCGATGATGAGGAAAAGGATGATGAGGATGATGATGATGTATAGGATGAGGATGATGAAGATGATGATCATGTGTGTTTCCACCATCCTTATTTTTTTAATTTTCCATAATCTCCACCTCCTCCTCTTCTATCAACCGAACCATAAGAGGTTAGCATACACAGATATGCCTACAAATTCATACATCTCGAATGCAATGGCTTACTAATATAAATGCCTTCATAACAACCAACCGAAATATCTAATTGTAGTAAAAAACAAGCAGAAGTTGTGAAGAGAATTCTTATAATATTGTTTAGTACTCTTATTTGATGCTTATGGATGGTTGATTGGATGTATTTGATACTTGATGATTGGTCAATGGATATCATCTTCAGTTGTTTCTTGATAATAAATTATAATCGGGTAAGACCTTTCTCTATTATATTGGATGCTTTTCATTGAAAAGTTTAATAGTGTGCATGTTTCTCAAATTTGGTTGTGTTTCTCTTATGTCTATTAATCCAACCAACTGTACAATTTTTAATTTTTTGTGGTTGTAAAGTTTTTTAAAGTTTTCAAAATTTATATTAAATATAATTATTTTAATATTATTTATTTGATTGTTAATTGAGCTATATTTCAGTGACGTAGGTTTTGATATCAGCTCCTCCAGCATTGGTGGCGTATCAGATGTCATAGGTGTCAGTTGGATGTACTGCAATTCAATTAAACCCTGAGTACGATTGTTAGTTTTTCTTTGATAAGGGAAAATTTTTGGAGTTTGAATCCTGAATGTTCTATAGCAAACTATTTTTGTTTTCTCATAGTGGTTTTGAGGCTATTGAGCAGAGCTTTGTAGAAATTGTGGAACACCAGAGCTTGTCTTGAGTTGTACATGCATAATTAATTTGAGTAATTAGTGAGACATCGACCCTATCCATATCATTCTCTGTATAAACAAATGAAATCTCATTGCATGCATCAAATCTTGCAAATTCTAAGTGTAAGCAAGCATTGTGATAGAAGAACACAATATCCCCTCTGTGGTTTGTCATTTCTTGTGTCCAAGATGGAATAATCTTCTACCAGGAGGAAAAGAAGCAGAAATGAGGGCTGCCTTGGAGTGCTTCCCAAGAAGAAACCCAAGCCTAAACCTGAGGAGAAAAAATTCATGTTCATGGTTTTGCTTCTTAATGGTTTGAATTTAACACTGCAGTTGGAGGATGTCGTTGAAAATATGTCAGTCGCTGAGTTTGTAAGGACTATTAGGAGAAAATATGAGAAATAAATAATAGAAAAGGGGTTAGGAAAGATCCACTGTGGTCCCCAATTCTATGTGCAAGATGCAATGGGGGAACGAATAATGATGAAAACATCATATGCAATGATTCTCACAAAACGCCCATGCTCGTAGCACTGCAGGATCATCCCTAAACTTCCATGTGGAAATGCAACTCCAGAACCACATCTCTTGGTGTAATTACCCCAAGAACACACTTCTAGACAGCATTAGCTGATTTAATTGTATGCCCATTTTCTATTTCATAGAGTATTTTTATATTTTCTAGGAATGGATTATTTATTTAATTTATAAATTTAATTTCCAGCCAACACAGTGGTTTTCCATTTATTAGGACAGCTCTTTGCAAGTGGTATGCGCCAATGGACCTAGCAAAAGGCTATTGATAAGGTAAGGGTTCTTGCATTGCCTACATTCTCCCTAGGCATTAATATTTTATATGACTTTCTTTTACCTATCGTATAATATAACTTTGCTATTTTCATTTCTAGCCACTTCAGCATGCTTCCTATCCAATGTTTGTATAGAAACATAAGAATATCAGACTTAAGTGTCTCTGTTGTGTTCTTGTTGTACCATTCCCTGCTTTTAACACTCTTATGTTCTCTCTGTGCATTGCCCACCTCTATTTTTTAACCACTTTCCCTCTATCAGAACTATTTGTTTTTAGCTTTTGGCTCCATTTCTTAATCGTTTCTTTAAATTAATATTCAAAATTATGTTTTATTTTTCATTTTCTACCAAAAGCTTGGAAGTTTTTGTTCTTGTTTATTTTGTACCAAACCAAAATATTGCATGAGAAGCCTTTTTTGGGTGGAAATGGAGGTGCTTTTCCTATTGTCCAAGTTTCTACCAACCTTCTTGTGGGGAAGAGGAGTCTCGAGTTTTAAAACCTAGTAAGAGAAATTATCCTTTATCCTCCATCTCTGAAGCTACCATTTATAGATATATTACAAGTGTATTATGATAGATTTCTTGGTTTGGCATGGGAATCTTTGTTGGGGTTGAAACAGAGGTATATTTCCATTCTATAGCATTTTTCTTGTAGTAATAATTTTTAGGAATTGCAGTGACATTGCCACCTCGTGGATCTTGTTTGAAAAATATCTAATGTATAGATTAGGATTTTCCTATTGAATATTTATGAAGCAGATCTAGTTATTAACGAGCATATTAGGTTTGAACCATTCAACCCTATCTACTCTTTAATCACTAAATCCTCCATGATATTCTCAATTGACCCCATCTTCCTAACTTGGATTTGATAGGAACTAATCACATCTTTTATGCCATTTTAAATATTAATTCATATTTCATTTTTTGTTTTATAAGATCTGAAAATTTCTTTCATTTACATGTATTAAACTGATCCCTAAAACATCAAATCACATGGTAAGTTTTCCCCAGTTTGTGGCTCAGAATTACCTTCTAGAAATCTGCTCTGTAGCACTGATTAAATAAGGTCTAAAACAGAATTAAAAGGTACATGAGACTGCACATCAATCACAAGCACTTATTGAAGATCCAAAACTGTGGAAAGGAATGTGCCTTTCCATGGTTTCTAATTTTTTTAAACCTCCATGTTTCATCGCAATATCGACAAACCTTTGTCACGAGTATTACAAAACAATCAAAACCCCAGGTGGATTTCCTTGAATACCGTCTCTATAGCGACGCAATTTCGTGGAAAAATTACCATTCAAATTGCAGATTTCATCGATAGATATTGGTTTTCCACGGTTTTGCATGGAATAAATTTATGTTCAAATTCCAGAATTCGTCGATAAAGAGACAAACTTTCATCAAAACTATTCCACAGTTTTTCCTCAAACCAAAATTTTTCCCAATGGTTTTTGGCCATATTTTCATCGCTATAGGGACGATACTTTTGTCAATAGAGCGATGAAACATAGAAAATGAATGAAGAAAAATCAATTTCAAGGCCACCATATAGAAGACATGTGGTGGTCAGTTTTCGTCTCTATATCGATGGCTTATAAAGTTCATCGTTATAGAGACGAAATAAGTGCTACAAAACATCTATGTCATTACTGTCGCAATTGAGACGACCAAACATGGAAATAGCAACAAAAAACTGCCACAAATTTCATCGATAGAGATTGGTTTTCCATGGTTTTGCATGGAAGAAATTTCTGTTCAAATTCCAGAATTCGTCAATAGAGAGACAAACATTCGTCGAAACTGGTCCACCATTTTGCGTGGAAATAAAATTTTGCCCAGCAGTTTTTGGCCATATTTTTGTTGTTATAGGGATGGTAATTTTGTTGATAAACCGACAAAACGTAGAAAATGAATTAAAAAAAATCAATTTTAAGGCTACCGAATAGAATCCACATGGCAGCCAGTTTTCGTCTCTATATCGATGAATTATAAAGTTCGACGTTATAGAGATGAAATAAGTTCCATGAAACATCGTGGTAGTTATTGTCGCAATTGAGACAACAAAACGTGGAAGTAGTAACGAAAAACTATCACAAATTTTCTCATATGTATTAGTGGTTCCTCCCTTTTAGGATCTTATCTCCACCTTACCCATGAGATCCTCAACCATACCAATCCTCCCATGCCTTTAAATACTGGCTCATCCCCCATGGGAAAAAGGAGGAATAATTGTCTTGCATACCCAAACTCTGTCAAAATCATTCTCGAGTCTTTGGAGGAAAGGTGAAGTTAGAGGCAAGAAGCCATTGGAATGAACTCCCAACACCAAGGCATGAAGGTTGTAGTCTCTCCAATCATTTATTAATAAAGAATGTTTTTTCTTTCCCGTATTTACTATTTCATATGTATGTATTGCTTGATTCCTTGGTCATAAGCATAGATCTAGTTGATTATATTGTATTCTATCATGTTTTCTTTGTTGTCTTCTATCTTTTACAGGTTCTTCTGCAGTAAGATTCAAGGATAGCAAGGAAAACCTTTGAGAAAAGTATTATGGAATCATATTCTAGTGATGAACCATATCTAGGGATACTCTAGCATTCTGTGTTTTTTTTTTGTTCTAAATATGAACCATTCAGACTAGGGAACCAGCTCTTGTCCATAGGAGGTGTGTATTTCCATCTAACAAAAGTGGCGACTCTGTTGGGGATCTACTTCGGATTCTAAATATTTGGTAAGTTGAAACCTCCACCTTCATTTTCAATTTTTAGATCTACTTTTCCAATTCATACATCTATAGATCTACTTTTAATTGGATTGATTTTCCTCTATCATCCTTTGGATATTCATGTTTTTGGTTCACTGGGTTTTCTAGTGATTATTTGGGTTCATTCAATGGACTATAACTTAATTTTCTGTCACTTTTTTATTTTTCAAATTGCCATCTCGGTCACTACTCCTGGGTTGTGTTATAAGTGCGGTTCTGGATCTTCCATCGCTCTTCCTCTATGTAAAAGAAATGGTTCCATTTCCCTTTTTCTATGTCTAAGAAGAGGTGTTGGACCTGGTAATGGCCTAGTGTAAACCTATTGTAAGCGGTGCCACCGCTCTATTTCTGTGTACAAGAAGTGGTGCTCAAGATGGTAATGCCTTGTTCAACACCTGCAGAAGTGGTGCCAAGTATTGTTCTTATCCTTGTTTGGTATTTGATTCTTAAATGATTCTTTTGGTATTTGAGATGCATGCTTCAGATTGTTACAGTTTTGTTTTGAACTCTGCAATTCATTTTTAAACAGAAAACTCAATAAATAAATAAACGAGCCAAATTTTTTTCTCGAGGGCAAGGCCTCATGCCCCTGAACCCCCAAATACCCTCAGGACGGGGGGGAACCTCCCCCCTCCCCCCGGACCCCCCTTTCACGTGTATGATATCATTGGACTTTTCAAGAATTATGATTGAGGTTGGTCTTTTAAAGCTTCATAGTTGGCTTTGAATAGAACTTGGTTTGATAGATCTTTGATTTCTGTCTTCTTTCACAGAACAATAAAATATTCATTTCAGTTTTTCTTCGTTTGTTATACATGATTTTTGTATGTTTTTTCCCTTTTTCGTAAATTGTGAAAAACCATACCGAAGTTATTGTAGGATTTTATGATTAGTTCATTCTCGCTTTAGTTGAAAAATATGAACACTTTTGTATAAAGTTGTAACAATCTTTTCTTGCTTTTCATTAGAGATCTCACTTCTTTTTCAATTCAAAAGAGAAGATTTTGTTTGTTTTAGTTAGGAAAGGACCATATAAGCGTCTTTTATTTTTGTATGGGATAAGTGTCTTTTATTTTTGTACAAGATTTATTCTATGTTTCAAATGAATTGAACCTCTCTCTCCCTTCCTTAATTAGGGCGTAATTTGAAAGTGAAAGTGAAATTTTTCACATCATACTACATGTTTTTAATTTTTATGTCCTCACCTCATGCATCCACCTAATCGTTCAAGATAAAATTAAGCGCTATCTTAGGTTTAAATTTTTTTAGCAATTTGTGTGATAGGTTAGTGATGTGTTCGGCATCGTAAAACTATGGAGCTGTCATTATTTTCATGCACTGCAACCCGGGACTCGTGTGGTTCTTCCACGTACTATCGATACATCAAACAACCTTTCGCGTACCCTTGAGGTTCCAAACCCTTTATCCACTCCTCTCACATATTTTTCTTGTTTCTTTAGTTTGAGTAGTGCTTGTTATCTGTACAGTTAGGATTTTTTAGAAGAGAGAGATAGTTTTTCTACATAGTTATGGCTTCGCCTTCTGAGACTAACAACCAAGAGACTCCTTTACCAAGTACATCTTTTGTTTTCCCTCCATGTGGGGATGTTATTCCTCCTCTCATGGCTACGTTAAGCCTTCCTGGATTGACTATCAGATTACCTGTTTGGTTATTCTCAAGTCTAGTTATCCCATGTACACCAATTGCTTCATATCCTAATCCTTCTTCACAAGAGCATCAACCTCATGTTGATCCCTCTCCGTCTTCATGTTAGCTGGATGTTTCACCTCCTATGGACAGCAAGGTGTTCCACTGGTATGAATGGTTCAGATCTAGAAAAAATAGAAGACAGAGGTTGAAGACTCTCCCTAGATGCCGTAGATACCTAGAATACAATGCTTTGATAGTCACCCTGTGTACCTGCAATAAGCTCAACACAAAACAGATCAAAGAAACCAGAATATAATCTACTAATCTATGCTAGTGACTAAGGAATATAACAACATATATATGAAATCAAACATCAACAATATATGTGGGACATAAATCAACTTGCATTAAAGAAATATGAAGAAGTTTACAACCAAGCCTTAGTGTTGACATGCATCTCCATGAAACCAAGCATTCTCATCCCCATAAGCTCCAACTCTAGCTCTCTCTATGCTCTCCAATGATATGGACCAAGCGATCAATCCAACAGCATAACAATGCCTTAAGAGTTCCTCCCCTCAACCATGGCCATAAGCTTGTATTTATAAGGCTAGATGGATAGGGTAAGTTGAGAGATTTATGGGTGAGGTGGCCTCCAAGATCCTAGGATGGGGGATCTCGAGCTCAACAGACCCACAATAGTAGGGATAAGCGATATCTTGAGGCTTATCATCTAAAAGCCTCGAAAAGCTTCTCTTTTTCCCTTTTTACCTAGGGTACCGTGTTTCTCCTTTAGTGACAGAGCGGTTCTAGTAATAACTGCTTATGGACTAAGGGCCATAAGCAGTGGCACCTCTTGTGGGAAACAGAGTATGGGTGGTGCGAAACAGGGTATCGCGTATGGATAAAGGGTCAAGAACGATGCTGGGAATTTGTATGAAAATATTGACAAATGATATGAGTTTCCACCCTAGAAGATGGGATTCAGGGAAAGTAGGTATGTCAAATGTCTTATCACATGATCGTGACAGGATTTTGGTATAATAGGATGCTGCCCAAAGCATGAGTCTTAGAGGGATACGATAAATGAGAGCTTTGAGAGAACAAGTTGTTGCCATGAGGTGAAAATTTCGGCTCGATTGGATCAATTCGTCGAGTAGGCATCTGCAGTACATCAGTATGTTGACTCATAGACACAAGTAACCAAACTCATGGCTGCAGACCAATACAAGGCAGATCCATGAGAGGAATAAACAAGCATGGATACTAAAATACAGCATAGATCCATGTGATGGAGGACTCAAAATTGGACATAGATACCAGACATACAATGTAGATCTATGTCATACAGATGCAAATTTGAGCATAGCCACGACCATACAAATGTGGATCTATGCTAGATATACAAAACTCCATCGCAACCTGGGGAAAAGAAATGAGCGCTTTAAACAAATACCTAGGGTCTTGGTCTCGTCTTCCACAAAGTATGATTCTATCCATGTGATTACAATGATCTGAAGTTGAACATGGTAGAAACCACTTGATTACTAGCCAATGACGTGAACCATTAACAAGTGCGAGGTAGATCACCATTAATGTCAATGATTCCCAAGGTACTCTAGTACAATCTACTGAGTGTGAATAGATGTCCCGATGTCAAACACCCAGTCCATTATATCGATCAAAGGTCAATGATGTGAACCTATGTCGAGAGTGAGAAAATATATCATTAAGGCATACATATCTCAAGGTACCAATCATTGTTTCTAAGACTATTTCCCGGATGATTAGCTGATGTACACGGAAAAAGTCTCGTCAAAGGAGGGTTGTGATGAGTCCCACATCAACAACACAAAACTTGGAACATAGTTATAGAATGATGTGCATGTAGTAACCATATGACTGACTCAAAGATACTGAAACAAAGACTATGTGGACTACAGAGGTGACACTTCTTCAAATCCCCTTTAAACATCGGGCGGCACAACAAAAAACTTGGCAGCATGACTAGACGGGATAGACACACAATGCGATAGTGGACAATGCATTCTTTTGAAAGACTCAAAGGAGTGACATGACTCATGAAAGTGGATTGTCATGGAGATCAGCTGAATACCCAATTGACTGAAATGATTGTGTAGACAAGTTCCATGTTCAAAGGTAATGACAAACAACTGCCATTATTTGCAAAATGATTCCCTTCCCATTTCCCCCATCATGATCGATGAGTGCCTCTTTTTGGTTTTACGAGTTCAAAGAGGGTAACAAACACTCAATATAGCTTGTTGGAAGACAAGTCCAGACTCATATGTTTTATGAACCTGAGAAAGGAGGGGTTCGATCCCAAAATGGGTCTCTCAATTTTTAATTTAACGAGTCCACTGAAAGAAAACTCGGTATCCGTCATGTTTAGAGAGTCTGAACGAATACGGAAGAAGACTCCAAAGGGTCCTTTTTCGTATGATTTAGTCTCTAAGGCCCGAAAAAGTATAAAATCATACCTTAGAGAACTCTTCCAGTCATGATTGGCTAGAGTGTTCCTTTTTCATAAATAGTCCTATCCGAACCAAAAAAGAGATAACCTACTGTCGGAAGGACGACTCTTCAAATCCTTTTACAAGTATGATGGAGACAAGTACTAGACAATCTTTTCATATTTAAGGAGCCTAAAAAGAGTTTAAAGAGGACTCCACGAGGTTTCTTTACACAATGTCACTTTTTACGAGCTTGGAAAGATTCGGAAACGAACTCGACGATATTTTCATTTTTTAAGGAGTCTGAAAAAGATGTGAAAAGAAGACTCCATGATGTTTCTTTGCACAATGTCAAATTTTACGAGCCTGGAAAGATTTGGAAATGAACTCGGATCTTTGATACTAGGTTTAGAGAGCATGATCAAAGTGTCATAATAAACGCTCATCGACCTTTTTCGTTTTATGAAAGTATGAAAAAGCCATAAACAAACTTTTAAAGCTTCTTGCTAGAGTTCTCCTATCCTGCAATAGTCTTAGAAACAAGTGTTAAATGCATTTACAACTAGCATTAGGGATTACGACAGATAAATTTTGACCAAAATATGATTTTACATCAAAACTATAGTGATTCAGACCCAAAAATTCCTATATAATTCAAGTAAATAGTAAAAAATCAAACCATTTCACTATTTACCTCTAGCAGAGAGCACTTGGAGCATTTTCTTGGCCAGATCTTCCATAGCTAATACCGGGAGCTTCCACCGTCTATTTTCAGCATCGTTAGTTGCAGGTAATATCTAATACCCTTATCTTTCATTTCATAGAATCTATTTTGAGGTTTGGTGGGGTTTTGGGTCCATATGGCAAGCCTTAAAACTCAAAATGTGGGCACCGCGGCTACCCCTTGCGGGATACGCGGTTCCACCCTAGAACCGCACCAAAAATATAGTGGACAGGTAGTGCCACTGCCTGTCTCCAATGGTGCACAGGTGGTGCTGATCGTGGATAAGTTAAACTAATGGTATGGGTGATATAACTTCATTCTTTTGATTTCCAATGATTTAAGGATGATTTTAATGCATACCATTGTGGTTTTTGGTAGCTCTATATTTCTCAAAACATGGTGATATGGAAGGAAAGAACTCATGACAATGAGGATACTGCTGCTGAGAGAAATACGGGATGTATTTCTACATTATGGGACTGTGCACTCTTGAATTTCTTACGAGCCCCAAGCATGGTGTTTCACGAACAGCTACTGGAACACATGCTACAGATCTGGAATCCAGAGCAGCAGTGCTTCGAGGTGTGGGCACACATACTTACAGTGGAGGTAGAGGATATCTACTTCCTAACTGGTCTATCAAGATGGGATATCCCCATCTCATTGATAGGTTCCCATGGCAGGGACATTACTACCATAGAGCTTATAGATCAACACTGTGCACCAAGAACAAGTACATCGGGGAAGAGGATCCCCATCAAGGCAGTGACGGATAGGGCCCTATGGACTATCTTGTTTACTATATAGAGGGTGGTCAGAATTCAGGGTGTGCACTAGGCTTCCAGGGCACACATGATGTATGCCATAGAGGCTATGGCACCCATGGTGTTCAACTAGGCGAAGCAATGCTTGCAATCTTCAAGGATCAGTTGACTAAGTGTCGAAAAGGAGAGATGAAGTAGTTCAGCTTTGGTTCCATTTTAGCCTGCTTCTTCTTTGAGTGGGTTCCACAAATGTGGCCACAGGTGACCTTCTGGAGTCTGAGAGCACAGGACCCCTGTATGTTGAGGTGGGTCTAGGTCATGGCTCACATAGGAGCAAGTAGGGGAAGGGTGAAGTTCGGTGATTCGTTCTTCAGATGGCTATGGGATCATATCCTCATGGTTGAGAAATATGCTTATGCAAGAACGGACTTCACAGGAGATCCTGAACTACCATTCCCACCTGGTGGATAGTGGGGCAACATCGGTAAGAAGCAAGAAACCCTAAAATGGATGAAATGTTTTTATGTTTTTATGTTTTATATTTTTTATGTTAAGTGACGAGACCTGTACATTCTCATGCAGATGTTGGAGCAGCGAGACCTGGAGGAGCATCTCCATTAGATAAGTGAGCAGGAGTTTGCTTTGTACCACAGGGTGATGATATCACCAGGGAGTTGGAGGAGAACCTGGAGAGGTTGACTTTGGACATACCAAATGCTGACATAGATGACCTCTCGATGAGATATCAGAGATCCACAGCGGGAGTACCGCGCCAATTCAGTAGGCTGTTGTGTAGGGTAGCTAGAGCAGTGATGTGCTATCATGAGCACCACAAGTGTACGAGATATGTACTGAAACCTTATAGCTTCAGGATTTTGTATGATGATTTTGCCTGAAAGACTACATGCTTCAGAGGAGGTCTCAGGACCTATTTTTGTAAACTTTTTCGTATATATATATATATACAGACTTTTACACAATGTTTAAATGTTTCAAATGGAAAATGCATTTTCTATGAGTTTTACGTGTCTCTAAATGTTTATTTACAATGGACCATGTTTGATTTACCATCATGAATGGGAAATATGCCAGTATAGGATGTAGTTATCCAATGAGTCAGCGACTACATTATGTTCCCTAGGGATATGCCTATAAGTAATAGTTTTGAATGATCTTTCTAACAAACGCACTCTCCAAAATAGGTGAAGGAGTACTGGGTTCCTAATGGTGTAGACATGGTTCAAATGGTGAACCATGAGATGTAATTCCATCAAGACTACTAGATCACAAACATCCTGGGAGGAAACTTCAGTTAGAAGACCGATGACTGCTTCATACTCGGCGATGTTATTAGTAGCGGGACCTATACAAACCGCTCCTGAACTGACCAAATCTTAAGCCAGGGAATAGAGAACCCAAGCAGCCGAGGCAAGATTCAAGGTGTGGTGGCAAGCACCATTAGCAAAACCATAGAAATCCATCTGCATGACCAAAAAATGGTATAAACAGATGTGGACACGAAGCTCAAAACCATCCTGAAAATACTAAAAGCACATTGAAAGCCAATCAATATACATATATACAAGATACTACCCAAGAAAACCTAGGCATAGTTCCTTTTCAGGTACAACCCATTGCGAGGTTTCCCCAAAGGGATCCCATCATAATCAACGAGCTCGTAAGCTCCTTTCTCTAACACCTTGGAAATAATGAAAGATCTGTACCACACGAATTTGAACTTACCCTTCCCTAGTTTGTCATATCTCTTGTCATAATTCAAGACTAGGTCACCCTTGTTAAAGACACGAGGCTGGACAGATTAATCATACTATGCCTTGACGCATTTCTTATGTGCCTCATTAGCCAAGGCAGCATCTCTGCGAGTCTTATCAAGGTTATTCAAGTATAAAAATATTTCTTCCTCCGTGGAAGTGTCAGGGACAATTTCGACGGCAAGTTGTAAAGATGGAATCTAACATTGGATGGGTAAGATAGCTTCAAGTCCATAGACAAGCTGGAATGGCGTGAAACCAGTTGCTATTTTCACAGAATTCCGATAAGCCCAAAGGGCGGAGAAAAGAACGTGGTTCCAGTTGGATTTATGATCTCCAACCATTCGACGAAGCATAGTTTTCAAAATTTTGATAATGGCCTCTACTTGACCATTAGCTTGTGGATAATATGGCATAGAGTTTTCATGGAGAAACCCTAGCTTGGCACTCATTTCTTCCATCATCTGATTACAGAAATGGGATCCGTGATCAGTAACGATGGACTGCGGAACTCCAAATCTAGCTATGATATGATTGAACAAGAAGATGGCGACAGTCTTACCATCTTCTGCATATGTAGGCATGGCCTCATCCCATTTAGTAAAATAATCCATGGCTATGATGATGTAACCATGCCCCTCAGCTGAGCTAGGCTTACAATGCATGAATTCAATCCCCATTTGGTGAATGGGCCAACGAAAATGATGGGGTGTAGCAGAGCAAGATGGGTGCGCTTTTTAGGATAGAAGTGTTGACAAGGTGGGGATTTCTTAACAGCCTCATGACAATCTTTGAAGATTGAAGGCAATAAATAACCAGTGTGAAGGATTTTCTGGGCTATAGCCATCCCAGATAAATGATTTCCACATGCTCCTGAATGGCAATCATTCCACACAAGTTCAGCCTCCTCATGAGTGAGGCATCGTCGAAGAATAGAGTCAATCCCACATCTATACAAAGTATCATTCAGGATGAGATAGTATTTTGCATGGTTACGGATGTGACGGTGATCATCACAGGTTAAATGCAGCTAAAAACATTGTGTCTGGAGATATATAAGCAAATCTCCATAGCAAGGATCAGTAGTGCTTATTAGGAACAAGAATGCATTCGGAAATGAATCACTAGGCTCAAATTTCGTTGAAGCACAAGGAAGATCACAAATAAGCTCTACAAAGACCAAGGATTTCTTTGATGTAGCCTTGGGAAACTCCAGATCGAACTCCTAAAGGATAACTATCCAACGGGAGTACTTGCCCACAAGCACCTGACATGTCAGGATGTAGTACATTGGGTTATGTTCTACCAATACGGTGGTAGTGTAGAGCAGAATGTAATGACAAAAATTTTGTACAGCAATGACCATGGCCAATGCTAACTTTTCCACATGTGAATAACGGGTTTCAGAATCCAAGAGATTCTTACTGGCGTAATAAATCACGTTCTCCTGACCGTGGAGATTGTCCTGCACTAAAACCATAGCGATGGTAGTAGCAGAGGCAGCAATATACAAGAGAAAGTCCTTTGAATAATCAAGGGGGTGTATCATAGGTGAATGAGTCAAAGCATGCTTAAGATTATCAAAGGCGCATTGGGCCTAGTCATCCCAGAAGAATTGAGTGTTCTTCTTAACGAGACGCATATAATTGTGCGTTTTCTCTGCGAAATTGCACACGAAACGGTGGAGAAATTTCTCCTTCCCCTACAAACTTTGGAGTTCAAAGAGATTATTTGGGGCTATTAGATCAAGAATGGCTGCAATCTTTAAAGGATCTATCCAGATCCCATCTTTGGTTACCACAAAACCTAGCAGACGTCCTGTCTCAATGCAAAAAACACATTTATGCAGGCTAAGCTGTATATTATAGTGACGGCATCTCAGGAATATCTCTCTAAGATGACCAGGGTGGTCCTCGCATCGCTGTGAATGAGTAGAGAGGTATTCAAGGTATAGTTCAACAATGTGTTTGACATCATGAAATGCATAGCACATCGCACGCTGGAACGTAGCTCCAACATTTTTTAAACCAAATGGTAACTTCTTATCTGCAAAGGTTCCCCATGGGCAAATAAATGTCATCTTATGCTGATCGGAGGGTAATATCTCAATCTGATTATAGCCGGCGAAGCCATCCATGAATGAAAAGATGACACTTCCAGCATAGTTGTCGATAATCTGATCAATATGTGGGGTAGGAAAGTTGTCCTTGAGACAAGCTTTATTCAGATCCCTAAAGTCGATACAGACTCTAATGGTGCCCTGCTTTTTATTAATAGGGACAACGTTCGATACCCATTCCGTCAGGGGTACAGGATAAATAAACCCAGCTTTCAGAATATTCACAATTTCATCTTTTATAGTTGTGGCCTTCCAAGGATAAGTTTTAATCTCATGGACCACAATGGAAGGGTCGATCCCCGGCATCTCTTTGTAGGACCAGGAAAAAATATCACAGAATTCTTTAAAAAGTGCCTTATAGGCTTCAAATTCATCTGCGGATTAGTTCTTCCCAACATAAACATGCTCAATAACATCAGGCTTGGCTGATATGTCAATTGGGTTCATCTAAGTAATGTTGCAAAGGTTTCCTTCTGAATCTGTATGTTGCAACAACATAGGACTTTGGGGAACGTTGACAATATCAGTAGGAAACAAGGATGCAAAATCATGGTTAACCGAATTGGTGTTGGGGAGGAACATGGATCTATGATGGTGATCCTCCCAAATGGACTTATCCGTGCTCATGATCTCAATAATGGACTCGTCGAAAGGAAAAGTCTCAGAGAGATAATCTAGAGTGGGAAGAGAAGGTTCTAACCAATATGGTAAATGGTAAGGATCCAAGGCCACTAGATGAATATCATTAGTGTGATCATCAGAAGAGGTTTGAATGGCATCATACATAGATTCGTGTGGACTTAAAGAGGTGGACTCAACAACATATTGGCCCTTAGGCTCATAATCAAATGAGGCAATCATATTGACTGATGCAGAATCCATGCTAGGAGGAGTGGATGGAACAAATCCCATGAGGGATGAATCCTTCAACACGCCTACCCCAATCGACTGGTAAGGAGGAGGGGACTGGCCTAACAGGGGATGTTATTAGCCATGGAGGTAGTAACATCCGGCGTGCATAAATCAAGCTGGTCAATAGTAAGGATTCTCCCCAGATGTGGAAATTGGAAAGTTCATAATATTGTTGAAGCAAGAGTAGTCATAGCATAGAACCAATTTCGTCCTAGAAGGAGATTGTAATCTAAAAGGGCATCTACCACTTCTACTTGGATGGAAACAATGTTGCCCCCCAGCTCGACCATGAGGGCTGATATGAGACCATGGGGCTGGAAACCCGTCTGTCAAAGGCTTTAAGGGTCATAGGTGATGTTACAAGCTTGGGAGAGCCAAGGGCTTTCCAACAAGATACAGACAACACAGAGATTGAAGCTCCTTCATCTAGGATCATTCGAAAAACCTTCTTTCCAACTACTTTCGTAACGACTTGAAAATCAAGTTTATGTGGTAACCTAGACTTATAGTTCTCAACATTAAAATGAATCAAGTTGGTATTATCCGGGTCTAAAGCTCCTAATGCAGTCAACAGGTTTTTGCGCTGTGTAGAGCAACTTTGGAGCACTTCTAGGGTAGACATTTCACAAGGTGCCTGAGCAAGATCTTCAACCACATTATAAAATTGCACAGCTCGGGCATTGGGATTAAATACTGCCTTCTGAAGAGTACTCTTAGGTGGGTGCAAAATCATGTTGAGAGTAGGCTTCTCGATAGACAAGGGGACAATAGATGAGGACTCAGGAGAACTAGTAGAAGGGGATTTCCCTGAAGACGAATGATCTTCATTTTTATCCACAGGTTTATCATAATTCTCTCTTCGAGTTTGCAGATGGATTGTATTTGAGGACATCATACAAATTTCCTCTGACAAACTGGAATTACCCTGATTAGACATGTGGTCTATCAGCTATTATTGAGAGGGAAAAGGATCTGTAAGTACTGCAGGTGTGGGATTGGACTTCAAAAATTAGGAGATTTCATCCTGACAAGGACACTCCTTTGAAAAATGGTCACCACCGCATAGCAGACAGGGATATTTCACTTTTCTTTTCCCTTTGTCATTATCACCATTGGTTGGTCATGGAGTCTCCGGCTGGTTTCCAATTTTTTTATTTCGATTTCTACCTTTCTTTTTATTACCTGAGGTTTGAGTACTTTGAATAGAATTGACCTCGGTGGAAATTTCAGGAGTCGAATGAGTATATGGGGCAGTTTGGGTTTGCTTGGTAGGTTTCTCTGTTGATGGGGACTGGATTGAACCAACAATCTTATCAATAGGTACTTCTGCTGGTGGCTTGACAGGATTGGTCCAGGGGTGAGGAGCTTGAGGGATCAGGTCATAAAGAGTGCCAGACTGGGAATAAACCAAGTCTAGGTACTAAGCCCAACTAATAGCCTTCTCTTAAGTAATGGACCTGCCCATAGCCACATCTCGGGATTTAGGAGGCAACAAGGATTTGGTGAACCAATCAGCTAGTAACTGATCTGGATTAGGGGCCTTAATAAGCCTTCTCCACCTTCTCCACTCATGAATATGATTGAATATGTGGGTGGAGGTGTTCTTTCATAAAGAGGTTAAAATATCAGTACACATTTCATAACAAATAGGGAGCTAAAAGTGTGTAAGAAACACAGTTGTCAGCAAGCCAAAATCCACAAACAAATATTATGGGAGTTCAATGTACCACTTCGAAGCCATACCAGTCAAAGTTCACTGAAAGAGTCATAACTGAACAGAGTCATCCATGAGGGAATTTGAAGAAAACCACAAATGGAATTTCATCACATGGTTCTTTGGATCGTCTCCTTGTTTCCCATCGAATTCCGGGATGTCCGATGGTAACTTTACTGAAATCGAGGGCCACGATGGATTGTGTCGAATGGGGTCATGAATCAACTTGGACAGATCAGATAAGTCCAAAGTTGCTAGGAAAGGTAATTTTCAGTTGGGCTAAACATACTGGTAATATTGATATGGCATATAATTACCAGTAGGACCGTAAGTGGACTGATAAATAGGTTGCTGTGATGAAGAACTATCGGAAGATCCACCTGCAAGGGGGTGATTTTCGGGATTAGGACTGCTAGGACCAACAAGGCCTCTAGGAGGAGGACCACTAGGGCCACTGGGACCACCAGGACCACCGAGATCACTAGGACCTCTAGGACCACTAGGGGGTGGACCACCAGACCCTCTGGGGCCACCAAGAGGAGGTAAACCTCCAGAGCCACTGAAACCACTAAGAGGAGGGCCACCAGACCCTCCAGGGCCAGAGTAGGAAAGCCACTAGGTCCCCCTGGACCATAGCCAGGAAGGTTTCCAAATCCTTCAGGACCATTCGACCCCCAAGGGGAGGACCTCCATAAGGGGGTCCTCCGACACCTCCCACAGTATGTATAGGTATCCCCCCCATAGCTGGCATGTAAGACCAATTGGGTTTCCCCCATGGCATAAAAGTATTACTAGGGTATAGAATTCCTGTAGGATTGGGTGGATGATTAATATTACCTATAGGTATTTGATAACCATAACCTCTAGAAGATTGAATGGTTACAGATTGGGCCCCGGAGGGTTGACCTGAACTGGATGGGGGATTAACCACATTAGAATGGGTGGGAGGGACATAAACTGTAGATGGTTCTATGTTAGAGGTTTTCCCTTGACTAGTAACAATTTCGGTGTCAGATAACGTAGGTCATACCAGGGGTTTCCCCCCGACACTAAAAGGTGTAGACAAAACAGGAATTGAAGATTGAATCTCAGGTACAGAAGACCTGGGAAAATTAGGAATAGACATAAAATTACAGGTGGTAGGGGTGGTATCTTAACCTGGGTTGCGGGGTGTAAATGGACGATCTATAATCGGTTCAATGGGTCTCATAGATTCGGCAAGTGAACGATATCCCCTAGGAACACATGTGGACCTTGGTAGTGATGGGCCTAAAATGTCATCAATTTGCTTATCAATCTCCTTTGCATAGAGAATGGCAGAATGGTATTGCCTACGTTCTTCTTCAATTTCAGAAGAGATTCCACGGGTACCAAATGAAGCAATGGCCTGACCTACAGGGGTTTCCCAAAATGAAGCATTGGGACCAAAATCAAGGTGAGTAGTATCATCAACAAATCCTTCCACGGGAGAATGGAACGAGGAATCTCCCCGAGAAGGCTGTTGGACCAAGGGAGGTGAGTGTGAAGAATATGGTACTCCACTTTCCACAACCACATTATCTCCCACTTGGGAGGTGGTAGCAGCTCCTTGGTCGATAGCTTCCATAGGATTTTCTCCTAAACCAGGAATAAAATCAGGTGGCAAGCCCCATACTCTTCTGGACTATCTTAACTCAGCCAGTTTGTACAGTTCCTAACTAACCTAGGGTCTAAAAATCTAGAAAACACACCAATAATAAATTCCCTATACAAGCTATAGGTCAAAGAAAGCACACCTAAAATCATAGGAGGAGTTCAAAAGTCAGGTCTCTCACTAGGATTTTCAAGAAGGCGCCACTCGCGATATACCTCGAGGGTGCGTGCGTAGTAATATCCCTGAATATTGTTTTCAGTGTATGGCTCCAAACAAGATGACCAAAGGGATTTTCTTAGATAGATAAGGTACCCTAGTGGGGTCTCCCAATATACTCAAGGTACATGGGAGCTCGAATCGGTAGTAGTGTTGTCTAATGCATAACCGTACATAAGGGGCCTTTCGATATACAATCAAGTAAGTGAAGTACCTTTCTATATACCGCAAGGGTATGTGAAAGGTCATTCGATATACCGATGGTACGTGGAAGAACTGTACGAGTCCCTAAATGCAATGCTAACAAATAATGACAGCTCCTACGCTTACTGATGCCCGAACACGTCTCTAACCTACCACTCAAGTTACTACGTGAATTTTAGCCTACAACTACCGTTAATTTTAACTTGTACGGTTAGGTGAATGCATGAAGTTTTGACATAAAAGTAAAACCATGTAGTATGCTAGTGCAAAATGTTCACTTTACCGTTCAGTATGCCTACTTACGGGAGGGAAAGAGAGTGTTTTCCTTTTGTTTCAAAAACCAAGAATACTTGCACACAGTAGTCATGAACATCAAACAAAAACAAGCAAACACTTTTCCAAACTGATTTCTTCTTTCCGAAAGCAAATGAGAAGGGGAAGAATCTCTTTTCCTAAAAGAAAAACAAGAAGCACACCTATATGCAAATGCACTCTATTTTTTCCAATTTCTCAAGCATAACCAAATCTAACTTAAAACTACCATTTTTTTTATTTTGATCGAGATAGCTCTAAATGCATGAGAGATGAAAGATCATAAAGGTTCTGAAATCTTGTAGAGCCAATCAGAAAACCAATGTCCAACGCTCAATGATGATATCCTAGTCTCAGTCAAAAAATTTCTTTTTTAAAGGAAGGAAAAAGAAGTTTACTATGCAAATAAGAAATGAAACCTAGAAGCTAATCTAGTGTTCTTCTTTTAGTCTATGTAGCAGAAACGAAAAGAGAATTTTAAATAACACCCTAAGTTTTTCAGACAACAAGAAATACTTTCGTAAACACAACCAACAAGCATAGAAGCGGATGAACAATCAAAAGACTTAATCAAACTTTTGAAATTCCACTCAAATCAATCTTAACCCATAAAAACTCAAACCACAAGCATCAGATTCAGTAGAACAAGTCTAACTAGAAGAATTGAAAGCAATCAAAATCCAAATTTTTGTAAATAAAAATAAGGAAAAGGGGATTTGGAATGATGCCTACCTGGCACCGTGTTTCTCAAGTGTTGACAGAGTGTTTCCCAGACAGCACCACTTCTTATCAACAGGTTACGGGCAATGGCACCGCATACTATCCACTTTGTTCAGGAGGTGGCACCACTTCTCATACACAGCATAGGCGTGGTTCCCTGTAGATGACCAAAACACAAGAAGAATGAAGGATCCAATCAAAAAAAGGCTAGATCAAGGCAAATACTGTTGAATTGAGTATGGAAATAGAGCATAAAAGACCGAAATAACTCAGATCTGAATAGATATGGAGGTTTCAAACCCAAATAGATTCAATCAGAGAGTAGATCTGACTGAAGAGAGTTGAAGAAGGAGCCTAGATTTAGACAAGAGTTGCAGACTGAGGAAGATCAAAATGACTGATACACAACTTCAATCCCCAGCAGAGTCGCCAGATTTGTTAGCTGGAATATTTCACCTCCTACGGATAGCAAGGTGTTCCACTGGTCTAAATTGTTCAGATCCAGAATGAATAGAAGATAGAGGTTGAAGACTATCCCTAGTTGCCGTAGATACCTGGAATACAATGCTTTGATAGTCACCCTGTGTACCTGCAATAAGATCAACACGAAACAGATCAAAGCAACCAAAAATAATCTACTAATCTATGCTAGTGACTAAGGAATCTAACAACATATATATGAAATCAAACATCAACAATATATGTGAGATAGAAATCAACTTGCATTAAAGAAATATGAAGAAGTTTACAACCAAGCCTTAGTGTTGACATGCATCCCCATGAAACCAAGCATTCTCATCCCCATAAGCTCCAACTCTAGCTCTCTCTATGCTCTCTAATGATATGGACCAAGTGATCAATCCAACAGCATAACAATGCCTTAAGATTTCCCCCCCTCAACCATGGCCATAAGCTTGTATTTATAAGGCTATATGGGTAGGGTAGGTTGAGATATTTGTGGGTGAGGTGGCCTCCAAGATCCTAGGATGGGGGATCTCAAGCTCAACAGACCCACAACAATAGGGATAAGGGATATCTCGAGGCTTATCATCTAGAAGCCTCAAGAAGCTTCTCTTTTTCCCTCTTTACCTAGGGTACCGCGTTTCTTCTTTAGTGATAGAGCAGTTCTGGTAATAACCGCTTATGGACTAAGGGCCATAAGCGGTGGCACCACTTGTGGGAAACAGAGTATGGGCGGTGCGAACAAGGGTATCGCGTATGGATAAAGGGTCAAGCGTAGTGCTGGGAATTTGTATGAAAAGATTGACAAATGACATGAGTTTCCACTCCAGAAGCTGGGATTCAGGGCAAGTAGGTATGTCAAATGTCTTATCACATGATGGTGACAGGATTTTGGTATAACACTTCACCAGATGTGTCTTGTCCTATTTCTCCCTCTTGTCCTGTTGAAATTTGTAGTACTAGTAGTTAGATCGATAAGAATAAGAAGAAAAGGAATATTAAGAAGAAAAACAAACAAAAATCCAAGTCTCAACCAATTACTCCTCCCCATGTGGAGAGTGTTGATCTGCACACCCAAAAACCGCATAATCCCAAATTCCCTTATAGGCTTTGCAAGGGTGATCAACTTCTGAAAGATTGTCATGGTCTGGCCCTAGTTTTATAAGAGTGGTCTAAGGTTTCCTAGAAACCAATTTCATCAGCTTCTAGTCATCATATTGATGATCCCCCCTCAACCAGTGACTCTATGGTTAAGAGTCGGAAGGGTAAAATAAAAAATCCTTTCTTTCTCTGTAAGGACATCCACTTTACTTACCTTTGTCCTCTCATGGATGAAGATTTTAAGTTGTTGGAATATATTACTTTTTCTCATCAATGGCTTCCAACAGGTTATCATAATTTGTCTCTTAACCCCCCACTAGTTGACCTAGTGGTCAATTCGGTTTCATCCGTAGTTGATCCCACTCTTCCTTTGAAGAGTGAAGTTAAAGTGGTCGAGTCGACGTAATCCCTACCTAATCCCACTCATTTATTTGAGAGCGTTAAGACTAAAGGAGTCACTTTCTTTGTCTTGTTCTTCTCTTCTAGTAGAGAATGAACTAAAACATGCCGAAATTTTTGTGCTTCATTATGATTGTTCTCAACAAGAGGAAATTTTGTCTCTTCCAATAGAACCCTCTCCAAGTAGTGAGGTTATTTCGTTTGACTGGAGTAACCTAACAGAGTCTCGTCTTCATTTGAGTGTTCCTTTCCATATATTTGTGCAAGTTACTACTAGGATGATGCTTCGCACCATTGTTGATGAAGGAGCTTCTGTTAGTATTCTATCCTCTACTGCTTGGAAAGATTTAGGTTCTCCTCAGTTTGTGCCAGCCATCGATCAGATACTAGATTCTAATCAAAGACCTACTACACCTTTAGGGATCCTTCCTCATTTTCCTATTACATTAGGAGGGAAAATAGACAATATTGATGTTATGGTGGTCCAAGGTCCTTTAGATTTCAATATGCTCCTTGTACGTGATTATGTTTATGCCATGAAAGGTGTAGTGTCCACACTTTTTAGAGTGATACATTTTCCCCATGATGGGAAGATTGTCACCATTTATCAACATTCATTTGTTACATCTGACCATAACATTAATCCTAGTCATTAGACTGCCCTGAATGTGCCGCATGTTCTTCTGGTTCCTTCCCCTTCTTCTAGTTAGCTTCTTCCCATCATAGGTAAAATGGGGGCATTGTTCTAGACTATGGTCATCATACTAGAGTTAAGCCTCTACCTTTTATGAAAAGGGGGCATCCTACCAACCTCTAGATATGATGTTGGGTAAGAGTAGGTATGTGAGCATAGTTCCTTTTCTATGTGTCAAGCTCGTTAAAAAATGAAACAGATGTCTATGAGCATAGCTCATTTTCTCTATGTCAAGCTCATTAAAAAATGAAACAAATGCCTATGAGCATAGTTCCTTTTCTTTGTGTCAATATCGTTAAAAAATGAAACATATGTCTGTGAGCATAGTTCCTTTTCTCTGTGTCAAGCTCATTAAAAAATGAAACAGATGCATGTGAGCATAGTTCCTTTTCTCTGTGTCAAGTTCATTAAAAACTGAAACAGATGCCTATGAGAATAGTTCCCATTCTATGTCAAGCTCATTAAAAAATGAAATGGATGTCCACAAGCACAGTTATTTTATGTTTCAAGCTTTCATAAAAATGAAATAGGTCCCCACAAGCATAGTTATTTTTTGTTTCAAGCTTGTGTAAAAATGAAACACACCACCTTAAGCAACGGTTTATTCTTGGTTTCAAGCTCGTTAAAAAATAAAACCAACCTAAAGAAAAGTTCTTTTTTTCTGTCAAGCTCATTAAAAAATGAAATATATTCTTCCATTGTGTCAAGACTTGAACCTTCATTTCACCTACCTATATAATTTGATCCTCTTTCTTCATTTGTTTCTGGTGAACCTTGTTACAACTGATTTTACCACACATGGTTGATCACATATGTATGGCCTTCAGTGTCCCTCTGCAAACTCTTTAGACCCCATGGACTGATATTATACTTTGATGTTTCCAAGTTCATCCCTAAAAACACATGTTTATTGTTGTATGCGAATTTTAATCCCATACCCACTTGTACATGCGGATTTTGACCTCAAACACACGTACATCATATGTGTGCTTAAATCCAAATATTTTTGGAGTTTTCCTTCATGTGTGTCTGAACCACTTGACTCTTGGCCTTCCATATGCCTCAACATTTCTCATATTTGACCCTCCATTACCCCTTTGGAGTTCTATATAAGGAACCCTTTGGATACATTGAAGGAGAGGAAATGAAGAGCAACGAAACTATAGTCCATTGTTGTTGTAGCTTGCATATACTTGAGTTTGCATCCCTTTGGAGCACTTTGTGTTATTCCCAATATTTCCTTTGCTTGTGAGATTTCTATTAAGAGATGGAGGATTGAGGTGGTGGAGGCCCAGTTGGAGGACTCAGTTTCTCCGATTCGCAGATGTGCCGACAGAGATTGTCACTTGTGTAATCTCTGATTTGATTAATAGAAATATGTTTTCCTATCCAATAATGTGCATTTGAATGAATATTGAATCCATGGATATGTTTAATTGCTTATACATTGTTGATTATATATTCTAGAGTAGATCTAACACCATATTATATAGCATCCTTATCTTGTTTGTTGTTGTTGATATCAAATTGCTAGCGCAAGTGGGATTGGAAAAAGCTCAACGAGGATCTACTTCAACCATCCGGAATAAGGTATGATTTGAGGTCCCTTAGTGTTAGATGTTTGGTTTCTCTTGCATATTGGGAAGAGATTTACTTCTCATGTCTAGTTGTCTATTGTGGTACACCCCAAGCCATAGGAAGTTTTTCTCCATAACAGAATTGGCGACCATACTAGGGAGGTTCCTATTTGTTTCTCTTTGGGGGTTTTTGGTATTCAATGTACTTGAATTGCTCTAATTTCTTTGTTTCTTTGTCGTTTCTGGGGGCATGTTTTCCCAGTAGGGTCCTGAAGGAGTAAATTTTGTCTCAACTTGTATGTTTACCTTATTTTTCTTCCTTTTTCTTCCTATACATGGGTTTAGCTTTCGCAGTCGTGTTTACACATGGGTTTTCCTTGAATAGTCACGTATGTATGCTGGTTTATTGAGAACAGTTGCGTATTCCTTGATTTTGAGCCTTATTGGGAGGATTAAGAGTTGCTGGTTGATTTTGGATGATTGCAAAACCTTCTTGTATGCTTCTAGAGTCTGTATAAACCCTCTATTTCTGACCAAAGACTGCTTTTAGTTTGATTTTTAGACATGTTCTTGTCATTCATTTTCTACTTTTTGTTTTGAGATTAGTGTATCAGGTCTCTTTTAACTTGGTGCTTTTCTTGCCTATTGTTTGTGAGTGGTTGCAGAGTCTGAGGGTTGTAGAGTCATTTTTTTTGCTTTTATATCTCATTTATTTCAAAAATACAAAAATATTTTTCTTTTTGCATAGTTATGCATTGCTTTCATTTTGCATTAGCATGGTACTTGCACTAGGTTTACTTAGTGAACTATAGTCAGATTTCATATAGGAATGATTGCACTTACATTTGAAGGAAACATTTTTCCCTTCACGTAGTAGCATACCCTGTTTTTCATTCTACACAGTGCATTTGCATTGATTGTTAGGTGTGTATTTTGATTCATGTTTTTTCATAACACCATAAGTTGCATGACCATTACCCTTTGAGTAATTACAGCCAAATAAAATCAACTCTTAATAAAATGAATTACACTCTTTTCTTTTCTAGGGTGCATCAACGAGATTAGGTTTTAGGGTCTTGGAATAGTTCATTGTAAGTTAATTCGCTAAGACCACTAAACAAAACTATTAGGTGTCTATCCAGGTGAGAGTGTGAAACACTTGGTATAATTAGTGTTTCTTAGGATGCTCCTCTTACGCGGGAGTTAAGCACGAGGCAGTGCACGCGATTGTGACTGGGATGACCCTTGGTTACTTTCTGTGAGCACCGAAGATATTTCCAGGATTGTATTATGATCTGGGGGCCTTTGAGGTATTGATTGGTGCACCCCTATGTTACAAGTTGTGCTTTCAGGCTTCGGCCTTTTCTACTTTTCCCATACGGTCAATCCTGCCTGCGAATGTCTACCTAAGAATTGGTTATATTGAGGTGACCTTAAATTCCTTACCTATGTTATCGAGGGGGTATTTGCAAAGGTTATTCTGTAGGTGTCCAGGCCAGGTAGGGGTCGAATAGCACAATCTCTATATGCATTGAAACTAAGGGCCACTATAATTGGTTACGAACCTCTGCTTGTTGTGTATGGGAGTCTCAATTCTCTCCTAGGAGAGACATACCTTCTTAATTTGGGAGCTCACTTACCCTACCCTTGGTTTTCTTGTTGTTTGGATTTATATTTTCTTAGGTGTATGATTTTTTCACACTAATCTTCTTAGGGTTGCGTAGATATATTTAGTCTTTTCTTTTTGTTCAGTCATTGTGGATCCGAGTGCAGCTCCCTGTCGCTCTCGTTGTTTATCAGGTATTCCACCTTCTACATCTCCTCCTCCCTTGGGAGAGAGATCCAAATAGTCTGAGCAGACTAGTCATCACTTTGATTCGTATAGAGATCTTACCATGAGTCGTCATGAGCCTGAGGTCCTATATCTTCCATCTTGCTCTCCTACAGCGGTGAAAGCTGAACCTTCTAACACATATGGAACTCTTCTTGAGTCTAAGCCTTATGGGACTGGACCGTCACAAGATGATTTATCATAGTTTTTTTATTACATTAGCTCCAATCCCCGGTATTGGTTATACTATCCAGATGAAGAGACTTGCCATGAACCCACCAATACTAACCACAGTAGATATGGCATGCCTGATATTCTTGATCTTGGTCCGGCACCTCATGTCAAACCGGTTGGTGACCCTCGCAATGCACCTGGGGGCACTTCCATTCCTTTCCATGCAGATAGGTTTGCTAATAGTAGTCACGTTGCACCATCCACTATAGTGGTGGAAATTCCTTCACACACACAGCCCAGACCTAGCACTAGTGTTCCTCTTTAGGGACCTGAGTTGAGACATGTGAATATTGGGGGTAAAACCTGTATTCCTTCACATATTCCATCGTTTTCTCAACCTATTCCTTCAAATTATTTTTTGATGCATCCTCTTCCTAACTCTAGTGTTCCTTTAAGCTATAGTTCGATTGTAATCCATGTCCACCCTATGACTGCTAACATTGTAGTATCACAAAGCCAAGTGCCTCGTTCTATGTCAGCAGGTCATGTACCTATTTTTGGATCATCTCATGGAATACCTCATGGACTGTCTCATGGTTCAGATCATGGAGATTCCCATATACCTACCTATAAACCATCTTATGGAACATCTCATGGGACATCTTATGGATCATCCCATGGACCATCTTATGGTCCAGCCTATGGAGCTTCCCATGGACCTTTTTATGAACCGCGATACAGACAAAACTATCAATCGTATGGGTATGGTTATCAACAACCTGCTTACTCTTCTAACTATGGATTTGTAGCACCTCATAATCAAGGTACTCTACATTACAATGATTCCATGTATCCCTTCATGGGTCATATGGGAGGAGGTTATTATCCCACTGGCCAAGGCCATGGTGTGTATAGCAATCAACCTTATATGAATTAGTCCTATCAGGGAGCATGGCATCGACTGGCTCAACCTAGGCTCCCTTTCCTCGCGACCTTGAACCTACCTGATTTGTTGAGATTGACAAATGATCCTCTGTCTCATAATCCGCCATGTCTAGAAGTCCCTACCAAGCTTCCTTCAGACATTCCCAAGTTTGAAGGTAAGGCTAGTGAAGATCCTGGTGAGCATGTAACAACATTCCACCTTTGGTGCTCTTCTATTTCCTTACATGATGACTCCATTCGTTTGAGGCTATTTCAATGCACCCTCATGAGTCCTGCAAAGAAATGGTATATAGAGTTACCAGGGGGAACCTATACTATGTTTGATGACCTTGCAATGATTTTTCTTAATAATTTTCAGCTATCCGTACATTACGACATCAATACCGAACTCTTGTCAACCATCTGGCAAGACAAAGCCATGCATATTTTGGATCATATTCAAGAGTGGCATAGATGGAAATGATTAATTAAATCCTTTATACCACCATAATTTGTTCTAGAGTGGTTCCTCAAGTCATTGTTACCTTATATCGTAAAGGATGTTTCTACGTTTGGAGTTCAAAATGAGGACCAAGCTATTTTTAGTCCTCAATATTTTTATTTGATCTATGCTCAGTCCGGACTCTTGTATGAGATTATCCTAAATGCTCCAAGATCCAATTTCAACCCTAAGATTAAACCTGGGCCACATGCCAATGGCATTGTTGGCTCCACAAGTACCAAACCTACAGACTCGGTTATGAAAAAAGTGATACATTTATCGCTTAACCAGCCTTTGTTGGGACAAGCCACGGCTTTGTCTCAACCTATCCAATCAGCGAGTGTACTTTCAGTGAAAACATCGAACCCGAAAGGAAACTGGCAGCCTGGAAGGAACAAAAAGAAAGGAAAAAATAATCATAAGGGTGGGAATAAAAATGAAAATGGTAATAATAATGACAAGAACACGAACAATGCTAGGGGGGACAATCAGCCTAAGCATAAGGTGAAGTTTCCTTGTAAGTTGTGTAAGGATGATCACCTCACTCACATGTGGCCTCGTATGGAGGATTCCTCGAAGTTCATAGCACAAGACCCAGCTGTGTTTAATAATCCTTTACCTAATAATAAAAATATGAACTCAAGGACCGTTGATCCTAGTTGTGCATCTAGTGGAACTAAAAAACCGTCGGAGCCTGCTAGTGGTCACGATTTCATCAACATGGTGAGATATACCAAATTTGTGATACATGCGAAAGATTATGGTTCGACACAACTAGACCTCGGGAAAGAACCTGATCCACCCGAGAGCTCTTTGCGAATTGAAAATCCTATGGATAAACTTGAACCTCTACCTCACATTCATAAGGGAGTCTTGATGTGCTCAGGGCATAATCCTAATGCTCAAACTGCTTAGAACTATTCAGTTGTCAAGTATTTGGGCCAGACTCATTGTGTGATGTCTGCATTGGAAGTACTTCAGACTTGTCCTTCGCTAAGAAAGGCCTTGTTCTCTTCTCTTGGGGTTAGTGATGATATCTCTTCTTCCATGATCAAATTTGAAACTCATGGAATCTAGCCTTGCTTGTCTTACTACATGTCTCTTTTGATTCATGTAGAGTGTCTCAACAACACCATCATGCATACTATTATTAATGAAGGCATTGTCACTTCTGTGATGTCTTTGTCTTATTGGAAGGGTTTAGGTTCTCCCACTTTGTCTCATTCTACCAACATGTTGACTTCTTTTGATGGATGGTCATTTCGGCCGCACGGTATACTTTCTTCTCTAGAGGTCCAATTGGAGGGAAGACTATTGTGATTGAGATCGAGGTGGTTGAGTCACCCTTTGACTACAATATTTTGTTGGGTAGGAACTCAATGTACAATATGAAAGATGTAGCCTCTTCCTTATTTCAAGTGGTTGATTTCCATTTAATGGGAAAGATCGTTACTATTGATCAAAAGTCTTTCTAGAATCTGAGTATTAACGCATCATCGGGAGCTTCTATCCTGATTATCAATCATTCTCAATCGACAACTGAGAATGTGGGTGTAGGTATGTATCCTTCTCTCATGGGAACCTTTAGTTTTCCTGTGCCCGTTCTTATGATTGGGTCTAGTCTTGGTGGGGATTCATCCTCATCAAATTTAGTATCCTTTCGCACTACTCATATGGAGGATCCTTGGATTCTTCCTTCACCGAGTACTTTGAGTATGCCTATCGAGACAGACGTGTCGCTTCCTACAACAATGGTGGCATATCAAGTGAATCTTGATCTTGTTGTAGAGCCTAGTCCTTCCTCTTTGTGGACAGAGGAGGAGGACCCTTATGTGCTACCGACATGGGAAGTAGAGTCATCTTACTCTCACGACCTCCTTGATGATGTTTTTCCGTCAGATGAAGCTATTCTTGAGGACTTGTCTAGGATTGAATAACCTTGGGAAGATTTGCACCATAGATCATATTTCCTTCCTAATCTTGATCGTTTAGAGTGTGATGACTTTAGGGAGATTCTAAGCGAGAAAATTGGTAGCCCTATGGTCCCATTAAGAACTCTTGGTTAGATGGTTTAATTGAACATGGCTAACCTGTCACCAATGATTCCTTTCAACATTTCTTTTGATCCTGGTAAGATTGAGAACATTTACATTGGGGTGGATTGTTCCCCCGATGAGATTAAAGAGTATACCAAGCTGTTTAAGGAGTTTCATGATATTTTTGCTTGGTCATATGAAGAAATTCTAGGTATAGATCCTCGTATTGTCGAACACGAAATCAAGACTTGTTCGGATGTAAAGCTAGTTCGACAACATTTACATGTCGTGAATCCTAGTAAAGCACCCGCCATTAAAGCTGAGATAGAGAAACTGCTCAAAGCTGGTTTTATTTATCCTATTCCCTTGATGGAGTGGGTTTCAAATCCCATTCCAATAGATAAGAAGCAGGGAGCAATCTGAATATGCACTGATTTTTCATGATTTAAATCGATCCTGTCCTAAAGATAATTTCCTTACACCATTTATTGATCAAATTTTGGATGAGTGTGAAGGAAGTGAGGTATTTTCTTCTATAGATGGTTTTTCTGGATATAATTAGATACAAATTAATCCTGAGGATCAACACAATACCGCATTTATTTGTCCTTGGGGAACTTTTGCATATCGGAAGATGTCCTTTGGCCTTAAAAATGTCAGAGCTACGTTTCAATGGGCCATGAACTTAATCTTTCATGATATTAAAAAGATTATTGAAGTTTATTTGGATGATCTCACTGCTCACTCTCATTTAAGAGTGCATCATCCTTACCATTTGCAATTAGTGTTCGAAATATGTCGTCGTCATCAAGTTCATTTAAATCCTCATAAGTGCATCTTTTGTGTGAAATTTGGTCGTTTACTAGGATTCATCGTATCCAGGGAGGGTATTAGAGTCGATTCCTTGAAGGTTGAGACAATACTTCAATTGTCTCTCCCACGTAACATTCGACACCTTCAGTGTTTACAAGGTATGGTGAACTTCTTACGAAGGTTTGTGGTCAATTTTTCTAACTTGACTAAAGGATTCATGTGTTTGTTGAAGAAGGACACCCCTTTTTACTAGAATGAGCAAGCCTGGGAGTATTTTGATGCTCTTAAGAAATCCTTAGCAATAGCCCCTGTGCTTAGTCCACCATACTATAGCCGTGACTTTTTTTATTTATGTGGCCGCGTCTCAAGAGACGGTTGGTATGGTATTGGTTCAAGAGGACGAGGAGCTCCATGAGCATGTCATATATTATTTGAGCTGAAACCTTATTGATGTGGAACTTCATTATTCCCATGTGGAGAAGCTAGCCTTAGCCACCGTTCATGTGGTTCAACGTTTGAGACATTACATTCTCCTTCACCAAACTTTGGTCGTAGCTCACATCAATGCATTTGAGTTCATCCTCACAAGAAGGATGATTGGGGGAAAATATAATAAATGTATTGTGATTTTGCAAGAGTTTGACCTCGAGGTCATTTCATTGAAATTGAAGAAATCATTAATATTTACTGAGCTCATATCATATTTCCCAAATTTGGAGGAAGAGGAGGTTTATGATGATTCTTTTTTCGATGAGCATATATTCCTCATCTCAACTATGGACCCTTGGTATGGGGATATTATCATGTATTTGCAAACATTGAAGGTACCTACTCACCTCTCATGGGATGAGCGTCAATGACTACGTCACGTAGCAAAGAACTACCCCATATTGGATGATACTTTGTACCATCATGGGGTGGATTCCATTTTACGTCGTTGTTTAACTCATGATGAGGATGAGGTCGTGCTTAGTGATTGCCATGGAGGTGCATGTGGTGGTCATTTATCTGGGCTTTCTACGGCCCAAAAAATATTAAGAGCAGGTTATTTTTGGTTGTCCGTATTTAAGGATTGCATTAATGCAATCAAGAAGTGCCACCCTTGCTAGGTTTTTGCACATAATATGCACTCGTGTCCCGTCCCTTTGCATCCTATTGTAACCGCCAGTCCCTTCACCAAGTGAGGGATTTATTTTATGGATTGCAACCTAACTTTAGCTGGTGGGAACCATCATATTATTGTGGCTGTTGATTACTTCACGAAATGGGAAGAGGCTGGGCCCACATTTAAATCTGATGGTGAGATAGCCGTGCATTCCATATTTAACTAGATTATCACCTGGTTTGGCATTTCGAAAGATCTTGTCACTGACCATGGCAGGTACTTTCAGAACAAAATGATGGAAGATTTGGATTCCAAGTTAGGATATAAGCAAGAGCACTCCTCTTCTTATTACCCTCAAGCAAATCGACAGGTTGAAGCAGTGAACAAGTCACTTAAGTCCATTCTCCAATGAACCATCACACAAATCAAGAATAATTGGAATATCATGCTGTATCCTGCATTGTGGGCCTATAGAACCATGGTCAAGACTGCCACCAGTTTTTCTCCCTATCAGCTTGTGCATGGGGTGGAGTCATATTTATCGGTTGAATGCAAAATCCCTTCTTTGAAGCTAGATGTGGAGATTTTACCAAAGACTTATGCATTAGAAGAACATTTGGTCCACTTAGAGCATCTTGATGAGTAGCGTTGACATGCCTTGGTGGCTCTTGAGGTTAACAAGCATCACATTAAGGTCCAGTATGATAAGTTTGTCTATCCTAGGAGGTTTAGTGAAGGTGACTTGGTCCTTTTGTGGGATCAAGCTAAGGAACCATTGGGGGAAGGAAATTTTAATCCCATGTGGCATGGTCCTTACGTGGTTAAGCGTGTCTCAGAGAAAGGTTCCTATGAGTAAGTTGATTATGAAGGGACATCCTTAGTGGAGCCTAGAAATGGTCTCTATCTCAAAAAATACTATGCATGATCTTTAGCTAGTGCTGACTTTTGTATATTATTGTATAGTTCTGCATTCCATAGTTAGGTTTTCTTATTGTGATCAGGTTTTCTTATTACATTTCATTTGTTATGACATATTTCTATGGAGTCTTCCATTTACATAGGATTCACTGATGGTGCTAGCTTCCACACTCAAAATTTGGCTTCAGCTGCTTGGGTGATCTATACTCCTACATGTCAGGTATTTTCTTCAAGAGGCGTATGTTTATGAACTTCATCAAACAATGTTGCAGAATATAGTGTTGTTATTGATTTATTGTGTGATGCCATTTCACATGGTGTTCATTCTCTTGAGGTATGTCTTGATTTGCAGTTAGTGGTTTCACAACTTAATGGCTTGTATCGTATTAGGGATTCGACATTATTACGAATGTTCTTGCATGTTAGATTTCTAGAACTGCAATTTGAGAGTATAACATACATTCATGTTTCCCTCAAGCTACCAAGACACCAAAACTTGTATAAGCCACATGCCTATAATGCTTGTTGAACCATGAGGTCAGCCTGAACAACTTCCTCAACATCACCATGTTCCCTCTCTCTCCACTCTAGTACCATACTGCACAAAAAAAACAATTTTTGAAATTTTTACGCACTTTCTACAGTTTTTTACCGTTTCTAACCGTTTTGGACCGTTTGAACTAATTTGATGTTGTAGGAGCCTATTTTGAGTGCGGTTTGACCATGTCTTTGACCCGTTCGTGCCTATTTTAGGTATTATGTCTAAGCCGGCATATAGGTTAGGTTTTCACATCCACTTGCATTTTGCACAGCCTTATGACTATTTGATCTTAACCTTAGGTATGAACCCATTCCATCTTGTCACGGAACCTTCTTGCTGCTTTAAGTAGTGACATGATATGAATAGTAGAGCTTTCCCATACATGGGTACCCTAGTTAGATCATGTATTGCATTTGGTTCCCATGTCTACATTTCTCCTTTAGGGTGTGGGAGTCCTTTGTATATTATAGCCATGACTTTAAGCAATAGCTTCATACTCCTCTTGAACTTTATGTTGCCCTTTCCCCTAGGACTCCCTTCTATATGTCAAGTTGTAATTGCATAGTCGTGAATTTTGCTTGCCTTATTGAGCCTTATGTTGGCTTCCCTGACTTTGATTATTAGACATATAGCCTGATCTTGTCTCATTTCTAGCCAAGTAGAGCCTTTTTACATATCTTTTGCAGCTTGATTCCCCATTTTTTACCAGGAGGAGACTTTCCCCTGAGTGTCGTTATCCTACACATGTTTGCTTGCATTGAGCATAGGTATGTTCCACTGCTTGGAACTATTTTGTTTGTCCCCTGACACTCGTCTCCTCCTATATTTGTAACTATAAAGCACTTTTATTCTTTTTCAAGATTTTCAAAATATTTGAAAAAGTCCAAAAAATTCGAAAAACCAAAAAGCCAGACAGGAAAATATATTATCTTTGGCAGCAGTCGAGTCGTTTCTCCTTTGAATAGAGCACTGTATATCACATCCATTGGTTGGGTTATTAGTTTGAATTTAGGAGCTAAACTCGTTACTCTAAGTTTATCTCCACCGACTCGTTAGGCTTCCAAAACCTATGGAGTCTCTGTTGATGCCTTCTGTGTCACAAAGATGTCCCAGTTTGCATATCAAGTCCATGCTTCCAACCTTCAATCACCATTTGCCTTTATTCTCTTGTTCAAAGGAAGTTGAAGCCTGAGTAGGCCATTCTTCAGTTGTCTTGACTTTGCATGCCAACCATTCCCAGTAATGTTACTGGTTTGTGCACATCTTGTTCGAGTTCTTCCACATTATACAGCATTGCTAAGTACCTCATTTTAGTTGATGGGGGATGCCTTAATGCCCTCCTTCCAGTGGATTCCATCCCATCGACTTCAGATCATTTATTCTGGGATAGGAGTCTAGATTCATTTGAGTGCCTTGAGACTTACAGTTATCAGTGGTAGGTTCTCTTACCATCGACAGTTTTGGGAATACATCAATGTCCCTTGATCGATGGATTCTTCCAGGTGCTCGACATCAACACATATATTCACATTTGTTATATTACACTCTAGTACCTTGATTGCCATTTTCATTATCAGTGGGTGATATCGCTTCTGTTAACGGTATACATCAATGACCAGTAATTAGACAATGGACTACTGTGTTTGACCTCAACACCTCTATTCACATAGTAGGACATGTACTCGTAGTGGTTTGTGTAGAATACTTTCTAGCTTGGTGGCGTTTCACATATGCTACCTCCTTGATCGTGCGAGTGTTCATGAGATTTCACCTCTCATGGCGTGATTCCAATGTATGTCAGATATCTTCAACCATTATGGAGATCTTGATCCATTGTATATCTTCATCATGAATATTTTGATCTATTATATATTGTGTGTGGTGATGACCACACATGTCACATTTTGTATATCATGCCTATTCATGGCCATTGTACTCTAATGTATCTGGGATTGCTATATGTACTTGCAATCATATGCAAAGATTGATTATTGTACTATACTGATGGATGGTTGGTTCTTCCACTTGGTTCTTCATCACTCCACTTCTGGGATGGATTTTATAATGTATTTCAGCCATCATGTTACCCCTCTAACCTCACACATTAGGGGGCATTTGTTACAGCTGATTTTACCAAACATGGTTGATCACATATTTATGGCCTTCCCTATCCCTCTACAAACTCTTTAGACCTCATGGACTAATATTATAATTTGATTTTTCTAAGTTCATCCCTAAAAACACATGTTTATTTTTGTATGTGACTTTTAATCCTATACCCGCATGTACACGCAGATTTTGACCTCAAACCCATGTACATCGAGATGTGTGCATAAATACAAATATTTTTGGAGTTTTCCTTCATGTGTATCTAAACCACTTGGCTCTTGGCCTTCCATATTCCTCGAGATCGCTCGAATTTGACCCTCCATTACCCCTTTGGACTGCTATATAAGGAACCCCTTGGATACATTGAATGGGAGGAATTGAATTGTTGGCATAGCTTTCATATACTTGAGTCTACATCCCTTTGTCCCTTTGGAGCACTTTGTGTTCTTCCCAAGATTTCATTTTCTTGTGATATTTCTATCGAGAGACGAAGGATTGAGGTGGTGGAGACCGAGGTGGAGGACTCAGTTTCTCTGGTTTGCAAATGTGCCGACAGAGATTGTCACTTGTGTAATATCTGATTTGATTAATAGAAATATATTTTCTTGTCCAATAATGTGCATTTGAATGAATATTGAATACATGGATATGTTTAGTTTCTTATACATTGTTGATTATATATGTTAGAGTAGATCTAACACCATATTATATAGCATGCTTGTTGTTGGTGAATCCCACCAACAAAGCTTCATCAACAAGGGTTCCCACTCTGTCGACGCCCTATAGCACAATCTCCCTGAGCATCGACCCAGCAGGTTTTACCCTGCCCAACAACGTCTATGAAGAAGACAAGGTATCACCTGAGTCATTCAAGGGAGAGCTGTCAGAACCAAGTTTTCAAATGTGGGAGACGAGGATATGGGGATCCGACAGAGGGAGATCATAACTTATGCGATCATCATATAGTATCAAAATATCACAGCATTATTCACGCGACATCATAGCACATCAAATAGTTACAGAAACATAGATTGCATCAACTTAAAACCAACAGATCGCATTGATATAGCAGGAAGAAACGGAATCGCATCTATAGCATGTCATTTTAACAAAACAAAGTCACAGCATCATAATAGATCTATAAAAACATACAATAATTGAGCCATACTCATCACATCATATATTAATCTTGCAAAAATATTCCACATTACACAATCCATCTCCAAAACCAAAGACTGCATACGTCAGGAAGAAGCCCAGATAAAATCACAATCAAGACAGACAATTCTCCATAAACAAATCGCACCAGATCTTATCCCATACAATCATGCATGCAATCACATACAAGTGTTCACAACTGCTCACATATGACTCTTCTACCATCCTCCCTAATTGCCCCAAAAATAGATCTATCAATAGGGTTATGCCTTTACATCAAGGGTGCACTACTAACTGACTTCTAACCGCTATTAACCTATTGAAACAAACTTGGTTAAAATATACATAAAATATTCAAAAAGTGGTTATTTTCCCACTTATCACACCGATATTCCCTTGCGCAGCTGCCGTGACGCTGCACAACTCACTCGCCCCAAACCCTTTTCCAACAGGCCCCCAACACAGTTTTGTGGCTCTCCCTCAAGCCACGTCAAGTCGACAGGGTGTGTGCCGAAGTCTTTTCCTTAAAATCTACAAATTGTTGTGTAATTTCCCGAACCTGTAGCTAGAATTTACTGGCGATACTCTGACAATTAGTCAAATTTTGTTGGACGGGGTGATCCTCACTAGCCTTGTTGTCGACCATATGTCAATTCTCTTAAATGGCCTGGAGCATGGCAACGGCCTTAATAGCTAACTGGCCACCAATTTCTTGGAATTCATCAAGCTTCTTGTGGCACTTTTGTTGGTGTTCTTGTGTCTGGGCAGCTCACTACTACAAATCCTTCAATTCTATGGCCCGGGTGATCTTCACCATCAGTGGGATGGTCTTCAACGATGTCTTCATAGTTGTTAGGTGGCCCTATGCCTCTTACGCCTACGCAGTCAATTGATCAAGTTGCTCATCCTGAACAATACTTTGCCAAAACTACATGGTCTCCTCCATAATAGTTTTAGCCTCTTGCTCCATGGTGATGAACTAAGTGGCAATTTCTTCATTGGAGGTCTTACGCTCCACAGCCTGCTCCGGTGACGTAGTGGGTTGTACCTTAGCCTAGAGCAGCAAGTTATTATCCTGAAGCTAAACTATATTTTGCCCCAATCACTTGGCCTGTTGAACTAGGTTAAGCCTTGTGGTGTTGTCAAAAATGTTCTCGCATGCATCAGAAGTAGCCTCCTCAACTTCGTGGTACCTTGCTCATAGCTGCGCCTGTTCAATAATCAAGCGGTCTTGCACCTTATGAAGGTCGGTAATTTCTTTAGAAGCCTTCCATTGTAACTCGGCTTATGTCTCCTTCAACTGGTTGATTTCTTGTATATTTTCCTCTGTCAACTACACGCGAACCTGGTGTAGCTCCTCTGCTTCCTTCCGTATCTTCTCAACGGTATTTCGGGACTCGACATAGCCTTCAACCAAATCTTTTTCCCATGCCGCCAACTCCAGTGCAGTGCCATAATGCAACTCAACAAATTCTATGGCTAACAGTTTGTTCAGGTCCAAATTCATGCTCTAGATTAGGTGCAGTTGCTAATGAACTTCTTCGCTACCAGCGCCGATCACAGTCGGGGGAACTTACATGTTCTTGGCACAGGGCTCAGTGCTGATCGATGAGCTATCCTGCAACAGAGGTCTTGCCGATGGTTGCTTGGAAAAAATATCAAAAATGGACTCTATTTTATTTCTTACCGTACCAAATTATTCATGATTGGATTCATAAATCACTGTAGTTGTAGCCTTGGATGAATTCATGATGGCTTTGATAAGCCGCTGCAGCTGGTCTTCCATCCCTGATTTGGTACCACTTCCCACCTCATACTCGTGATTCCATTTGGTGTGAGTCCCCTCCCAAATACACTGTGCGATATCTTCAAGATCTATTGATGACTCGTTCTCGGAGTCATGAGTGCTCAATTCCTACAGGGCAGGGTCTTCAGGGACCTCCAGGGGTAGCTCCTTATCTAACTCCTCCTGGATCACCAGGATGTGCCAATTCCCCAACCAGTCTTGCACAATAGTATCCAGGTCTTCCATGGTGACTTTATAAGGTAATGGTAGCCACTGCTGATCAGGGTCCCGCCTAGCCTGAATATGAATGGAGTGGGGTCGAATAGCAAACAGAAGGATCCACTGATACTTTGCCTTGGCGTAGGGAGAAACTCTAGGAACAGTAAATTTTGGATTTTCTACTGACCCAATGTTAACTTTTCGAATCCTCAGCGGCTGATTCATCAACTTCGCCAGTATGTCGAGAGCTACAACACCACGGCTTCCTTCAAACTCTGGAATATTAACATTCCGCAGCTCGTCATCATATTCACGTTCTCCGAACAAGTTGTAGCATGTCATCATGGATTGGATGGAACGATTTTCATGAGGATCAATGGGGGATGCAATAGGGATGAATTTTAGTACTACATCATGGATAATGTGTAAAGCATTACATACCTCAGTGTTTGTGTCCTGGAAGCTAAATGTTTGAACAAAGAAAACTGACAACTCCTCCCAAGTGGTAATGGTTCTGCATAATTCTGCTGCTACATATCAAGATCTTGGCATATCTTCTATAGTATGAACAAAAGCATGAACCCACTCATCTCTAGGTTGTGATGTCTATAATGTCTGACACTCGATCAAATGACTGGTGGAGTCATTTCGTCCATCAAATCTCCCAGCATGATAGACGTCTACATCACCAAAGTGGACCATCATCAACCTACGACACTGCTCCCAATCATGGATTGTGTGCTTGTGTGTCACCCACCATCGAGCTAGAGTAGCCTTCAGTGCTACATCAAGAGCCAATATCCTTTGTGGTTCAAACATCTTCTCTTCAAATACCTGAAAGAATTCTGATAACCCCAGCAGTCCTTCATAAATAGGTAACTCGACTGTCTTAGTCACAACATGTTGAAGAGACTATGTAATCAACCCACATTTTCTGAATGATATTCCATGCAATCGATTCTTTCAATTGTCTATAGCATCTTCAGAATCAAATGACACGGAACTTGCGCTTTGCCATCCAAGTTCACCATCAACTGTAGGGTGGATATAGTCCTTGAAGATGTTATAAGCATGATCCTAACTTCTCCCAACTTCATCCTTTATAGGTTCGATATATCGTCGCCCTTCCTGAGGGTCCATAGGAGCAATGACCCTAACATCCTGTTTTTCAAATGTCATAACACATTTTTTGAAGTTGATAACAGCCATGCTATCATTATCCCATCCAATTCCTAGCAACGTAGGATAGGAAGCACCATTTTCTACAACTTCTATCACATCAAATTCTGCACGTGTTTTCATACCTTTAATGTCGATAATCAAATTTGAAACATGACCAATGGGATGCACCTTCGCCTGGTTTGCTAAATGCAGCTGTACCCATGACCATCCCAATGTTGGCTTTCCCATCAATTGCCAGGTTTGCTTCATTGGGATGTTTACATCTGAGCCAAGGTCCAAAATGACCGGGTCAACCACATAATCTCCAATATGGACATTCATCCTCATCTCCTTGTCGGTCTTCCTCTTTTGCAAGGAATTCACGGCAGAATCCTTCACTGTCTTATCTAGGAGGTGCAATAATGTCTCAAGCTCGACAAGGGCATCCAAGTCCCTCACCAGTGATAGACAACTCTCAAATAACTTGTACAGGGTACCATACTGCCACACTGGTCCTCCTTCTATGGAGGGGTCGAAATTGGAAGGCATATCAATGATTGGTAACTTCCCTGGATTTCTCCCAATTTCGCTCTTTGCATCAAAGAAGGTATATTTCTCTGTCACAATATCAAATCAAACCTTCTTCTTACAAGCAAACAGAACTTGTAGCCATGGTCCATCATCTCTAGTTGTCACACCAGTGCAAGTGACAATCCCCATGTCGACATCCTTCATCCACGGCTCGGCCTAAATAGTGGCAACTATCAATCCCTGGTTTAAGTTCAAAGGTGGGTTATGATGCAATGGTTAATTCATCGGTTGGTTCTATGTTTGAGGCAAGTTCTGAGTATGAGTCTACAGCGGGACGTGGTTCTTCATTATCAGTTGGTTATGTACTTAGAATGCACGCAGATTCTGATTCTGAGTATTATGTAACTAAGGAATTTGTCTTGCCTTCCATTTTGCAATCAACTAAGGAAAACTTTCAACATTATGATGGATGGTTGCATAGTATGTGCACTACACATGAGAGCACTCCCTCTGGTAATTCCCAAATACCCCACAAGTGTAGCACTAGATTGATTCATGCCCTCGTCCTCCTCTGCGGCCAAATCCTCCTCTTCGACCTTTAAACCATCCGTGGAATCCTCCTCGGACTCCTCCTTACTAATACTGTGGTTGGGCCATTTGCTGCTGTGGTTTGTTAGGTTGCTGCTAAACATATTGCATGACTTGAACATATTTTGGCTGATTATATTGTGGTCACGGTGCCTGGTTATACTGTGGTTGTGCCACCATTTACAGCTATGGTACAAACTGCGGCTGCGCTATAAATTGTTGTTTTGCTTGCATAGGGGAAAACTGCAATGGAGGTGTTCGAGTATATGGTACCTATGTTGTTGGTTGTACTGCTTGCGGTTGTGCTTGTGCTATCTGGGGGTCCTCCCCTTTCACAAAGTATGAATCATAGGTCCTTTCCTGGAGCAAATCATAAGCGTGGCATTTTTTTTCATCATGTTCAACTAACCAACAAAATGTACAGTACAAACTTTCTGCTTTGGTAACCATCTTCTACATATAATCACAATTCCCATGTCAATGCCCATAGACCTGACAGATGAGACACCATGGTGCACCAACACCACTCAATAGATTGGGGTCTCCTGACAACAAATAATTTTGAAACATCAGGAAGGTGTACTTGGTATGTCCACTTTCATGGAAACGGATGCACCAAAGATCATTGTGATCTTCCTTAGCCTTTTTTATTTCTTGCAATTGCAGCGTTTTTGGCCAACTGCGCCTAAATCTGATTCATTCCAACGGCAGTTTCCCCTACTGGTGATGCCTCCAATTTCATCATGCTCTCCAAATCCTCACTCTGTGTCGCAATGTTTTGCTACATTAATGGTTTTCGGATATGAGGGACAAGCACCATGATAAACCATTCTTTATGTTGAACGTCGCTCATCTAAAAACTAGCCCGAGCCATCAATTCCTTAAATCACTAATCAAAATCCCAAATCGTTTCATTGGGGAATTGTTTGATCTCTTTTAATTCATTAATGTACTGAACTTCAGACTTTTGCTTCTTAAATTCCTCAAATAGCCCTGTTTTGATCTCATCCAATGTTTTTGCAGTACCTCCCTGAGGCACCCGTGTGAATCTCATAAACAATTCCAATGTGTGGCCCCTCAGAGTAGTCACCAATTGACTTTTCTTGACATCATCATCGATAGTTTGTCGAGCAGTCCAAATCGCTTCACATAAGAACCAATACTTCTCTGGAATGTCGATGCCATTTCCATTGAAGATTGGCAAATTCATTTCATCTCCTACCATTCTGGACCTTCTTCCTCCTACTGGTGCTCTATTACTAGATTGTTGCTGACATGTCGGGAACGTCGACGTAGAATACACATTCCTTCCTTGTGGTGGAGTAGTGCACGGAGGAGTAGGCACGTTACTACTGGGGTTTGATCCTGTCGTTCTTCCAAACGTAGCCTGGACCTGTATGTCCTCGTCGTCACAAAAAGGTCACTTCGTCCCATGTGGTTTTTCTTCACAGTATCACACTTTGACTTCAGCGGGACCTTCACCCGTCCTCTACCTCTTTTCTCAAAACCTTGCTCCTCCTCTCATACAACCACTTGTTTCTTTGGCGACCTTTACATTCTCACCATACCTCATGCCCATCTACCCATTTCTTCATTATGCATTTCCCCCCTTTCTGTTGCAGTGCCTATATCCCCCACACACCAGAGTTCCACTACTCTTGGTCAATATTTAGGATACCCTTTTCACAGACTATTTTCTTAATCAACAATTGTAGAGACAACAAGAATCTTCCTCGTGGTCCACTGAAAAAATCCCTTTCTGCTTCGCTAAAATATTTATTAGGATCAATGGAAAACTCAGTGATGTATCCTTATAAAATACAATCCAACCATACCTCGACTACCCATTATGCCTTGTTGCTAGTTTCTTGCAGCTCCTGGATTAATTTTGGGGTCCATGATGTTGGCTTTCCTCCTTGAAAGTTTGTCTTCCTCTTAGTAAATTTCGCCAACCATTCATGCAAGAGCACAGGGAATTCACAAAAGAACCATTCATGAGGACTGCCATGGATATATATATCCAACCTATTGCAATAGATTAGGATTTCATTTTTTGGCTTCAGCAAACTCCCGCAAATTCAGATCAAACCATCCCTCAATCTCTGATCAAGTCAGATGCCAGAACATATCCCCCTCTTATTTGCAACTCGGTCCCAATAACAAAACCATTTGTTGGCGAAGCCCACCAACAAAACTTCGTCGACAGGGGTTCCCACTCTGTCAATTCCCTGTAGTGCAATCTCTCTAAGCACTAGCCTAGACCGGTCTTACCCTGCCCAGCAACGTCTGCGAAGCAGAGAAGGTCTCACCAGAGGCATTCAAGGGAGAGCTGTCAGAACCGATTTTCCGACAGTGGGAGAGGAGGATATGGGGATTTGATGGAGGGAGATCATAACTTATGAGACCATCATACAACATCAAAATATTGCAGAATTATTCATGCGACGTCATAGCACATCAAACAGTTACAGAAACATAGATTGCATCAACTTAAAACAATAGATCACATTGATATAGCAGGAAGAAACTGAATTGCATCTATAGCATGTCATTTTAACAAGATAGAGTCACATCATCATAACATATCTATAACAACAGACAATAATTGATCCATACTGATCACATCATATATTAATCTTTCACAAATATGCCACATTACATGATCCTTCTCCAAAACTGGAGACTGCATATGTCAGGAAGAAGCCCAGATAAAATCACAGCCAAGACAGATAATTCTCCATAAATAGATTGCACTAGATCTTATCCCATACAATTGCGCATGCAATCACATACAAGTGTTCACAACTGCTCACATATGACTCTTCTGCAATCCTCCCTAATTTCCCCAAAAATAGATCTATAAATAGGCTTATGCCTTTACATCAAGGGTCCAGTACTAACTGACTTCTAACCGCTACTGACCTATTGCAACAAACTTGGTCAAAATATACATAAAATATTCAAAAAGCAGTTATTTTCCTGCTTATCCTGTCGATCTTCCCTTGCATGGTACCATGTGATCTTGCGCAGCTGCCGCGACGTTGTGCAACTCACTCGCCCCAAACCCCTTGCCAACACTTGTCTTGTTTGTTGTTGTTGAGAGCAAATTGCTAGCGCAAGAAGGATTAGAAAAATCTCAACGGGGATCTACTTCAACCATCCAGAATAAGGTATTATTCAAGGTCCCTTAGTGTTAGATGTGTCGTTTCTCTTACATATTGGGAAGGGATTGATTTCTCGTGTCTAGTTGTCTGTTGTGGTACACCCCAAGCCATAGGAAGTTTCTCTCCGTAACAAACCTTTTCCTGGTAGTAACCATGAATTTAGTTGGAAGACGAATAGAGTAGGTATATGAAATGAATTTTGGGGGGGATGCATCCACCCTTTATTGATATTAAGCTACTTGACAATTATACTAGCGGAAATTACCAACCACTGGACATCATATTGGGAAATCACCCATCAATGGGAGCCATTTTGAGCACATTTTACTTCTGGTTTCAAACTGAAAAAATAAAACCACTCCTCAAGCAAAATTTACATTTTGGTTTCAATCTTGCATAAAAATGAACCCATGTTTTGATCATAGTTCATTTTCTATTACAAGCTCGTTAAAAAATGATTCAGATACCCTCAGCATTATTCCAACTGATCTTCAAGCTCGTTAAAAATAGTAAGATGGTGTTGAGCTTACTTTTCATTTTTTGTGCTCTAGTAAAAACATGAAAAGTGGTTTGAGTTTACTTTATTACTTTTTCATGCTCTAGATTCAAACATGAAAAAGGTTTTGAGTTCCTTTTATACCTTTTCCATGCTCATTGAAAACTCAGTGAAGAGGTATCAAGTATAATTTTACTGTTTTTCAAATTCGTTAAAATTGGATTATAAAAAAAGGACACCTAAATGGAGTCTTCTTTAATCTCTTTTCGCACTCTTAAAATGTGAAAAGATTGCTGAGTGAACTTGTCTTCTTCACACTTGTAAAAGGACCTGAAGAGTTGTATTCCTAGTGATAGTTTGCCCCTTTTTCAGACCAGGGGGCACTACTCACGAAAAAGGAACACTCCATCCAATCATGACTAGAAGATTTCTCTTGGGTATTATTTTATACTTTTTCAAGACCTAGGGACTAAATCATATGAAAAGGGACTTTTTGGAGTCTTCTTCCATTTTCTTTCAGACTCTCTAAACATGAATGATACTAAGTTTTCTTTTGTCAGACTCATAAAATCAAACAATGAAATACCCTTTTTTGGGAACAAACCCCTCCTTTCTTAGGTTCGTAAAACGTATGAGAATGGACTTATCTCCGGATAAGCTACAAAGAGTGTTTGTTACCCTCTTTGAACTCGTAAAATCTAAAAGAGGCACTCATCAATCATGATGGGGAAATTAAGGGAAGGGAAATACATTTCATTTTCAATAATGGCAGTTGTTAGTCACCTTTGAACATGCCACTTTTTTGCATTGCATTCAGACAATTGGGTATTCACCTTGTCTCTGAGTCGATCCACTTTCATGAGTCATGTAACTCCTTTGAGTTTTCAAAGAATTCATTTCCCTTTGTTTCATTGTGTTCTACTTCTTCAAGTCAATGCTACCAATTCTGCAATCGTGCCACCTTATGTTCAAAAGGGAAACTATTTTGAGAGTTTACACTTGTAGTCAAAACAATTTTTTGTGTCAGTTACTTTTGAGTCAGTCCTATGGTTACATCATACTAAAAATTCCATAACTTTGTTCCAAGTTCGTGTCGTCAATGTGGGATTCATCATGGCCCTCCTTTGACGAGACTATTCCTGTCAAAATCAGCTCATCATCTAGGAATTAGTCTTAGAAACAATTTAGTACCTTGAATTCTATATGCCTTAATGACAGATTCTCTAGATCTTGACATAGGTTCACATCATTGACCTTTGATCGATAGATTTGACTAAGTTTTTTACATCAAATCATCTATTCACACCCGGATGATTGTATTAGGGTACCTCCGGAATCATTGACATCAATGGTGACCTCCCTCGCACTTTGTCGTAAAGGAAAGTTTCCTATGGCTAGGGTTTAAGAGGCCATCAATGTACTGGGGTTGAAAGGTGGATGCAAATGGTTCTGCAAGTATATATAAGAAATTTTCATAGATTAGAATGGTTCATACCTTGAAAAATGAAGTTTGATCCAAGCATCCCTTCAATCCTCTTCTTACTTCTCTTGCTCCTCTTGCTCCAAGAGACCTGTAAAATGAATTATACCTTCCTCAAACCAATATGACCACATATAAAGAAATGATAATCAAGTAAACATGAAATAATGATCTAACTAACATCATCATATTATCATAAACAAATATTCAATCACACATTGAACAATGATTTGGGAAGAAGAAGGACATCACATCTTTATTAATCTTGAAAACAAGTACAAATATACACTCTCTTCAAGTTGGGCACCTCACGAAACCTTGATCTAGTTCTGCTGCTTCTCTTCTCCAAGGAGCTCAGCCTCCAAGCTCTGCAAAACAAGGAAAAATCTTCTAGGGAAAAGGTGTGGGAAAAGAGAGTCCCAATTCCTCCAGCATAACAATGAAAAGATTACAGTCTCCTTTGATGGACCTCACTACCTCTATTTATATGCTTCATGAAGAGATAGGGTCAAAGACAAAGTAGTTACAACTGAAGGAGTCAGTTGCATAACTACCCAAACTACCTGAATTTCGAAAAAAATATTTTTTGACATCTATAGGAGGAATACGTGGGTTGTAGAGACAAAAACCATGTATGCAGGAGGTATACCCAGGTTTAAATGTAAATAGTCACATATTTATGGCATACACTATTATTATATATAACAAGTTGCATACAATACGCGGTTTTCCTTAAGGAAACTCATGTATACATCAAAAAATCTCATTTTTAGCATATTTTTAGGCATTCTCAGACTTTGATGTCTTCTAAAACCTTTTAGCTGACTTAGATACCTTTCCAATGGTGTATAGATGGGATCAAATGGAGTTACATAACTCAATATATGGATCCTCCAAGTTAGGTGTTTTTTCTGTGACTTTCATGAAGTGTCGTCATGGAAGTGTCGACATGCGCAGCAATCATGGGAAAGTGGTCACAGGAAGACATGTGTCATTTTGATCTATAACACACTTGTTAATGGTTCTCATCATTGATCAGTAATCAAGTGGTTCTAACATTTTCGACGTCAAAACATTGTAATCGCATGGATAGAATCGTACTTTGTGGAATACGAGACGAAGGCCCTAGGTATCTGTTAAGCACTCATTGCTTTTCGAGGTTGCGATGGAGTATTTTTTATGAATCCTAGCATGGATACACATTGTATTTTCATGGTTGTTCTCATATTTTCATCTGTATGACATAGATCTACGTTGTATTCCTAGTAGCTATGTCCAAATTTGAGTCTTCTTTCCATGGATCTACGCTGTATTTTAGTAGCCATGACTTTTTTGTATCTCACATGGATCTGCGTTGTATTGTTTGGCAGCCATGTTGTGAGTCATATGGGACATGTACCAAAATGTAAAAGGTGCTGCAGAAATTTTGTGATGCTTGAGAAGTTCTGACCATTGGACCTTTTCCTCGATACTATACCTTGTTCTATCAAAGTATTATGCTTATTGTTTCCCTATAGCCATCATAATTTGGGGGGCATCTCTATTACACAGAAATATCATCACCATCATGTTATGAGATATGTATTCCCTTTTTTTCTTCAATCCCTCAAAGTTTTCCCTAGATAAATGATAGGAAAAAATATCCCCTTACAAGTTTTTCTTGTTTTGAGTTGGCAACGCTCTTTCCCCATTAACAAAAAGAGTTACCCAAGAAGAAAAGAGCTGGTAACGCTCCTGATACATGAGAAAAGAGTGGTTCCACCACATCTAGATGTATTTCAAGAAGCGTTACCCCCTTAACACAGCCTATTCGCTTCATTAGAGGAGCGACGCTCACGTTTTCAAGGGAAAAAGAGAAATTTCAAGAGGCTTCTCTAATCTTACCTCCATGGAGCCTCATCCCTATGGTTTAGGAACCAGCTGGATATTGAGATCCTCCATTTTTTGATCTTATATCCACCTCACCCATGAGATCCTCAACCATACCTATCCTCCCATGCCTTTAAATGTTGGCTCATCCCCCATGGGAGAAATGAGGAAGAATTGTGTTGCGCACCCAAACTCTATTAAAATAATTCTTCAGCTATTGGAGGAAGGGTGAAGTTAGAGGAAATGATCCATTGGAAGGAACTCTCAACACCAAGGAATAAATGTTGTAGTCTCTCCAATTATTTCTAATGAAAAATTTCTTTTCTTTCCCATATTTAATGTGCCATTTGTATATATTTCTTGATTCCTTAGCCACGAGCATAGATCTAGTTGATTATATTGTATGCTATCATGTTTTTCTTGTTTTCTTCCATATCTTATAGGTTCTTATATATTATCGGAGAAGAAATCTTAAAGGATAGTGAGGACAACCTTTAAGATAAGTATTGATGCATTACATTCAAGTGATTAACCAGATCTAGAGGAAGTTTAACATTTGGTGTTCTTGTTTTGTTCTAGATCTGAACCATTCATACTAAGGAAACATATCCTATCTATAGGAGGTGCATATTTCCGGCTAACAATGATTCAACATATATCCAATGCATGTGATTTTAATCCTCTACTTCCATACAAGAATTCAAGCATGCGTAAATGGATAGACTCTTCTAGAAAAGCTTATAGTTCTTCCTGCATTGTCCATTCAAGCCACAGGGTGATCCTTCTTGCAACTTTATCACAATAGTATCCATGCCTTTGTATCATCCACAATTTCAAAATTCTAGAACTATGCTACTTTCCAACATACACACCGAACACATAATCTAAAGTTTTAAGGCCTATTATAACTAATATGGACTATAAAACTAAAATCAAAGATAACATACATTGACCTATGTTGACAACATATGAATGAATACACAGTATGACCTACACAATCTTATATTAAAGAAACATAATTCATTACAATTAAAGTGGCATACCACAATACATCTATTTTCAGAGGATGCAAATTGCTCCATTTCATCTGTAAGTCCAAGAAGTTTGTAAAGGTATATCAATTCCTTCCTGCATTAAAGGATTCAAATCCTTGTTTTGGGAATCCTTGAGATACCTAGAGTTGTATAAACATGACAATAATTTATAAAAAAATGAAATCCCACTAAATGGAGCAAGCTTGTGGGAAATCCTCATGGTTTCCTGTCTTTATATAAGTTACAATGCATTTATGTAAACTGCATTCCAAGTACAATAGAACGTGGAAAGCAGTAGTAGAAGTGTACATCAATGTGTATTTGGCCAGTGGATGGAACTATCGATTATGCAAAACCTTCAGTATACTCTGATTATTAAGATCTAGTATGATGAAATGATTCTACCTATAATTGAAACTCTTAGTATTAGGGGTCGTGTTATGAACCTCACTTGCAATTTTTAGTTGTACAACTAAACATTCCTTTCCCTCCACCTTATATGACTATAGGAGATGATATTGAACGTGGGGTTATAGTAACAGAAACTGAATTTTGAGAGTGTTGGTATTTAATGGTTAGTTACCATATAGACCTGTTTTTTAATTCTGTGAGGATTAGGACTATATAAGCTATTTTCTACAAGTGTATCACTCAGGTATTATATGACTGCAACATTTAAGAGAACAATATATTTTGTAGTAAAATAAACTAGATAATTATAATTAGAAATATAAATAATTCATGACAGCGGTGGATGATAAATTTAGTGTCCATACCAATAATCTCAAAACAACCATGAGATTCATAAAGATATCGAGCAAGCTAACATAAAACACATTAAGGCTAAGACAAACTGTATCAGAAAAAAACAAAAATGGCTAAGATATGCTGCAAGATGTTTGTCTCAACCAACATCTGCAAATTCTAAACACATAAAGGAGATCAGAGAAATTATCATTACTGCTGAAGAAATAGATAAGTGTAAGCCCCAATCCTTTGATCATCACCAAATTCCTCATATAGAAGCACCCATTCATCAACCAATAGGGATTCTTTAGATAATATGTCCGACATATAATTATGCTCTATTTGAGTCATTATGTTTATATATTTTTTCTCATTCAAACTTTAAGCGCCTACCTATAGATGTCAACCTATTGAAAAAACTAGTCTGGAGGCCAAACTCTCTATGAGTTTCACCACTTTCACCTTTTATTTCTACAAAACATCGACACAAAATCACTTAGATGGCACACAAAGATAGTAATAATAACATATGTATTTAACCATTTCCATATTCTACTAGAGATACTATTCCGATTTACATGTGTTAAAAATGGGAATATAGTCATTTTTTGTGTGGCTCAACCAAGAAGAATGGATAGAATGTGGTGGAATTTTATTGATTTGTTCATTAGATTATAATAGAAATAGATCAAATTTATTATTTAAGTCAAATTCAATGTATCAATGTATAATGATAAGAAAAAATATCTAAATTATTGTTGGTTAACTTTTCCCCACTCTCGCGACCTAGGTTCAACAGACCCATGAGACCGACAAAAAACCCAAAGACATCGGATCGGCAAAGAAAGTTAATTCAACAACAACTATGAGGAAGGTGCTGTCTCACCCGAGATATCTTAATGTGTAACTTCCAAAACCATGTTTCTATAGTCGATGAGGTATTACAATCCCCTGACGCACAGCCAAGGAATTCTACAGTTTTGGAAGGTTGGAGTCCTTTTACTAACTTAACAGTGGCACAATAGTGCAACACAAGCAATGTGCAATAGACAATTTCCCTTAACAACTAGGGCAATTTTGCAACGTAGATGTTTCCTTAACAATAAAAGATAGTGGCGCGACTATATTGCAACTTAACAGTAAATGATAGGAAATAATACACAATGCTTCAACGATGCTTTAGTCATTCATTCATTCAAATTCTTTTATCAATATTGCGACATTAATTTAAACAATAAGTGTAAACAATGAAACATAAACAATAAATAATCACAACTATTCAAAAAGTTCATTCATTCGACACAAGATGTAACATGGAAACCCAACCAGGAAAAACCAACAAGGTGCTCTTCATCTGACATGAGAAATATATGGCACCTTGTTGTCTATAACTTGACTATAGACTATTTTAAGATATGTCTTTTAGCTCAGAATATTTCTTTCTCTCATACTCTCTGTTTTATTATGCTTTCTTATACTCCTATTAATATGCACATAGCCTGGATCGACTCTTCTACTCCACTATATGTGCACTCGGTTACAGAATGACTCTTACAAAAACCGGTTTGCACACATAGCTGCAAATATGTAGCTCAACAGCCTTCTACTACTATCATACCTCTCTCTAATTCCTTCAAATATTTCCTATCTCTCCTAACAGAACCCTTATACAGAGCAGGTTCTTCCTATTTATAGATTCTACAAGACCGCGTAGGGTCGACTGAGTACGGATCATTCATTATAGTCATAAATAGCCACAAAAACTTCTTTTTTTACATTTATCATAGGCCATACTTAGCCACAAAATTGTACTTCATTACATTTATCACAGGCCATAACTAGCCGTAAAAGCATTTTTCAGTCTGTTTGTACAGGTCACAACTAGCCGCAAAAACCTTCCTTTAGTCTTCTACCAACTTGAGCCCCTATGGTCTTCTCGACCTGTCACTTCTTAGCCTTTACTCTTATACCTGCCACATATTTCCTTTTCCTTCGTCGTACTGATCCTCGTTGCAGCTTTCTTTCCTCTATGCTTCATTTCCTTCCTTTGCCTCTTCCTTCTTGTCACGGGCTTGTTTTTCCTGTCTTCCACTTGCACTTTTTCTTCTTCTTTGTGTTCTTTCCTCGACCAACAGGCCCCCAAGGCTCACATGTGGCTCGTTCTGAGCCACTAAGAAGGTGTCATGTTTCTGGTGCTGGCTGCGCCAATTGGTAGACATGGTTCTTCTTCTAGTGAATGAGTTATAAGCTGGAGCTTCTGTTGTATAGGCTGAAGGATTCCTGTTACTCATTCATCCTCTGTATGTTGTTTCGTAGCTTATTCATTTCTTTTCTTCTCTTGGTCGCAGAGAGTTTTAACTTGCTGCTGTAGATGCTTCAACTTGGCTACCTTTGCGATCTTTGCTTTGAGTGGCATCTTCTTTATTTCTTCCTTAACCGCAATTATATTTAAGTCAGCTTGTCACAAATATTCCTTGATTTTTTCCATGGCTTCATCTTCGAGGAGAAATTCCCATGCCTCAAATACTGCGTTGATTGCTTCCGTGCATAGTTTTTCTCCTTGTTTAATGCACTCAACAGCCTCATATGTTGTTTTCCTGCGCTCTTTGAACACCTCATGAGGTGTGATTGGTTTTTGTTGTGCTTTAAGGTCTTCCACCTATTTTCTGAGATCTGTCGTGATCTTGGATAGTCGCACTACCTTGTCAGCTGCATCTTCTTCTTCTTGGTCTTCTTCCATGGGGAACTCTGTGACTACACAGCTTATGGCTTCTTCTAGTGTAAGCCTTCATTTTTCTCGCACTTTGATATCATCCTCCTTCTACCTAAGAAGGACTTTGTGCTCCTTCACTTTCCTTGTTGCTTTCTTATCCTATTAAGCAACAACATTTTCTTATAGCCTAATCTTTGTTGTTTTTGCATGTTGAACAACATATACTTCAACCATTTCTAGTTTAAAAAAAATCTAGGACAATGTCCTCATTTCCTAGATAACATCAACATACTCTGGTGTTCCAGTTTCTAGTTCTTTCATTTTTAATTCTATCTTGAGTGGCGACAATAGAAGGGGCATGGATAATGTATCACCCAGATCAACATCATATGTCTCATCCCTGATGGTTCTCTTTACTTCATTGATCACCTCTGTGAGCTTATTGACATGCTCGGTGAGTTTGTTGGATAATTGTAGCTAATGTTTACTGAGACCCTTAAGGCTGGTCTTTTCTACGTCTGCGATAGCCTCTGCGAGCAGGCTAATGTCTTCCTCACCTAAGCTGACGGTATTATAAGTTTTAACAACATTACACTTCTTTCACGGTGGCTCATGTTGTTCCTTTATCTGTGCCTCTTCCTAGGCATTCTTCTAAGTCTGCATGTCCTCGTCAATGGGTGTGTCCTCTGCATCATCCTGATCATATCCCTTATCACTGTCATCATCATCTAAACTCACCGACTGGTTGTCTTGCACGTCACCCCCATCGTTTCCTTGTTCATCATCTTGGCCATTCCCTTGGCCCATCTCTTCATCGACAGGAACGCACCACTCCCTAAGCCAGTCCTGGATGACCACTTCCACATCATGTTCCTTGATCATAAAATGGGTCAGGTGGGATTGCTTCTCCGAGTCCTACCATTGTTGCAGGATGATATGGTGGAAACCAGCCTAGAATTTTATGAACACCACATACTTTTGGACTGTCACAGCTTCCAATCTATGTTGGTGTCTCATTACTTCTTTCAGTGCCTCTGCATCGAGAAAGAACTCTATGTTTAATTCCATTTTCTTGATATTATCTTCCTTGTCCTCCCATAGGTTATGATATCTCGCGCCATGACAGATCACTAGGAAATCTAGTGGTTGGTAATCTGGTGGGTCTGACCAAACTATAAATGAAATCAAATTTAGCAACCAGGAGTAGTGGAATTTGGGCTTACTTTCATCTAGTGCTTGCGCTGCATCTTCAAGCAGCTCATTTAGTAAGTACTATGACCAATTGAACAACACTACTATTGCACATTGTTCCTCCAGTTCCACTATCCTGGTGGTGCACTCAGAGGGTCGCATCTTGCGTAGCATCTTGCAAGATAATATCTTCATGGAAAACCGCACTATTTTGTCGGTGATAGAGAAAATCAAGAATCCTCTATTGGCACATTGGAGGTCATACTTTTCCTTCATCTTTGTTGCATCCCTGTTTGCTCATAGATATGGTGCAGGGTCGTGACCTTTCCGTGGGAAACCTGTTATGGAAGAAATGATCTCAACATCGATATAATATGGTTTTTCAAGCCATAAATATCCTCCATGGAAGAATACCAGGATTTATCGCACATATGTGCTCACCTGTGTACTTCAACCAAAATGTGGCATGAGAAGTAGGTTAAGTAGGCCCATGATTTCTACACATCGATCCCACTCCATCGGCACTACAAGTCAGGGTGCAGGTGGCTCAGCTGGAAAAGTGACCATGTACATGTTTCTTTCCAGGTCCCCCTGCTTCCTCATATCATGATATTCAAACTTGAGTTTCATCAGCTTTGGCAGGATGTTCATTAGCAGTTGCACTCCAGCAGGGATCTTGGGTGCCACCAAAGTGGAGCATGCTCACGTCGGAAGCTTCACTTCTAGCACCTCCATATTTCTTGGTCGAACATACGACAGTAGCAGGTTCTACTCTTCGATAGTGGCAGGCTCCGCTTATCTTCGTGGTGGCGGAGCTAGTGCGTCCTCGGTGGCCTTCAACTTTTGGCTAGGATGCTCCTTTGGAATTCTTACCCAGGGTTGTGACGTGCCCAGGATTTCTGTTGGTGACTCAAATGGTCATGGACCTATAGATGGTATATTATCTAATGGATTATGATCAGAACCCAATGTAGGGGCCTATACGAGAGGCCGAACCGGGAGCATGAATTGCTTAGGGAATTGACTGCACCATCGTTTATAGTTCTTGCTAATCTAGTTTCATCTCTCGCAATGTAATATCTTCAACAATCAGACATGTTGAGGTGATGGTAATGTCAAACTGCTCACTGATGCTAGAAATGGAAATGACCATTAGCTTCGGCTCTCACAATTACAAGCTCTAGTTTGCTCTTATTCTCTTTGCGCAAGTAAAAGGTTTCTTAATGATGAAGACTCATATTTATAGGCATGCACTCATCTTGCATGTGATCATTTGATGGTAGATCAACATCTTGTCGATCACATGGGCTTCCCCTTCGATCTATTTTAGAATTAACTCGCACACTTGATCGATGATCTGTACCTGTTATGACAGTTAGGGTGAGGACGACAAATAGGACCAAAAAGAACGATGTCATTTTCCTCGGACTTGTCAAATTAATGACCCTTAGTTGTCATAATCACCTAAATATTCTCGCATATATGTGCCTTAATGGCACCCAGCTGTCCTTCCCTCTCTTTTTGCGATTTACATACTCCTGTCACAGGCGTGCGACAAAGCAGTTTCCTTTTCTCTTTTTCTTTTCACTTTTTTTAAAAAATGTGTTGCAACCATCATGGTAAGGCTTCAACCGAATGTCATTTATCATTCTTGAGATCAGTGTCCCATCCATATTGTGTAATTTCACTGTGCCTACAATAGTGATATGTGCAACCACATATAGCCCTAACCAATGCGTCTTCAATTTCCCTGGATGCCTCAAAATTTGTTGTCATACAGCAAAACAAGTCCTTCGACTTTGAAATGCTTAGTTCTGATATGGCGATCATGCCATGCTTTCTTCCTTTGCTTCTCTATGTTTTGATGGAACCCTGCGACGAAGCATTTTCCTCCCTTTGAACAAGTTGTGACAATCTTTGCTTAACAGCATCCACATCTGTCATTTCAGTTAGTGCAACAATCCTTAAGCTCGACACAATATATTCCATCGGCACAACAGCTTCTTATCCATACACCAGTCTAAATGGAGTGTGACCTATCATTCACTTGCAAGTTGTGTGGTACGCCCATAGCATAGCTGAAACTTTATGATCCCAATCATCTCTGTACGCATTACATACTTTAGTTAATTCATTCTCCAGAATCTTGTTGAATGCTTCAATCGTTCCATTCACCTAAGGATGATAGGGTGTCATTTTCCTATACTGAATTTGGAATTATGCAGTAAGCTCATCAATCATTTTGTTAACAAAATGTGTACCTTGATCACTTAGAAGTATTTTTGGGCAACAAAATCTTGTCATGACATTTTCAAATAAAAACGTCACCGTAGTTGCAGCAGTACAATATTTAACAGGTGCGGATTTAGCCCATCTCGTTAAGTATTATGTCGTTGTGATAATATAACGCACACCAGTTGATAATATCAACGGCCTATTTATCAAATGCTTAAAAGGTTCTCTGCGGCGCTAATGGCATCTCGTCATTCCTAGACGGTTTTCCTATTCTCAAGAAAACATCACAACATTGACAAAAGATCTTAGTATCCATATGTATGGTTGGCCACCATAATCCAGTTATAATATCTTGCACACGGTTTCCTTTCCAAAAAAGTGTTCTCCTGTGACACCGGCATGTGCTTCGCTCATGGTTGAAAACACATCGACACAATATTTCATCAGTGCCCATCTTGTATAGTTCTCTCACAATCAACGTATAATCAGCCACTTTGATGACCAACTGTTTCTTCTACGTAGTGGTGAACCCTTCAGGCACATAACCTATACTCAAAAGGTGAATGATAGCCTCAAACGTTTCACCAACCATGGTGACCGCATATAATTTCATGTCAGGCAATTTTTCCTCCAAGCTGGTTGGTTCTTCACCACTTTCTATTCTCAATAGTTGATCAGGACCCACATTCATTTGACCAGGTTTAACAATTAATTCAAATTCAAATTCTTGAAACATGAGGAGCCATCGATAGATCTTCCCCCCCAACACCGGCTTGTTGACCAGGTATATCAGTGTACATTTTAAAATGTCCACCCAAAAAGTAGTGTCAGAAATTCTGCAACACATACACCATTGCAAGACACTCTCTCTCTGTCATCATGTAGTTTTTCTCTGTCGTCGACATTTTTCTACTGGAAAAATAAATAGAGTGGTCAAGCACTCCCTCACCCGGTTGCGTTAGTACTATGTCAAGCGCAACAGACGACGTGTCAACATGAACGTGGAACTGCTTCTTCCAGTCAGGAAATACTAGTATTGGCGTAATTTCCATCTTTCTCTTTAGCTTGTCTAAGATTTCTTGACAAGCTTCTATCCACTGAAACTTTGCATCTTTTTTCAAAATTTTCTCCATAGGTGCAGGTATCTCCGCATATCCTCTGATAAATTTTCTGTAATAGCATGTATGTCTTAGCACTGATATGAGTTGCATGACTGGTGTAGGCAGTGGTAAGTCAAGGTTAATCGCAACTTTCACTGATTCAACCAAAATTTCGTCGTGGCACACGACATGTCCCAATAATACACCAAATGGTGCGCAATAAATACATTTATTTGAATTAAGAACGAACTAATACTGGCGACAGCGTTCTAGCATCATGTGTAGACTCTTAATATGGTCTCTTACTAGACCAAACACAGTCCAATCACCAAAGTATACTTCAAGAAATTTATCAATAAAATCTTTACAAGAAGAAACTACTATTCTTGAAAAAATAGCAGGAACATTCTTGAGTCCGAAGGGCATTACCGTATACTGATAGCATCCCCATTATGTGAGGAAGGTCATTTTGTGTCGATCCTCCTTCTCTATTTTGATCTGATGATAGCCAAAAAATCCATTGGTGAATGAATACATCTCTTGTCCTCAGACGCTTTAAAGGAATTCATTTGTGAATGGTGTCGGGAATGGATTGTACAGGAATGCATCATTCAGCTTCCTTAAGTCGACATAGATTCTGACTTCACATGTTGTCTTCTTATCTTGAATCACTATAGGATTGATCCATTATGATTCTTTGACATGTTCAATGATTCCTGCGTCAAGCATGTGTTCCAACTTAGCTTTCACCTTCTCTTTATACCTTGGAGTCAATCTATAGGTTCGTTGCTTAACTTGTTTTGTGTCTAGTTTCAGGGGTATTTTAATCTCCGCCATATATCCTACTATTCCATTCATCTCTGAGAATATGGTAGGGAACAGATCCTGGAATTCATGTATAAAGTATGTAATATTTGTGACTATCTCATCCTCCCAATAATCTCCTATATTGGTGAACTTCGGGTTTTTTGACGAACCAATGTTAACTTTCTTGATTTTTAGTAGCTTGAGGAACTGTTCGCTCGAAATACCACTTCCTTCCACCTCATGCATACCCTATGATTCTGGTATGTTAATGTTGGTAGGATCATCATCTAGGTCTCCATCCATATTATAACAAACCATCCATTGTTGGATGGTCGCGCTACACTAGTGTGAATTTTCCACTTCGACGGGGATTTTAGCGTATATCTTCTCCTTGATTGTTTGAAGTGCAGCATTAGTTGTTGACTGCTCAACCAAAAATGAAAAGGTGTGCGCAAATTGTTTAACCACCTCATCCAATTTCTGACTTCCTTGTCGCAACTCCATGGATGTATACCATCTCTTGGGTGTCATTTCCAATGTGTGTATGAAATTATGGACCCATTCCTGTCATGGGTATTCTGCAAATGTTGTGCGACACTGATTAAGGTGGTCGACAGGGTTCGACATCCCTATATAATTATGATGCAAGAATCTGACTTATTCACCAAATATGATTTCTAGCTATCTTTTTCATTGTCCCCATTCAAATATAGATCGCTTATGCGTACCCCATCATCTAGAGGGCGTAGCTTTCAGCACATAATCTAACACAAACAAGCACTGCAATTCTATTACCAATACTTCAAACACACTTAGAAAGATCACAAGGTTAGGTAAACCCTCATAGGTGGGTAAATCACTCGACTAATTCTCCACCTGTCGCACAGACCTTCTAACTCTGGTGCATCTCCTCATAGAGACCTCATGTAGTCTGTTTTTCCAATTTTTCGATGCCTCTCCTGAATCTGATGTGCATGAGCTAGCTCTCCTCTAGATCAAGTTCGCATTTGTTGTAGGATTGACTTAATCATCTTTTAAGGTGCTGAGATTATATATATGGTCTAGATAATCACCTTGTCCTTCACTGTAAAGTGGTTCGACATATCGTTTTCCCTCCATTGGATCAATAGGAGACACTACCCTCATCTTGTCCTCCTCGAATGAGAGGATTCTTTTCTTAAAATTTATGATCATTTGATTTTCTATTACCCAATCTATCCCCAGAAGCGTGGGATATGGGTTTGTTTCATCGACAATGTTGATAACTTCAAAGTCTGCAAACGTACGTAGTCCCTCAATGTCGACAGGAACTTGACTCAACCTACCAGTTGGTAGGACCTTCGCCTAGTTTGCAAGCCTCAACTGAACAGGGAACCACTCCAAGCATGAATTTCCCATGCTCTCCCAACTTTGTCATGTCAAAATATTAACGTCTAACCATACATCCAAGATAATGTAATCCATGTCCTAGTCTCCTATATGCGTAGTCATTCTCAACTCTCACCCATTTTTGAATTTCTTTTTAACATGGTTAACTCTTTTCTCAGGTTGCGATGAGGTTTCTTCTATCAATGCTTTCAATTCTTCAACAACATCTTTATCATGGATCAGTGCTAAGAAACTTGACAGAAATGACCTGAGCTTACTAACCTTGTTTGGAGCCTGCTTTCGGAATATCTATTGGAAACATTCAGGCATCTCCTTGAATCGGTTGAGGTCAATGGTTGTTCTAGATCTACGAAATCTAGGCACATGTCCAAGAACACTTGCTTCTACTTTTTAACATGGAATGGTACTTTCTCCTGCACCACGGGTCGCACCTGCGGTATTTTCTGATCAGCTCCAATCACAACACCTCCTCATGTTACGACATCAACACTTGGTTCTCTCAGATCGGCTGCAATCATATGAACATTTAGGTTAGGATTTGGATTTGGATTTTGTGTGGGGTTAGGAAATCTCGCGGCCTGAGCTTTCCACTTTGCAATCAACTGGGGACATTGTTCCACATTATGGTCTTGTGCTTTGCAATATGAACATGTCTTTGCAGGATCCTGGAAATATCTAGCATAATTTCCCGGCTGCCCACAATTATAGCATACAACTTGACCTCTTACTCTGCCAAATCCTCCTCCTCCTCTACCTTGGAAATTTCCATCCCCCCTTACCTGAGGGTGTGGTTGCTATCGTGGATACTATTTCAGTGGGTATTGAGGCTAATACTGATTATGATACTAATTTTGTAGGAAATGAGCAAGCTGGTAGTTTTCTTACGCTTGTTCATCCTGAATATGCCCATCATTCTTCATTAAGTAGGTGTCGATTGTCTTTTCCTTCAAGAGCTGGTATGCTCTGCAATCCTTCTCATCATGTCCTACTGACTTACAGAATTTATAGAAAAGGCTATCTAGAATACTTACAATCTTTTGCAAGTATAGACAGTCCTCATCTCGATGCCCTCTAGTCTAGCATATTCAGCACCAGGGTATTCCTTCAATACTCAATGGGTTAGGCACACCCGACGAGATATAGTTCATGTACGACAGATAATTATCCTTGGTGTTTCCATCTGTTCTACATCTTGTGCACCACAATTCCTCTTGGGATTCCTTTCCCTTATTGATATCCTGAAGTTGTACAGTCATATTATCCAATTATGACTCAATCTACATCATTCTCATGCCACCATCTCCGATCGGTGAGGATTCCAGCTTCATCGCTATTTCCAACGCTTCCACCTACGACACAATCTTCTGTTGCATCAATGGCCCTATGATGTGTGGCAATAGCGCAACAATAAGCCATTCTTTATGTTGCACATCCGACATTTGGAAACTAAATTATGCCATCAAATTTTTAAACCGTTGATCGAAATCCCATACGAATAATGTCGGTAACTGCTTTATCTCTTTGATCTGAGTGATGCACTGCGACTTGGATTTAGTCTTTCTAAACTCACAAGTCATCGCGATTCAGATATCATCAAGGGTATTCTATAGGGTTCCTGTTGGTACTACACAAAAATTCATAAACCAGTCTAGCACACGACCCCGCAGAGTCCTAATCATCTGTGCTTTCCTTATGGACGCATTGTGGACTTGGTGAAACATCCAAACATATTCACAAAGGAACCAATGTTCCTCTAGATCTTCTGCTCCATTCCTATTGAATGTAGGTAATCTAATATTTGCCCAAACAATTGAGTTGGAGTTGAGGATGTTTAATGAACAATTTAATGAAGGTAGACTTCCTTGCGCACTAGCCGCAGCGCTAGCACTATCAGTATTAATAGTTCTTTCAGGAGATGAGGCTCTAGACCTTACCTATGGCAATGCTCCTGGTGTGGTGTAGCAACATTCTGATTTTGGCACCTCCGTAGATTATTCAGATTCTTCTGCTCCTTCAGAGATTGGGATATAGTCTTCTTCTTTGTCACAAGACCCTTTGTCTAGCCACGACTCAGCTTCGTACTCACTTTTTTCAAACAAATTAGGAGTCCTTCTTCTTCCTAATGTCTTTCTCCTCTTTCCTGAATGAAACCTCTTTCTACTTCTTAAAAATAGAGCTTCTAGTTCAGGTTCTGTACTTCTTGGGAATGTATCAGCTCACCATTTCCCATTTTATTTATAGGTTGTCTGCGACATATTTCTTCCTCTGGATATGTGACTCAACTGCTGAACTACAAAATTCCCTTCTCATAGACAATCATTTTTATCCATGTAGTTATAGATAACAAGTACCTCCTGTGGGGTCCTTGGAAAAAATTCCTTTCATCCTCACTATGTGAGGTTATTGTCTCAACTGCAAACTCAGTAATATACCCTTGCAAAATACTGTCGACCCAAAAATCAATAGCTCTATATATGGGGTTACTTACACTAGTTAACTTGTGGATCAGATGAGTACTCCACTCGACTACTTGCGTTCTTTGAAAGTTTGTCTGCTGAGTTGCCAATCTTTACAACCACTCATGTAGCACAATGGGAAACTTTGCAAAGAATATTTCTTGAATATTTATGTACAAGTATCAGTCCAACTAGTTTTATGCACTCAACAGTGATCTTGCGCTCTCCTCTTGCACAAATGCTAATGTCTTAGACTCCAACCAATCCTCGATTTCCTTCTTTGATGGATGCCACAACATCTCCCTCAACTCAAATGATTAAGGTTCCTGAAAATGGAACCATTTGTTGGCTAACTTTTCCCCGCTCTTGCAACCCTGGTTCAACAAACCCATAAGACCAAAAAAACACCCAAAGACATCGGCCCGACAGATAAATCTCAATCGACAACACCTGCAAAGCAATCATAGTCTCACTCGAGATATATTAATGTGTAACTGCCACAATCATGTTTCCACAGTCAACGAGGGATTATAGTCCCCTGGCATGCAACAAAGGAGCTCGATAGATTCAAAAGGTTGGAGTCCTTTTACTAACTTCACACCGGCACAATAGTGTGACACAACCAACATGCAACACAAAATTTCTCTTAACAACTTAACAACTGGTGCAAATTTGTGACACAAATGCTTCCTTAACAATCAAAGACAGTGGCACGACTGTATTGCAACTTAACAGTAAATGACAAAAAAAATACACAATGCTTCTACGATGATTTATTCATTCATTCATTCAACTTCTTTTATCAATATTGCAACATGCATTTAAACAATAAGTGTAAACAATACAACATAACCAATAACTAATCACAACCATTCAACAAGTTCATTCATTCGACACAAGATGTAACATGGAAACCCAACTGAGAAAACCCACCAAGATGCTCTTCATCTGGCACGAGAAATATATGGCACCTTGCAGTTTGCGACTTAACTATAGACTATTTTGAGATATGTATTTTAGCTCAGACTCTTTCTTTCTCTCATGCTCTATGTTTTATTATGCTTTCTTCTACTGCTATTGATCCACACACAGCTTGGATCGACTCTTCTACTCCACTATCTACGCACTCAGCTACAAAATGACTCTTGCAAAAACTGGTCTACACACACAACTACATATCCACATCTCAACAACCTTCTACTACTATTACACTTCTCTCTGATTCCTTCAAATATTTCCTATCTCTCCTAACAGAACCCTTATACAAAGCCAGTTCTTCCTATTTATAGATTCTACAAGACTGGGCAACGTCAACTAAGTATAGCTCATTCATTATAGTCATAAATAGCCACAAAAATATCTTTTATTACATTTACCATAGGCCATATTTAGCCACAAAATCATCCTTCAATACATTTATCACAGGCCATAACTAGTCCCAGAAACGTCTTTCAGTCCGTTTGTACAGGTCATAACTAGCCGCAAAAACCGTCCTTCAGTCTTCCGTCGACTCAAGCTCCTACGATCTTCCTGACATGTCCCTTCACATCCTTTACTCTTCTACCTACCCACAGATTCCCTTTTCCTTCATCGCATTGATCCTCATCACAGCTTTCTTTCCTCTGTGCTTCCTTTACCTCTTCCTTCTTGTCGCACGCTTATTTTTCCTATCTTGTGCTTGTGCTTCTGCTTCTTCCTTGTGCTCTTTCCTGGCCCAACAATTATAGAAGTATTAAATCTACAGTACAAGATAGCTATAAATAAAGATGTTATATAGAGAATGAAAATGGAGAAGGGATGTAGGATGGGAAATCACAAAGGCATGGATGTGTAATAGACAATGTGGGAGCCTATTGACAAGAGAAAATGTCCCACTATTAACATTAGGTGTTCACCTAGAGAAAGAGTACAAAATAGACTTCCTACCATTTGGAATTGGGATTCCTTTGGATTCCAATTTGGCTACTGTTAATGCTCTACGATTTCTAAAACTAGTTGTAGAAATGGTAAGTCCATAATGCAAATACTGATACATGCATGGGATAATATAAGCAAAAGGAAAGACATGAAACTCAAGATTAATCCAACATATGTTAGATTTTTATCATTTAAGCTAGCATTATCTTAGGATCTTTAACTGAGAGAATAACAAGCACAGCAATCAAACATAAGAGACAATGAACACAAAGTTTTTCCTCATGGAAACCATAAAGGAGAAAACTGTGCAACTTCCTCAGAGATAGAATCAACACCAAAAGCAAAACCCCAAGAATAGTAAGATGATCTCCCGACAGCAATAGTCTCTCTCTCTCTTGTCCCAGCAACTTCTTCTCTTTTATTTATTCGCTATAACTGAGTGTGAGTGAATGTATGATAAATAGAGAAGCTCCCTCTCTATTTATACTAATTCCTGACTTAACAATAACTCACTAGGGATGACTTCTCTAGGAGAGTCTAATAACCCTAGGGCCCCACAACTGTGGGGACTTTAACCCTTAATCAATAGGAGGCTTACCCACAATGAATTTACATGACTTATTTACATTATTGAATCTTCCGATAGAAACATTGGGGCATGACATGACTCAAGTACATTACAGACACTTCCCAAAATAAACATCGGGGTACAATACATAAGGTATACAATTGAATACATTCTAAAGTTACAAATACATCAACACTCTCTCTTAACTAGGAAGGTATTCTCTCGACACAATTTATCAGCACAAGTCTTCTTCTCTGTATCATCTGGATCATCATCGAGTTCTCGTCCTCTTCATCTTCAAGTCATCTTCATCTAGATTTGGATCATCACTCGATCTGGATCATCACCACTGGGTTTGAATCATCACTATTGGATCATCACTGGATCTGAATCATCACTCGATCATCTCTGGGTCATCATCACTAGTGTTGTCTCTTGATTCTTCTCGTCACAGGAATTTCTACAGAGCCAGCCCTTTTTCATGTTTGTTGTAGGCCTAGCCTTCATGTAGTTATTTATCATCTTCAACACTTATATCTGACCATGGAATGAACCATGTCAGAAAGGCCCACCCAGCACTTACATCTGACCATGGGAGGAACACATCAAAGAACCATGTCAAAAAGGCACGCCCAACACTCACATCTATCCATGGGAGGAACACATCCAAAACCCATGTCAAAAAGGCCCAGCACTCACATCGAACCTCATCTTGTCAGAAAGGCTCTGTACTTACATCTGACCATGTGTAAACACATTGCGCCAGAATGGCTCTAGACTTACATTTGACCATGTGTAAACACATCACGCCAAAATGGCTCTACACTTACATCTGACCATGTGTAAACACATTGTGCCAGAATGGCTCTATACTTACATATGACCATGTGTAAACACATCATGCTAGAATGGCTCTTATTCCCAAACTAAGTATTCTTGGTAACTGACCAAGTACCTCCATTCTCCCATAGAATGGCATTCAACGCTTATATCTGATCATGTGGGAACACATCCCACAATCACCTCAGAATGGCTCAGCACTCACATCTGCCAAGGAAGGAACCAATCCTCTCACCATGAAAGAATGGCTCATCCCTTACATCTGACCATGGAAGGAACCAATCCTCTCACCATGTTGAATGGCTCACAGACTCATCACTTCCCCTTGGAAGGAACATCGATCTAGAGAACACCAAGTTTCTCCCTGAAGTATTTAAACTTCACTCTTGCCAATGGCTTAGTCAACACATTAGCTATATGTTCGTCTGTCACAACATATTGGAGCTTCACTGCTCCTCTCTGCACCATATTCCTGATATAGTGATATTTGATCTCAATATGCTTCGAGTTGTCATGGAACATCGGGTTCTTAGACAACTTCACACAACTCTAGTTTTTGCAATATATACAAATAGCATCCAACTAGAGATCAAATAAATCAAACAGTAGCTTCCTCAGCCATCCTGCCTCGCAACTAACCGAACAAGCCGCAACATACTCTACTTCGGCTGTACTCAGTGCCACACAGGATTGCTTCCTACTAAACAAGGAAATCACACCTGATCCCATACTGAAGCAACATCCTGAAGTGCTCTTTCTATCAATGGAACTACCTACCCAATCTGAATCAACATAACCTTACAGGTTAATATTTTTATTCACCTCATACTTGATCCCATAATCAACTCTACCCTTCAGGTACCTTAGAATATGATTTGCAGCAATCAAGGGAACATGTCTCGAATCTGTCAGGAATTGGCTCAAGCTGTTCACAACAAAGCAAATATATGGTCTCGTATTCGTCAGGTACATCAAGGACCAAATCATTTGAGGATACATCATGGCATCAACCGCTTATGATGAAGCATCACTCAATAGCTTCAGGTTCGATGACATAGGTGTGGTCATGGCGTTGCAATCCATCATCCCAAATATCTTCAGGATCTCTACCACATACTTCCCTTGTCCTAGGGAAATTTCATCTGCATTATGCTACACCTCCATGCCTAGAAAATAGTGTATCATACCCCAAGTCCTTCATTTTGAACTCAGCAGCAAGCTTCCTCTTCATATCAGCAATCAACCCATCCATACCTATTACAAAAATATCATCTACATACAGTAGGAGTATCATTGGGTTACCATATTCAACCTTGTAGTAAAGGTTGGAATCTGGTTTACTCTTGGTAAAGCCCAAACTGGATAGGAAACTATCAATTCTACCGTACCATGTCTTGGGTGTCTGTTTCAAACTGTACAGGGATTTCTTCAGTTTACACACATGAGTCTCCATGTCATGTGTCTCAAAACCAAGTGGCTTCTCCACAAACACTTCCGCTTCCACTACACAATTCAAGAAAGCAGTCTTGACATCCATATGGTGTATCTTCCATTTCATTACTGTAGCCAAAGAAAGTACTGATCTGATGGAAGTGTATCTAGCTACAGGTGTAGAAGTTTCTTCATAATATATTCCTTCTTTCTGGGAGAAGCCACGAGCCACAAATCTTGCTTTATATTCTTCTAGGCTGCCATCTGCAGCATGCTTGATCTTGTAGATCCATTTGGAAGTTACAACAGACTTCCCTTCTAGTCTTGGGACAATATCCCAGACAACATTCTTCATGATCGATTGATACTCTTCGATCATAGCATCCTTCCATTCTTTCCTTTTTGACGCTTCTTCATAGTTGGAAGGTTCTTTATCGATGAAGTCACATAACAGGTTCTGCACCTTGGATAGCTTCTCGTACCCAAGCAGGTTTCCTCTTGTGAGGATTCTTCTCCTGTGGTGGATCTACAAGTTCTTAAGGTTCTTCTAATTCTTGTTGATGTATTTGTAACTTCGGAATGTATTCACTCATATATCTTATGTATTGTACCCCTATGTTTATTCCGACAAGTGTCTGTAATGTATTTGAGTCATGTCATGACCCGATGATCTTATCGAGAGATTCAATATTGTAAACAAGTCATGTAAAGTCATTGTGGGTAACCCTCCTATTGATCAAGGGTTAAAGTCCCCACAGTTGTGGGGCACTAGGGTTATTAGACTCTCCTAGAGATTTTGGCTCTAGTGAGTAATTGTTAAGTGAGGCTGACATGTTAAAGTGGACACTAAGTGAACGAAAGAATATAAATAGAGAGTGAGCCTCTCTATTTATCATACACACACTCACTCAATGGGGCACATGAGTGAGAGAGAAGTTGCTGGGACAAGAGAGAGACTACTGTTGTCAGGAGATCATCTTTATGTTTTTAGGTTTTAATTTTGCTGTTGATTCTATCTCTGATGAAGTTGCGGGTTTTTCTCCATTTATGGTTTCCCCGAGGAAAAACATTGTGTTCATTGTGTCTTGTGTTTGAATGTTCTGCTTTTTATTCTCTTAGTTAAAGATCCTAATATAATTCTAGCTTGAATGATAAAAATATAACATGGTATCAAAGCTAAACTAAGAAGAATACATTGTGCAGCTGCAGAAGCTAGGGATTCTTACTTTTTGGGTCTCTCTCCACAATCCATCAACAAAAGTATGCTAGGATGACTCTCCATTGAAGGGCGCATCTTTCTATCGAAGCGAAATTCGATTCCGAACATTTTCAGTTTTTGATGTGGGAAATTAGGGTTTTTTACAGAAGAATAATTTTATGGCTCTCCTCATTAAAATCGAATTTTAGAGACCTGGTTCGAGATTTTTGGTTGGGTACAACTCCGGGAAAGTCAAACCCTAGTTTGAGCCCGGGCCAGAAAAACCCTAAAATACTAAAATTGATAAGTTTTGGTACATTCTCTATATATAGGGATTGGAGAAGGATCAGGAGCGAAAACTTTGACCGGACAAAGATAAAATCATGATTTACACTATGTCCAAAGTTAAGCCTCATATTCGCTATATTCTAGGAGATATGATCCCTCTAAGTCAGGGTTCCAGCCTCTTCTAGGATTCATCCCTAAACAGGACACCTGGGGAGAATTGTTTGATCTCTGGCTACAAAGGTCCAAATGCAATTTATGAAGATGTTCCAAAAAGGGAATGGACTGTCCTTTCTATGGTAGAAGTTTCAGACCTCGAAGATGACACAGTGACACATGGCAGTCCGTACAACTTCGCTATGCTAAACAGTCCTGAAATAGGTCATCTTGGGAAAACGATCATAAGTCCCAATTGGTGAAACCTGTGTTGTTGGAACAGGGACAAGAAAGGCTACCTTAGTGTGAATTTTTAGAAATAGAGGAGCAGTAATTTCAGAGATATCACAAAAACAGTATCAAGAATTTCTACATAAGAAATTGGAAAACTAGGGCTTCCTGTTCCAGGAGCTTCTCTCCACTGTTTTCAGAAAAGGAGTACATTGGACAGCTCACCTTGAATAGGTCTATCTTTCTATCCAATCATATGTGAAATATTCCAAGTTTTGTGAAACAAATATTTATTCGTTCATAGAGTAATATTTACCAAAAGACTTGGAATATTAAATAAGCCATAATAATATATAAATTAATGATATGAATTTATATAATTGATTTACAATGGTCGGACTTATATATGTCCATTCGTGACTTTTCAACCTACGGTCATGACTCTTTGATAATTATTAATTATTAATTAATAATTATCTAATAATATTATTTTTAATATTTATATATTTTATGTTCGTTACATTGCCTTCCCCTTAAGGAAATCTTTGTCCTCAAAGATGTATTTGACATTTATGTCTGATTTATCTTGTCATCTCGAAATTCTTTCCATTTTGTATTTGTGACCTTTGAGGAGATGAGCCGATACGAATTACGGATTCCCCAAGAGAATTGTCGCATCGTATTTGCTGTGATCCATCCTAGATCTATTTTTATCGGAGCTCTGAGATATTTTTGTGGGACAATGTCTCAATTGTTGCTTGGTATGTCGATATTTTTGCATGTCCACATAAGTCTTCTATGAATATTCCTTTTGACCTTGTCCTTGGTCAAAATGATGATTATAATTAGGATGTTTGTAAGGTGTAGGTGTTTTTTGTTCTTCTTTCTTTTGGATTGCGACAAGAACTTTCTTCACTTCCTCGATTTGTGCTTCTTGGTTGTTTATTAGATTGTTGCAATTTTGAATCTTTTCAATTCCTTCCTCTTGCGACTTGTTTTCAATTTCTAGCTCCTTGATTTGTTTATGTAGTTCCTGATTACTATTATTTAAACACTGGTTTTCTTCTTGCTTTTCTAGTAATTTCCCTTCAAGGTCTTCACCGGATTGTCCCCTCTTGCTGTTGTTTTTCAATTTTTTGATTTTTGTAATCAGGGTTTTGTTGTGATTTCTTAATCTGAAAATTTCTTCAGAATTGTTGGATATTATTTTATTACTCCTTGCAATCTCTAGCTTGTGTTCTTTTTTAGCATCACTATTTTGTTGTTGAAGAACTTTTATCTGTTGTCGATACTGGTCGACCACTGATTTTTGATCTGTTAATTTCTGTCGTATGTGCGTCAGTTCTTCATCCTTGTTGTTAATGATTTTGTTCAAGCGGATTGTTTCTACTTCGTAATCACTTATTTCTTTCTTTATATCTTGATTTGTTCGTCTCTGATTGAAATCACTTTCGTCTTTTAATTTCTTAATTTGGGCATACAATTTTTCTATATGATTGTTCTAGTCAGAAATTATTTGTTCCTTGCGCTCTTGTGTCATCTGACGTAATTTAATCAATATTTTCGATCTCGTATTTTTATCCCGTAATTCTTCATTCTCTCTTCGATAATGCTTTAACTTGGTTTCTAATTTCTCTATTTGTGCTTGCAAACCAGATTCCATGATATCTGATTTCTTCCACACTAGATGATGATGGTCTTCGATTTTTTTTTTTTTTTTTTTTTTCTTTTAACTTCCCCGCTAAGTTCAAATCCCACTTGCTTCTTTGTAGTTTATTATTATGCACTTTTTATATTATTATGCACTTTTTACTTTTATCTTTTATTTTTTAACCTTTTTTTTTCTTTCCCTTTTTTTTTGTCTCTCGTTCTTTTAGTTTTTTATTTTGCTTTTACTTTTTTCTTTAAACCCTCTTTTTGGGGGGGCAGTTACTTTTACCCTTTTTTTTTTATTTTTTAAGGACAAAGTCCTATTTTTTTGGGAAACCCAAAAATTCCAGGAAACCTGGGTGATGGCTAAAAGCCAAAAATATGGCCAAAGGCCGGGATCTAGCCAATGAGGCTCTGATACCACTTGAAGCAGTAAAAGCTTCTTTAACGTTCGTAAATTCTCTAAAATTCCCATAGGTAATATGAATCCCACATGTTGGTAAGTAATAATAAAAATGGATAATAGATAAGATGATGAATTACATATGAGGGTCTAAACATTCCAGGAAACCTGGGTGATGGCTAAAAGCCAAAAATATGGCCAAAGGCCGGGATCTAGCCAACTTGGCTCTGATACCACTGAAACAAATATTTATTCTTTCATAGAGTAATATTTACCAAAAGACTTGGAATATTAAATAAGCCATAATAATATATAAATTGATGATATGAATTTATATAATTGATTTACAATGGTCGGACTTATATATGTCCATTCGTGACTTTTCAACCTACGGTCATGACTCTTTGATAATTATTAATTAATAATTAATAATTATCTAATAATATTATTTTTAATATTTATATATTTTAAGTTTGTTACATTTGAAGCAGTAAAAGCTTCTTTAACGTTCGTAAATTCTCTAAAATTCCCATAGGTAATCTGAATCCCACATGTTGGTAAGTAATAATAAAAATGGATAATAGATAAGATGATGAATTACATATGAGGGTCTGTTATTTATATTTTGGTGAAATACTCTTTCATTAATAGTAATGTCTTTTCATAAAGACATTATTAATTATTATTATTATTTATTTTATATATATATGTTTATTATTATTATTATTATTATTATTATTATTGTTTGTTGTTATTATTTAAGTTTGTTACATTGCCACTCCCTTAGAAAGGCTTTGTCCTCAAAGCCTTATAATGTTTCTGCATCATCTTCTGTGCTGTCACAGCTGATGAAACGTGTCGATATGAACTACTAAGAGTTGAGCACAACTTTTGATATGTGGATGAATCAATCCATCCCAAATTGATTTGTTGTGGACTGTTGGCATTCCGTACTAATCTATCGTTAGGAGATTTGATCACATTGATACCGCTATCTTTTGACATTTCCCACTTTTTAGCATATCTGTTTTTATGGTTGGGGTGTCAATATGGAATTTTCACAATGTCATTGTCTTTTACGAGTGTCATTTTTTTAGCATTGATGTGAGTAGAAAGTTGTGTTTTCGTCTCTTGAGTTT